>CM076577.1:748470012-749070012 GCA_034641835.2 Pinus albicaulis
CTGGTTAATGTTGGACACAAAGCTCACCAAGTCCACAGCCTTCCATCCCCAAACAGATGGCCAGACAGAGGTTGTCAACAGAATGATTGTACACATTCTGCGCATGTACAATTCAAAGCATCCCCGCACATGGGACGAGAGCCTCCCCTATGTACAACATAGTTATAACTGGGCTCTCCATAGTTCAATCGGCCATAGCCCCTTTCAGGTGGGCTTGGGATTCCAGCCACTATGTCCCATTGACGTAGCCATGCCATTTGCAGCTTCTCAGGCCGATTCAGCGCACATCCAGTCTGAAGTTGACAAATCAAGTAGCTTCATCGAGCGCATTCAACACATCCGCCAACAGGTTCATGATATATTGGTTGAGTTTAATGCTGGGTACAAGCACCGCCATGATCAACACCGGGTGCCACACAACTTCCGTGTGGGTGACAAAGTGTGGGTGACAAAGTATAGCTACATTTGCGTAAGGAGCCTCACCGGACCCCACCGCAAGCTTCGCCCGCTCCGATACTGCCATACACCATCACTAAGGCTGTAGGGAACAATGCATTCGAGCCTCGTATTCCACCATTCCTTGGTCTCATCGCCTTTCAATGTGGACGCTCTCTGCCCTTACTTCCCACCTCATCGACACCTCTGACATTAGAACAACCACACTAATCGAGCAACCAGACGCATAGAATAGCTAACACAGACAGAATATGGACATGCAAATCAAAAACACTCGCCAACAGAAGATCCAACTATATCGGGTTGTCAAAGCTGGCCAACTCCTGCACCAAGGAAAGTGGTTCACCAGGGACCAAGTTCAGCAGAAATTTCCTCATCTCATGGAGGAACTTAACGCAATGGGGACCATTGCTTCCTAAGGGGGAAGGAATGATCCAGGTGGATATTGGTGGTCACCCGCCTATTCCACTTGGGGGCTCCACCATTGTCTATTTCAGTTTTTCAGTTTCGGCACAGTTTACTATTTTTAGCAGTTTTTCGGGTCCTAAACTTCCGGAGCCGTTTTGAGGCCCTAAACGACGTTTTTTGGGAAAATGGAGAGCAACATGGGTCCATGGACCGATGTTGCTCATTCCAAATTTGTAGTCCTCAGATAGATCTTTGTAACGAGGTATGGTACGCGTCAAACGGAGATCGTATGCCAAAGTTACGCCCCTGGGAAGTTGAAACACCAATTTACCCAAACGGGGCCCATAGTTTTGGCGCTTCATCTCCTAGGGTTAGGGTTTTGGCTGTTTAGGATTTCCCATTGTTTCTCAATGATAAATAGGCCCTCGAGCCTCATTGTAACACAGTTCAGAGGCCTGTAGCCGCCACATCTCTTCTCAGAGATAGCTACCAGCGCCCTAGCTAGTTTTATTTCCATTATGTCTGTAAGCAAATTTCAGTTCTTTGATATTAATGAAATGAAGTGTTATTTCCGCTGCATCTCTGTATTTATGTTTATCTGTTTATTCTGTTGCGTTCCTGCATAAATCCGGATCAGGGTGGGGAGGAATTATTTAAACCCATGTTAATTATGAGAACATGAAGGTTGGTTTAAATTTAAAGTAACACCTCTCATTCAACCATGATTATTCTAATGGGTTGGGAGGGATCTTTACATCCAAATTTCTAAATGGTGACCTAGAAGAGGAAGTGTACACTAAGAAACAAGAGGAATTTAAACTCTCTGAAGATATTTATAATGTATGTAAAATATATAAATTACTCTTTGGATTAAGGCAATCTCTAAGGGCTTGATATTTAAGGCTTGGCAGATATTTACAACAAAAAGGATTCAAAAGGGGCACAATAGATAGTAATTTTATATTAAAATGGATAATGAAAATTTACTAAACATTCCTTTTTATGTGGATGATATAATTTTTGGAAGTGATGTGGATCAAATGGGTCAGCAATTTGCAATAAACATGAAAAAGGAGTTTGATGTGTCCATGTTGGGAAAATTTTCATTTTTACTTGGATTACAAGTTGCTCAATCAAATAAAATAATTTTTGTTTCTCAAACCAAATACATAAAGGAAAAATAGAAGAAATATGGCATGGAAGATTGTGCACATATTAGCACACCTATGGTCACAGGGTGTTAATTGAGAAAGTATGATGAGTCTCGTGATGTAAATTAGATTATGTATAGGTCAATGATTAGAAGCATCCTATATTTGACAACCTCAAGACCTGATATAATGTAATACGTAGGATTGGTTCCCATATTTTAGTCTACCCCCAAGGAGATATATGTGAATGTAGTGGAAAGAAACTTTAAACATTTGAATGGAAATATTTATTATGGATGGTGGTACAAGAAGAAAATAATTCACTTTAACAACAAACACAAATTTAGATTGGGCAGAGAATGTTAATGATAATATGAGCACAAGTGGTGCAACCTTATTTTTGGGTAACCACTTAGTTTCATGGCTGAGTAAAATCTCAATGTCTAAAGCTAAATATTAGTATATAGGAGAAACTATATTTTGCACTCAGATCCAATGAATGAAACAAACTATGAAGGATATCAAGGTATAATATGCTCATCTTATTCCAATTATGTGTGATAATAATAGTGGCATTAAAATTTCTTATAATATTTTAATTCATTCAAAGGGAGAACATATTCCTATTAAATATCATTTCTCGAGAGACCATGTAGTTGATCAAATTGTTAGGATTAAATATAATGGTACTCAAGAATAGATTGCACATATATTCACTGAAACTATTCCTAGAGGGCCATTTGAGTATATACTCCCATCTCATTAGCCTTGTAAGTATTGGGTATGGAAACTATTCAACACATGTCAAGATTTTAGAATCTGACTTATAGGAGAAGAATTATGAAATGGAAAGTTTTCAGAATCTTCAAAATTGTCATAATTAGAATTGGTCTTGTTGGTGTCCCGTGTTTTGATAGTTTGGCAAATCAAAAGACAAGGCAACATCAGAACCAATCGTTATAGTTCCAAGATCCAGTCCTCCTGTTATCAGAGAGGGATCTCTCAAAAGTTTGTTTGCAAAGGTTTATCTTATGTGCTTAGAACATGGATTTTAGACTAGTTATTAAGTGCAGGTGTTTATTTGTTTGTTTGGTTGGGTTGGAATGATACAACAGAACATGAAAGGCCTAGGAAATATATATAGGACAGAGAAATATCTAGTTCATTGGGCAATGGAGTCAAAAAGAGGTCATAACATACTCATCAATGGATATGGGATATCAAAGGGAAAATCTAACTTGGCCACAGGATCCTTTTGTTTTTGGAATGAGATGAACATTAATGATTTGGAAAGATAGGTTTAATTCTCAACAAAGGGAATTCGAAAGCATAATTTGAAAAATAAAGAGCTCTTTGATAGACAGGGATAACCATAAATTCTACAAATCACACCTTTAAGCAAATAATGATTTCAAAACAACTTTTAAAATGAAATCTAAGATTCAGGGAACACCCTATTTCCTCAAAGATTTTATTTTAAATGACTTAGAAAACATAAAAGATTCACTGATAATTACAGTCATAGAAGAGGGAACACCTAAAAACATCTATGATCATAATTATAACGACCTTTAAGCCAACTATTTAAGTGAGGACAAAGGGCAAGATCAAAACATACCTCTTTGATTCACTATAAGCAAAGAACTTCAAAGGGAGACTTCAATAATAGTTTTTAAGTGGCAGCAGACAAGCAGGGAGAACCATAAATCATGTTGAAACCAACTGTTCAAACTATTAAGGAAATAAACAAGCATGAAGATTAAAGAGATATATTAAAGACTCTAAAATACTTCAGAAGAAGAAAACATGAAACAATGAAGGATGAATAGGTCTAAGGTGCTTCCAGGAGTCATTTATTAGCCTAATACTTTCTATCCTACTGTAGTAAGAAATTTTGGAACAGAATGAAAACAGGAGAAAACAATAAACAGTTTAGAATAATTCACCAACAACCAAGCTCATGGATCCAATGATAGAGCCTTCACAGTAACAAGCATTCAACAATATCATCAAGGCTTCCAAGACTTCAATTTCTTCTTCAACTTCAACAGACTATGTATTATTTCAAAGAGTTCCAATATTACAGTTAGTGATCAAACAACAACCAACAACCAACCCCTCACTCATCTTCTACAAAAGTATATATAGAAGAATGAGGAGGTGAGATCTGATAAAAGATCTCTAATTACAATTAATACAGACTTAATGGCTTCTTGGCCTTTGGGGGGCTCAATGAAGAAACTTACATGGGTGTACTCTGTATTAAATGTTTTACATAATGATTTAAGCTCGGTGGGAGCTTTTGTTGACCTTTGAGGCTCTGTGTGGCGTCGAAGTAACTCTGCAGATGTTTTGTCATTAAGTTCCTTGGCAGAATTTACCCTTTGGCTGCGTTTTGAGACAAATATCTGATCCTGATCAATAAATTCGGCTTCTGATTGAATACTTTGAGGCACAGGTGGCATTTCAGCAGCTGGGAGGAATCAATTTTCCTCAGATGTGGCGGTGGAGGCTTTTCTGTTGAAAAAACCCTTGAGTTTGTCTTTAAATTGTATTTTAATTGGGGATTAGGCTTTTGATAATTGTTCTTAGTCAGTATCCTGCACCATTCAATCCTCTCTGTTTCGATAAATTATCTTCACATCGATACTCTGATTCTAATCAGGTCTCATCTATGTTTTTCGCATGCGTAATTCACAGCAGGATTTATATGGCATCAATGCCTCATGGATGATTGATGAAACATGAATTTTAAACCCTGCGAATGATTTTTGTATAACAAATCAAAGGCGGGAGGATCGTCATCCTCTACCTTCGAATTTTCTTCATACATAGTGGAAAAACCCTTTGAACCCTGCAAAATACAAAAAAGATTAGAAAATCCTACATTTATAGGTTATATTTCTTCAGAGGACATGTGGGGGGAGTGTGGCCGTTGGATGGCATCATCCAATGGTCAGGATTGATTGGCAGAAATCATAGAGAGGCGGAAGAAATGTTTAAATCAGAGTCATCGATCGCGCAGAGATTGACAGTCGGTAACAGAAATGGAAAGTCAAAGCGGAAGAAGTTGACTGGGCGATCGAATTAGGGCGATGAAATGTGGGCCATCGATCTGCAGATCAGATCGGTGGCAGAGATGCTCTAATGACCGCACCGTAGCTCGGTTAACCGTCGGGCATCTTTGGTGAGCGATAGCCGTCGGATGGACGGCCTCAGATCAGACGGCACGCATCAATATCGCACGGGGTCCATGTCCGAACGTTAACGCGTGATGGACGGTGGTTTTATGAACAGTGCCCAGGCCACGCGTCAACCGATGAGTGGAATCGCTGGCGATCGGGAAAAAATCGCCCTCGCCCAAAGGCAGTGCGATGAATACCGCGCGGTTTTTGGAATGGGTTAGTGGATGGAAGGGACCACCGGGGGATGGACTCCGCTCCGTCGATCTGTAGATTAGATCGACGGTGGAGATTTATTTGAATTTGAACCGGCATAATTTTAATAAAATAATAAAACGGACGATTTTTAATATAAACCAAGGTTTAAAATATTATTTACGAAACGGCTTGGCGCCCGACTGCGGGACCGAAGGTTATATGAAGGGTGAAATGACCGGGGGTTTATGGAGGAAGGGGTTTAAGACCTATCCCTGAGGGGGCTTAAGTCCAAAATACATAAAAAATATGATTTTTATGAATTTTCAATGGTTTTCAAGGGAATCTGAGGATTCCGATAAGGTAAAGAAGGAGTCTTTAAACCTTATAAAAGGGATTTTGATGAAGGGGGAATGGGAAAAACATGAAAATGAGGGATTTTCATGGGAAATATAGGGATAGAAAATGAGGTTAGCTTTGAAAAAGGGGAAAAGGGAAATGGTGCTTGCAGCAGTATTCTGGCTTGGAAATCAGCAGGATTTCTGAGTTCTGAAGGGAAACAACAGTGACGATTATCCAAAGGATAGGATATTATCAAAAGACTTTAAGTATCAGCAATTTTAGCAATGAAATTGTTTCTTGAAGGCTATCCAACATCATTGTAGCCACCACCTAATATGACAGAATTTATGGGTGGCTAACAGGTCCACTTGGAAAACATAATTGATATCAAAATCCACCTTAGTACTTAGTGTAAGTACTCATTAATCAATATCATACCACTCATTTGTTTCATAAAATTAGGGGAGATAGTTTTGTTATGATCATGATCAGGGGGGGCGTTGATAGTAAGGAGAAGTTGTAGTTCAGTGGAATTTCATATGAGCAATTTATTATGATCAATTGGTACCATACATGCATAGATGATATTCTAAGATGTGAAATGGTTAGTCACAGAAGGTGACCTGACAAGTGAAGTGGTAGGTGATTTGAAAAGTGATGAGGAAGGTTGTGGGTCTCGTTTCAGAGCTAAAAGGTTTTGAAGTAATCCAACTATCTAACCATCTGGGAGTGTGTTGAGGTAAAGAGTTTAGTTTCTTGGCCCAGATTTGAGATTCAGTGAAGATAATTAAATCACGTTTCCATTTGTTCAAGGTGATGAACTAAAAGATAAATGAAAATTCATATGGGAATCTAGTAATCCAAATGTGAATCTTGTGTTAACATTAGAAAATTCCCCACACTCTGGGTTCAAATGAAGAAAAGGAGATGGTCAATGTTCCTTGTAGAGGAAATAAAAAGGTGTCCAACATTTTACCATCTAATAATGAACAAAGTTAAATTTTGAACATTTTATCTCGAACTCCATATTCAAGTGAGGCCAAAGGATATGGTCAAGGTTTGGCCTTCTATGGTTCCATGCATAAGGAGGACATCCTGACATCTGGTAGTTCACTTGAAAATAAGGCTTGTTAGTTAACAAAGACACAAGCCCCATATCTATAATAAATGAAAGTGGTTACAAAAAATGTTCTAGTCCTCGATTATGAGGGACTAAGTGCTTAGCGCCAAGAGCCAAAGGCTAATAAAATTAAATCCTAGGAACCGATGATCTACATGTGTAGAAAGAGTATTCGGCTTGCAAGTAGATCAGACTCTAGATTTAGTAGAATAAATTTATATCATGGTCATGTTGGTCACTTTAATTGTTTATTAATTTAAACAATTCAAGTGCTACATAAATTGTCAACCCAGGGAAGTCTGTTTATTTCAAAGGAAATCACACACTGTATATGCTCAATTTCAAAAGCAATGAAATGTTGTAGTAAAAATTACACTAGTCACATCTTGCTTTAACAAAACTGAAGTCTACTTGAGTTACGGCAAGACAATCCTTCTATTGCAGACAATCATTAAAAGAATCCTGGATTACATTAAAAAGACAATTATCTAGGAAAGGAAATCAATCTGCAAAAAGGAATACCAATTATGCTATAACAGAGAACAGGACCTTATTCCCCAAGTAGGAACCTTCAGCACCTGTTTCTGATTACCAAGCTTTCATTCCATAAACAAGATTACTAATCAAAATAATCCACAACTCTCAAGAATGAATTGTATGAAATCAATGCAACAAGTAATGGAAACAGAGCTTCAGCAATAAACAACAGAATTCCAATACTGCATAAATAATTTCAGTAAGCAGAGTTTAATCAAGGCATGAACGAAAGAAACAGTTAACAAACTACAAGAAAAAATGGGTGAATCTTGTGAATAAGGCGGGCCCTTTCCTTCTCACAATATTCCCCAGAAGAAGGAATTAAAATGAGATGCTAAGAACAAAATTTTATTCATCTATCGAAAGCAACATATTACAAAAAGAGTCATGTTCCTTCTCTGTTCAAAATAAACCTCCCTAGTCTCTAACTATCTTCTAATGCTGATGTCTCCTCTTTTTAAAGAGGAGACATCTATTACAATTGATTTACATTATAGAAATCCTATTTTTAACCCAATCTGATCTTCTGTTCTGAAATAGGGCCTTTCTGTTCTTCCATAACAAAATGTTGTTATAATGGTTACGATGGTACTGGCTTCAAAGTGACCCGTGTAACAGCTTCCTTACTTGTCTTTTCTTGTTGCCTTCATGCTTGAAATGTTTCTTCAAAATCGCAAATCACAGGCTGTTTTAGCAATGGAATTGCGTACCATGCTGACTGTTTCAACAACGCGGTCTTCAGAAAGCCATAATAGATTATCTGCGGCCTTCAAACTATCTCAGCAATTATATATCTTCGATTAATGATTAAATATAAAAGTAATGTAAAATTATATGTAAAACAAGTTAAACATATAGTAAAGAGAAGAATGTTATATACCTTTGGAAAAATGGATGTTAGTAATAGTGTAAGCTTTAAATGTGGACTAGAAAAGAGTGGAATGATAAAAAAAATGTATGGTCAAAATGGTACATTATGGGGTCCTAACAGGTCCTATCTCCATCTCATGACAAATTTATTTTTAGAATTGAGAACTAAAAGAGAAAATTTTAAAAACATATATAGGCATCTGTGATCTAGATCTATTAGAGCAAGTTGTTAAGTCGATGGTTACAACACTTGGGGGTGTAGGACTAGATTTGAAGGTAAATAAGACACACATGTAAGGAAATGTGCTAAGAAAATGGGATAAAATGCAAGGAGAGCATAAGGATGTGGAGAGCATAGGTGTGAAGTGGGTGTGAAAGCTATGTGAGATCATAAGAAAACTAAAAAGATTTGATCATGCAAGTGATGGGATATAAAGTACATAGAGTATGCATTGGAAGATTTGAGAAATCACATAAGTATTTGAGATTTGAGTTTATGAAGACAATGTTGAGAAGATTCAAACATTGTGCAGTATGTTAAATAACTACAAACGACCTAGGAGAGAAACAATTAAGTATATATGAAATATATATTATTGTCTATGTAAGAATTCATGTAAAGTGATTCTAGGTCTAATTTGAAAATGTGATGAAATAGAGATCTATGAGGTAAAAGAAATTGGGTCAATAGATTTGAAGGGGATTGGTGTATCTTGTTGGTTCTTACATGTATGAGTGGATTTGTGTATCTTGTTGGTTCTTACAAATATGAGGGGATTGGTGTCTGAAGTAGGTTAGTTCCTACATAAATTGTAAGAGTATGTTGCTTCATGTTTCAATTAAATAATTAAAATAATTTTTGTGGTTTTCTCCTAGATGGTTTCCATGTATATCCCGTGTTTAATGAGCTTATGTGACTAGAGTATTGTATTTTGTGATTTAATGATTTAAATAGTGTAAAATTTTACTATATTGATTCAACCCCTCTTAATATAATTGTTAATCCAACAAAGAATAGAGTCCTTATTGGTGATCATATTATCGATCATGACTTTAACAATAAAATATATTTTAATTTTCTTATAAACTCCTTCAAATCGGTGATTTCCTTAGCTCATACTTGAGATGAAAATGTTGTAGGATATAGTGGTCACTGTTATGCGGAATTATTAATTACGGATAAAAAATTCTTCCCTAGATGTGGTGCTCATCTATAACAACAAGTTAAAGACTTTGCAACTACTTTTCCTAACAGTAAATAGAGACACATAACAGATTAAGAAACTTACTTGGAGTCCAAGCGCTTCCAATTCTCCTTCTATCGCTCTTGCTGTAGCTTCAAATCCGAGCTAGATCACCAAAATATTTCCTGCAAGAATGAACACTAAATAACAAAGAGATAGCAATATACATATTCATATTCAAATTATTCAGTTAAATAAATGAAAAATGAACCATATAAATCATATAAGAATTCATAATATGAAAGACAAAAGCTTATACAAAAGCACCATGTTACACAAATCAACTCCTCAATTGAAATTCCACCAACATTTCTCTACTCCAATTATTCCTTCTCAAGCACTAGGATCTGTGCTCAATTTATAGATGGGATGAAGGTAGTTTTACAATCAACGAATTTCTAATAATAGGAAAGACATGTTCCCAAGCTCAAAGGTATCAAATGGAGACATGGATTCAAAGTTTGACACATATGCACTCTTCTAGAAGGCACTGGCCAAGTGGAGATTCCAGAACAATGAGAATTTCGCTCCCAATTGCCCAACGCACCCTTGAGTGTCAGGAAGTGCTTTGCAGAGCACCTTTGAATGGAGGTACCTGCGTATGAAATGCACTTATCCCCTTGAGAGACTACATTGGTGAGCTCATGGGTGTTATAATATATACTTCAAATCTTGGAAACCTTGCAATGGAAGTCGAGAATGATTTGTCTTTGTTCTTTGGCTTAGGGCATATAGCAACTGAAATGATAGGGGATGATAGACCCTATTCATTGGTTATGGGGATGATGTCCAGTTAAACTAGGTCATTTGGAATGGTGCCCAAATTTACCTATAATAGATTGCCCCCTAAAGCATGAAGTCAGAATAATAATAATAATATTTTTTGAATGAGATGCTTTACACTGTGATGGGTTGGAGCTGAAGTGGAGTGGTGAACTGCATCGATCTTACAATACATTCACTGCAAGGAAAATACCCTCTAGTGGAGGTTATAAAGGAGGTTTTTAGTGTTATAAAATTGGCCAAAATTGTCAAAAAAACATATGCTACCGCATCTGTTTCTAGTAAAGGAGGTTTTGGTGGAGCTTTTAACGGAAATTGAACACAACTAAAAAAAAAATGGGTGGCTGTAGGTTATTATGGATGTTTTCCCATCAGTGCTCTTATCAGGTTTGAACGCACCGGCGCGTATCGGTAGACAGCGCACCGAGGCGGTCTAAGGAGAATGCACTGGGTCGTTAAATAAAATAACATCACCGATAATGCACGGGGCCATTCTAAGTGGTCTTGGGATTTGAGCGGTACCCATAGGTCGTATAAGCGCACCGGTGCGTGTATCTTTATGAGGCACTAGTGCTCCGTATCACAGAAAGGAACCGAGATTTATAATTGGTAATTGTATTCGTTTGGTGCACATGGCATCTACAAATGCACCAGTGCTTATAGATACATAAACGCCTCGGTGCACAGTATCACACAAACGCACCGATATTTATAATTGGAATCGGTATTAGTGTGGTGCCCATAAAATCATAAATGCACCGGTGCGTATAGACACATAAATGCACCAAGTTTCATTTTGTTTTTTTTAGAAACATCCACCTCTGACAGTCTAATTATTGTGATTGTTTTAAATTCATTATTCATCAAAAGTCGACACATATTATAACAATATTCATATTAATTACAATTTTATTAATGCATTTGAAAGTGTTGTTTGGATTAATTTGTTATATCATATCAGAATTATTGTGGTTTTTTTAAATTCATTATTCATCAAAAGTCGACACATATATATAATCTTATAACAATATTCATATGAATTAAATTTTTATTAGTGCATTTGAGAACGAAAATGGAGAACTCAATAGAATAAATTAAAACAAATATTATGATTATATATATATATATATATATATATATATATATATGAATAAGACAGTCTTTATCATACAAAATGGGACAATTATTCATATCCCTTTGTCTTTCAATTGGGACACTATGTCCATTACATTAAAAAAATTGTCTAATTTCACAGACATTTCAAAAAATAAAACGTCGTGCTTTGATATCCAAATTACATAGCGATCATCATTATTCGCTTCAACTGCTGTCACTTCCAGAGCTACTTCCATGACTTTGGTTATTTCTAGGAATGTTGTGTTCACGACGTTGATTGTTTTCTTCTTCTTCATTTTCCATCTACAAACATAAAAATAAACTGAAATGAGTACATATACATTGGTGAGAATAATGAAAATTCCAATATTAAATAATATACATCAATGTAAATCGAAAAGAAAAATGACGTACCATAGCAACAATTGACTCATAAACTATACACATTCTTTCAAAACCATGTACCATGCCATCTTTCAAAATTTCATCTCTTGGCGCAGTTCCATACTTTGTTTCCTGCAAGTTTTATACCCCATAACAAATCATATATTTAATATAAAAGATTTTTTTGTTCTATTAATTATAGACGGAGCTAAGTAAAACAAGATCGATAGATTCTTACAAATTCCACAATTAATTTCTAATATGCCAACATATACTCACAACCCATATTTAACCCAATTTCAATCAATTCGTCTGATGGTTCTTCTTTGTATGTTAGCACCTATTTGAAGACATTCAATGATGATTTTTGTAAAACAACTTAAAAAATACAAAAATTAAATCTAGTTAAGTTGTTATAAGGAAGTAACAATTACTCACAAACTTAGAGATCAACCATTTTCTTCCTTGTCGTCCTATTTTATGTGTTGAATGGGTTCCATTTTCTTTTCTTTTTTGCAATAAAATTATTAAAAATTAATATTTAATGCTAAATTGTTTATTTATTGTACATAATGATCGAAAAATTCAATGATTACATATTACATTTGAAGCACGTTGTTGTATTCGTTAATCCACTAGATCCCTCAAACTTTTGTAAAAGTTTTTCCCCCTTTCGTTAACTTCCAACACCACTCCAGATGAGCTAAGGAGCAATTCATTTTCATTTGCATGTTCTATTTTTTTTCTTTTCTTAGAACAACATTCCTTTTCTGAGTTGTTGGTCCCTGTAGAACATTAAATAGATGTGAATTAGTAGACTATTTGACACATGTTATCTAATAATTTTAAGTATATTATTAATGATAATTAAAAAAAGAAACTCATATTGGATCGATAGTATTGTTTCATTCACCTGATTCATCTTTTTGCAATTTTTCCATTAAACTTTTACGCTCTTCTAGTCGTAGATCAGAAATAATCATATCGAGCTTCATCATTTTGTGGCTCTGCATGATACACAGTAAACAATACATATTAGTTAAAGTTACATATAGTTCAAAAATAATATTTTTTATAAAGAATTTACAAAGAACTTGCCTTTTTTGCTTTTCTTGATGTGTTAACAGTATTTTTGTTACTTCATATCTTGTCAGTCATTTATTTATCAATCTTAAACCTGTAGCATATCATTCATTAATATATTTATAAATAAATTCTCAACTATTCAGTGAGAAAATAAATCTCGAGACGCCGGTGCGCCTTTCATGAAATCTGCACTGCTGCTAGTGCGTGGATATATTAACAATGCACCGCAAAATAGTATAATACATTGTACGGTGCATTTGGTATTATAAATGCACCGCAAAAACAATGTAATAGACCTAACGGTGCGTGGGGTATTACAAATGCACCGCAAAAATGGTGTAATACACCGTATGGTGCTTTCCTAGTTATAGAGAGCACCAGTTCCCTATTTCAGATTTGGCACACGGATTTAAAAAAATGTTTACAATTTTTTATGACACAAAACTTGCACAGTGCACTCTAATAATACAAAGCACCAGTGCAGTGGCATACGTAGGGCGCATCGATAAAAAAAAATCCATTTTTTCAAAAATTCACGCAATTTCCGAATGGATTGGGATCCGACTATGCAAGTCGTCCCGTGGATTGGACGTCAATCTAAAATGAAAAACCCTAATTCTGAAATCATAGAAATAGGGAGAAGAAGGGAAAAAACAAAAAAAATAAAGGGTTCAGGGTAAAAATGGATAAAACTATAGGAAAAAATAAAAAACTGCAAAAAAAAGTAAAAAAAAGAATTAAATTTAATCACGAAATGGTTTAAAATTCTATCATAAAGGGCTTGAATCACTAGAGTTTTGGTTTCTGATTGTCTGAATACTTCTGTTGGAACGTATTTCGCCATCCACAGTGCCCTCGTGCTCTCTTGCTCCAAGTCTATCCCCTGCAAAAATCTGACTGAAATTTTTTAGCAAAAATAGTGAAATAATGAAAAGTGTTTAGTATTTAAAGAATTATTTTATCAAATTAGATTTTCGAAAATATTTTGCCGCCCATTTTTCAAATTGCCGCTTTTTTTTTAACTTAAACAAAATAGAGTTGTTTTTTTCTATTTGTGTTTATTTGTTTCCGGTGCACGGAAATGTGATGCACCGATGCATTGTATTAATATGATGCACTGGAGCCTGTTAGGATGATAAGTGCATCAGACTTTTTAAAGTTTTTTTTTTGTATGTAGGTTCATAATAAAATAATGATAATTATAAAGTACATGAATCTATTTTCATTATTTTCTAAACTTTATATATTTAAGATCATAATAAAATAATGATAATTATAATGTACATGAATTTATTTTCATTATTTTCTAAACTTTATGTTACAAAAATTCGTATTATTCTAGATTTGTTATTTTACAATTATTTGCAAATTTGCAAATTTAAATATTTTAATAAAATCATTTCACATTAATACAATTAAAATTTTCACATTAATAGAATTAAAATTTTACAAATTAATATTTTACATACAATTACATTAATTAAAATTACAATTACAATTAAAATTAAAATTACAATTACAATTTTACATTAATTTCACATACATGAATTACGATTATAATTACAATTACAATTTTAATATTACATACAATTAAATTTACAATTTTACATATAATTACATTTACAATTACAATTACAATTTTGCAAATATTTTACAGACAATTCAATTAAAATTACAATTACAAATACAATTACATTTACAATTTTACATAGAATTACATTTACAATTACAATTACAATTTTACAAATATTATACATACAATTCAATTAAAATTACAATTACAATTAAAATGTTACATTAATAAATATTTTACATACAATTACACTTTAAATTACAATTAGTACAAATACAAATACAATTTTACAATTTTACATAGAATTAAAATTTAAATTACAATTACATTCACGAAATAATATTTAATAAATATCATGGTCATTTAATAATATTAAATTAATTAATAAACATCATCATGATCATGATAGCCATCGTACAAACATCATATTCGACTAATAAACACATTCAATTAACATTATATATTAACATCATCACAACACAAACATCAAATATACATCTCAATATAATGTCAAATAATTCATGCGCCTATCACATATACACACATATCTACAAGCTAAACATTAAATGAACATATCTAACATGAATAACAATATGCGCCACATCATGATGATCATCAACATGAAAATTAAGTACAACTGCAACATGAACATAAAATACATGGACCATATATATATATATAATGTTAAAAATATACAATTGTAATATAAATCATGTCATGGATCAAGTGTTGGTGGTAGTATAACAACATCAATAACACTAGTAAAAATGGATGTGGCCTGCTCAGTAATGTTGGGTGCAGCCTCAACAGTCGATGGTCGACTAGCCTTCTCATGATCATGATGATCACTAGTACTGATGGATGCATCCGCTGGTGGTAGTACAACATGATCAATATGAGGCGCAGTAGTAGTGGAGGCGGCCTGCTCAGTCAATAATACTACTGCAGCCGCGACGGTCGATGGTCCAGCCTGCTCATGATGATCATGACTAGTACTCATGGTGGATGCTGCAAGCTGCTGACTGGACGTGGCCGTTGATCCAGTCCCATATCCATGATGACTAGTGTCAGATGCTGGCAATGGAGACTCATGCTGATCAGCAGGCGCGTCGTGAGGTGAACGATCACGAGATGCATCTGAGTGGCTGCTGGAAAACTGTCCATCATGTGGCATAGCTCGAATATTCCTATAGCTACGGACAATCCTCCTCAATCATGTAACAGCTGTCGTAGCTCCTACAACATGCTGCATTAGGCCGTACATATCACACGGCATGCCTCTCCACATCTGTATCAATCTATCATCGCCCTGTATCTCTCTGTAATGAGCGGGCCTGATGCCCACATCTAAAATCAATCCACAGAGTTAGCTGCCCAACTCCATCTGGTATCTGGTCTCTGGTCGACCACACCTAGCAAAAGGCGGTACCGGTGCACCATGAGGCGCATGAGGATCAACACATCTCTCTGCTGCGCCACCGGCCTCATCCTGATCTGGCGCATTAGCCATCTCCTGATCGTAATCATCAGGATCGACACCTGGATCATGTAGTGGATCCGACATCTCATCGCCATCAAAAGACCCAATGTCTGCAAAATATATACAAGTACACAAAAATAATTAGACAATTTCATTACATAATTTATTAAAAACAAGTTAAGAACATGTTAGAATAAATATAAATAAAACAATAATATTACTTCTATCATCTGGCAGCTCATCAGGAGTGAAGAGGATGTTGGGACACCCTCGCCAATCTAGTCTAGCATAAGGACATGGGACCATAATAAAGGGATGCAGCTTGCCAACGCTGGCTAGTAAGTCTAACGAATCATGTGATATCCTCGTTGGAAACATAGTGTCTCCCCTCTTGGGCATCATCTGCCCCCACATGCGCATCCAGGCCTGCAACATCGGCCTATGAGGCTGTCGAACAAAACTAGGTCTCATCTTTGGAAACCTCTCAAAAAATAAACAAAAAATCTCTGAAGAAAAAGGGAAGTTCACCCTCCCTTGTGCATGAGCACGACATCTATCTAAGGCCGTACAAAAATGTTGCAAAAAAATGGCAGAACACTTGACAAGTCGTGGCTGTTGTACTAAAGAATCAACGTAATATAAAAGTGAGCAACTAATGCGTTACCCGTCACTAGTGTTGTGCGAAATGATCGAAACGATAATAGAGAGGCACTGCGTGTCTTGTCTACTAAAAGAACCTATACGTAACTAACCTCCAGGTACCTGAAACTCTGAAGGAGACAATACATGTGCTCCAATGTATCTCTGGGAGTAAACTAACTGACTCCCTACTACACAACCAAGTGGCACATCTGGGAATGAGGGAAAATCCACCCCTCTCCTCGATATTCCTATAATAAAATAAATTTCCTCCTCAGTGGGTGTGTACCACTGGTCAGGACCAACCTGAAAAGCCTATCGGTGGGCATTCCACCTGCCAATAAGATGTCTCAAAAGCACACTATGGGCATTTAGGCCGGAAATAACCTCCTCATAGAACTTGAGGAGGCCTACCTACTTAAGGATCTCCTGGGTATTTGCAGTAATAGGGCAAGGGCATCCATCTCTCTCCCTCTCTCTTGCCTCCCATTGGCAAATCATGTCATATTTTTTTGCTTGTTGTTGTTGTTGTTGCTCCTGTTCTCTCTGAATCATTGCCATATTAAATAATTTCTTTTTATTAAAACAGAAATGTATTTATAAATATACATATATAATTTTTTTTGAAAAAAAAAACATACATACAAGTCAATGCTCCATAAAAATAGTCATGCACCGGTGCCGATGCATTCTAATATTTTAGCGCACCGTCCTCGGGGCCGCTAATGAAACATACCGCACCAGCTTTGGTGCCGATTTCTATTTTTCAAGCACCGCGGACTGTATATAATTCAGAATAGCGGTGCTCTGATTGAAATATATGCCCCAGCGCACATAGTTGTGTCAACGCACCGACTTCATGACAATGACATAGTTGACGGTGCGGTCTTTTACTTGGCCGCACCGTTGACCCTCTTGGAATGAAAAATGCGGTGCGCTAACATAAACCAGGGCGACAAATACAGTCAATGCACCACACTGTGATTGTCGAGGTCAACGATGCGCTTAGATAAATGAGTGCACTACCTTTTTCTTTTTTATTTTTAATTTAAAATTTTTCGGGGTGCTTGTCAGCACCGCCCCGGAAATGGTGCGGTTATCGTTAGCATTGATAGCGGTGCTACCTGTAAATTTTACAAGTAGCACCGCTACTGATGTGAGCCGAACAGCTCGAGTGCACTGCTCGACAATTTTTTTTTTTTAATGGTTATTTTTAAGTTTATTTCAATATCTAATCTGGTAAAAGGCTTAATTATAGAAAAACTAGAAAAATACCTGTACATTTCGCAATCGAGGAGGCATATTGGCTGTAAAAATTTCCCACTGTTTTTCAAAATGCAAGCTGTAGATTGGTTGGCAATGCAGATCAGCAGTGCGTGCAATGGGTGCAATGAGAGCACCGATGGCAGGGCGGCTCGGAAATAAGGAAATAGCACCGGGGCTTGAGAGCTCTAGAGCACTGAGGAAAGTGAATAATGAAGTTTTTTGGTCGTAATTTTTTTTTTATTAACCCTGTTCCGATCCACGAGGTTTTATAAGCGCACTGGTGCGGTTAAATAAAACCGCACCGAGCGGTATCAATTTTGGCTCGTTGTTTATAATGTGTTGGGGCGTTCCCCTACCTGCACACCAGGATGTTTCAGTTTCGGCGCGAAAATTTGATGATGCACCAGGGCGGTGTAATGGTAAAGAATAGGTGCATAATAGTTGCAGAGCACCGGTTTTTTGGCCTTAATCTTTCTTTTATATATAATGTTATTCCAGTGCGTGTTGTTTCTGGTGCACCGGTGCTCTTTGAGAAGAACATACCGATTCATTTCTATTTTGGCGTGGTGTTTTATGATGCACCGGCGCGGAAGAGTATTGACGCCCCGATGCGTTACAGTAATTGGACACCCCGGCGGTGTGTACTTCACGCACACTGTCTGATGTGCCAATGTTCGGTGCGCACCGGTGCGTTCTATGGTATCGTGCATATCAGTAATTGATAGCTCAAGAGCACTTGAAAAATGAAAAATCTGGGTTTTTTGTCGTTTAATTTAACCCTTTACCGGTGCGCGTTATTTATAGGTGCGCCAGTACTTTTTTCTGCAAACACACCAGTCGGTTTTTGTTTTGGCGCGTTTTTTATGATGCACCGATGCGGTTTCTATCTACCGCATCACATGGTTTCGGTGTTGGCATCGTGTTTTATAATGCACCGGCATGGACGAGTTGTGAGGCACCAATGTTCTATTATATTATGATGCACCGAGCATGTGTGTATGAAGTGCACGGGGTCTGGTGTGCCAATGATTTTGGCCATACCGATGCTTTATTTTTTTGAGCGCATCGGGGCGAGTTTTAACGATAAGAGCACCGATAGGAAAACATCCGCAAAACCCTCTACCTGCCAATCTCCTCTAGTAACCTCCGCTAGAAACAGATGTATGGGGTATTTTTCTTTTTGGTTCCTCAAAAACATCTGCTAGAGGGTATTTTCCTTGTAGTGATTACATCATGATATATCCTCTTGATCATAAATTTCTGAGGGAAGGCATTCCCATGCTCAGCACGTGAACTATCTAATAACATGTACATAGTGCAGAAAGTCATCTACATTGGAATGTTTCCCAATACAGACATTCCTATATATATAGACCCATGTTCAGATGACGATCTGTATGTAAGGTCACCATACAGATGATGTGTAAAAAATCCTGAAATTGCAGCCCCGATGGCTGAAACTAGATCTGGGGTATTCTTATCTCGTTCACTCGATCATTCGGGTACAAGTCTAGCCATGCAAATATATGATTTGTAGTCGAACATGGTAATATATCGTTTGATTACCAGCCAATGATGTGAGTTGTTAACAAATGCGAGAGAACCACCATTGATGTCAATGGCCCTCAAGGTACTGCAGTACATTTTGTAAGGTGTGAATAGATGATTTGATGTCAAAAATCCTGAAGCGAGGATCTTGTCAATACTGTAACAAGCCTCATGGTACTGGAATATGATGTTTCTAAGTGAACTTCCTAGCTAATTATTTGTCGTCGACAGGAAGCCACTTTATTACAAAATGGGAGTTACTGATTTTTGAGACAAAGGTATGAATTGATATAGCAATGTTCAGGGATGATTGTCATGAGAATGAAGGTTTATGAGTATTGCAGAAGGATGAGTATTCACTGGATGACTTCTCTTGAACATATCGGTGACACTGAGATGAGTTGGCAGCATTGACCCAAAACTGAAGTGAAGGTATGATGAACGATACATATGAATGAACTGTCAAAATTATTACCCAACCCAAACAATAATGGTGATGGAGTGAAGTGTCATGTTCAAGAGCGACCTATTACTGTAAAAACGTTTTTTCACTTTCCCAAATTTTCCTCGGTCATTTGTCGACCAGTACCTCTTTATTTTTTAACAAGCTTGAGGAGGATAACATTTTCTTGATCTATAATTCAACCCTTCAGGAAAACAATGTATTGTTATTTAATAATTTAATGAGTCTAGCAATGAATGAAACTCGATTCTTGCCATGATTGACAAGCCCGTCGCTATTTTTTTTTTTAACGAGCCTAACAAAAGTGACAGCCTGGACCTTTTTCATATTCAGAGAGTTTGAAAAAGAGGACGAAAATAAAACTCCATAAGTACTTTTTCATAAAGTTGTCACTCAGATTCGAGAAAGTGTAAAATAATATCTGAGAGAACCTCTTTAGTAATGTTTGACCAAGGTATTCCTTTCTCGTAAATAATCTATCTCAGTCCAGAAAAGGGTTAAACTTATACTGAGTAGATATCAATTCATTTACTTTTACGAGCTCGAAAAGACAAGTGCTCAACAATATTTTCATATTATCGAAGTCTAAAACAAGCTGAAAGAAGAATCCAGGGGTTCCTTTTTCGCTGTTATCGAAGCTCGAAAAAGAGATAAAGTGCGCTTCAAGTCCTTTTTTTTTTTAACAAAGCTCAAAAAATAAGGATAAAAAGTATTATTTGTGGTCAAATCATTCTCGAAATAAATCTGCACGACTAATCTGTTCATCACTTGTAAAACCTTTTCAAAACAACATAAAATGGATTAAAAATACCTACTCCATGATAAAAATATAGTAAAACCATAGTCATAGCAATAAATTTTCATTGTAAACAATTAAATGACTAAATAAAAAAAGTTTTACAATTCATTTTTACCATTCAATCGTTACCATTTTCTTTTTGGAGCTCTAAATCTATTTTTACCCCCGAATGAGCAGTTGATTGGGTGCAATAGGTAAGAATGTTTTGAATGCCCCCTGCAAGAGAAGATGCCCCCCAAGTTTCATTTCATTCACCTAAGTAAACTACGAGTTACTAATAGCTGGATGGAATGAAGATTCATTTACGAGATCAGATGGAAGATTCGTCATAATTAGGAGAGGATTTGTTTCATTTTTTAACGAGATTAATGTAGAAAAAGAAATATGCTCATGACCTGTTTCATTTGTTTAATGAGGTTGAAATAGTAAAAGAAATTACCTAGAAAGCACTTGTTTCATTTTTTAACGAGGTTGACACAAGAAAAAAGAATTATCCGTTTCATTTTTTAACGAGGTTGGCACAAGAAAAAAGAACTATCCTCAAAACATGATTCATTTTTTAACAAGGTTAACATAGTAAAAGAAACATCCTCATAACCTGTTCATTTTTTAACGAGGTTGACACATTAAAAGAACCATCCTCATAACCTGTTTCATTTTTTAACAAGGTTGACATAGTAAAATAACCATCCTCATAACCTAATGTTGTTCAACTGGAAGTTGATCTAGATCTTGTCTCCTTTTTGCTAGAATATCTGAATCTTGAAGTCAAACTACCAGAATTTTTTCTTGAATTGGTCATCCCACATTCTATTGTATTCATTGAGTCTCTGATATCACATAGTCAACCTTGTGAAATATAATTTGGGCCTGACAGCGAAATACTTCCACCTGGTTTAATTTCGATTGAAGAAATCCCACAAGACGAGACACCTTTAACTCCAACCCATTTTGGGGAGGATCTTTACCTATAAGAGTATTTTCCTCAATCACCACCATCTGCTTTTGTTGATCATATTCCTATTTGAAATCCCATCGATCCAAAACGGTATACATTTAGTCAAGTAACCATGCCTAAACCAACATCTTCGGTTGGGCCATCTGTTCCAATTACGTCAGTACCTGCCCTCGCTACCCCGTCAATGTTTACAACTTCACCAGAGTCATATTTTTATGGATTCCCCGTGGTCCCATCAGGTTATAAATCTTTATCTGGAATTTTCTCTGGTGCATCTTCAAACCCATGGACTTCACCAATGTCATCATCCGGTATTCTACGGGTAAACCTATAGTAAATTTTGAACGGCTTGATTCTTTATACACATCATTAGGGCATTATCAAGCTGGTCCTTCTGGGTCTATTCCATCCAGTACCATATCAACTGGACTCCCATCATTTGGAGAGAAATATTTTTCATCTTATTATCCTCCTCATATTGGGGGGCAACCTTTGGTCACCCACTATTAAAGTACTTCGTCGCTTTTTGGTCAACCTAATGTCAAAATGAATGTTTTTCAACTGCCTATCCAACCACAAATGGTTGTACACTCATATCAACCAGTTCAACCTGTTACACCCACATCATTCCCACTTGTTAATAAATCTTTACCCCTGTTACAGAATCAAAATGTTGTACAACAACCTTTTCAGGCAGGTCCTTCAACTCAATACCCTCAAGTATTGGGCCCACAGACTGCAAATCCTTCAGTTAATTTATAGCAACAACAACCTGTACCTAGAATCATTTATTCACAAGCTGGTTTACCATTTTATGGGATGTCACAGCCACAACTAGGTTATACCTATCCTCAATCGTATCCAAGTTATTCTAATTTGGGTTATAACATTAGTGGACAGACCCCTTGGCAGCCTCGGGCGCAAATGCCTCAACCTTCGTTTCAACAAGTATCATATCCAGGTTTTGGTCAACAGAATCCTCAAGCGTTTTCTTTTCAAAATAACCCCCATCTGGGTTACAAGCAGCAGATTCCTTATGCTGGTGCTTAAAGGTTTGTTGCTCAAGAAATTCCATCATACCTTGGCTATGATCAACTTGACCTTAATCGATAGTTTCCCTTTGTTGGAACTTTAGAGTTACCAGATTTAAATCGGCTAACCAATGATCCAATCAACTATGCTCCTTGGTGGCCGGTGATTCCTCACAAATTACCCTCGGATATTCCTAAGTTCAATGGAAACCCTGGGGAAGACCCGTTGACTCATGTTATGACTTATCATTTGTGGTGTTCATCAAACTCCCTAAATGATGATTCTATTCGACTACATCTTTTCTAGCGTACGCTCACTGGTCCGGCTGAAAAATGGTATATTGAGTTACCTAGAGCTTCTTTTGATAATTTCATTGCCCTAGCTACTGTCTTTCTGAATCGTTTTTAGTTACCCATACGATATCAAACTGGAACGGAACTCTTGACCAATTTCAAACAGATTAATGCTACTCACATTTCTGATCATATTCATGAGTGGCATCGATGTCGTAGAATGGTTAAGACATTTGTTCCGGATCATCTCCTTGCTGAGTGGTTTATTACTTCCATGTTACCATCTACAAGTGAGGATGTGGCTACGGGTGGCGTCATCACAAAAGAGCAGGTTATTGCTCATGCCCAATATTTCGACTTGATTTATACTTAGTTTGGCACGCTCTATGAAAAAATTCCTAATGCACTGCTATCTAAATTTAATGTTCCTCCTCAATTAAAGCACTCTCATGCGAGAGACAGCTTGATTGGTACTACAAGCACACATCATACTACTGCATATGATGCTGCACCTTCTTCCGAAATTAATGTCATGTCATTTGACAAGGGAAAAAGTGACAAGCAACCTGGAAGTAAGAAAAAGGGGAAATCTAAGAAAACTGCAAACTTCTAACTCGCAAGAAAGATCATTTGATCAATCGTTTGGACCTAGGAAACCTCGTTATCCATGCATAATCTGTAATGAGGAACACTTTTTTCGGGATTGTCCTCACCACACTAAAGTCTCAAAAATCATTAAGACTTCACATACGTCAGCTGTGTTGACAGATCCTTTTCCAAATCTGGACACAAATTTGGTTGCTATGGATCCAGCTTCTAGTTCCCAAGTACTTATGTTATCCGTCATAAAACCTTCAAAAAATATTTTGGTGTCAACGCATAATAAATATTATGGTATTCAGGCCACTGATCAACCTACTACCTCGGCTACAAATCCGTCTACATAATTATTACCACCTACTACTATTCCTGAATTGAAAATTAAGCCACGAAAGGGAGTAATTCACAAATCGACATATAATCCTCGAGCAAGAGCTACTCAAAATTATAATATAGTTGAAGATTTGGCTCAATCCCCTTCAGCTATGTCTGCTCCGTAGGTATTACAAAATTTTCCCTCCCAGAAACAAGCTTTATTGTTGGCAATTGGTGGAATTGATTCGAATGATTCTAATCTTGTCATCTTTAATCATACGGGCAGCTATGTGCCGCAACTACCAGTAGAATTTGAATTCTCCATACAAGTAAATGTTCTCAATCACCTTGTTCATCATACTATTATTTATGAGGGAGCATCTACTTGTATTATGTCTCTAAATGGTTGGAAGTCACTTGGCTCGCCGCGCATATCTCAATCTTCAACGACGTTGAAGGCTTTCGATGGACGTACATATAAACCTTGTGGTACTATTTATAACTTGCATGTTGAACTAGGGGGGAAAACAGTGAATTTGATGTCGAGGTTGTTGACGAACCCCTTGAATATAATATTCTACTTGGAAGGCCATGGGTATATGCTATGACTGCAATTTTTTCTACATATTTTAGAATGATCGCCTTTCCATATAAAGGTGACATTACAGTCATCAATCAACTATCCTTCTTTGCCTCCACTTCACAGGTAACTGGAAGTGTTCTGTTCGTTCACGCACCCCAACTAGAACTTTAGAACATTGGTGTAGGACTCTTGAAGGATTCCACTCTCATGGGAACCTTTGCATTACTGCTGCCTACGACGTCGGCAGAAATTGCAAGTATAGAGACTTGCTACATGATCTCTACCACTCCATCTGGCTTAAGGGAGAGTATGGGTGATTTTGAAATTGTTACGTTGGATGAGTTTCTGCCACCTAGCCCTATTGAGCTGGCATAACAATCAATCTATTTGGCTTGGGCGACGAATCTGAAATCAACATCGGTGGTTGTTTGGGTTGATCGTTCCTTAGATTTTGGTACTCCATTTGATCCTTTTTCCTCAACTTTCATGACATATGAGAATATTTTGGAAGCCATGATGTCAGAAGGATAACCATGGGAAGATTATCATCATCGTGCGCATTTTCCTGATTATGAATAAAATTACCTTAGTTAACTATATCACCCATCAATCAAAAATTTCTTTTCGAATTCTTTACCTATTAATGCAATCAATTCTGAGTGGAATCTGTCAAATATTGAAGAAACCATTTCTATCGATATTTTGACCAAACTTGGCATTGTAGAAAATATTCATGTTGGTGTGTCTTGTTCTCCATCAGAACTTGAAACATATTGCTCTCTATTTCATGAATTCTGTGATGTATTTTCTTGGTGTTATGAGGAAATACCAGGCATAGATACTAGTATTTTTTAACACACTATTAATATGTATCTTGATGTCAAATTGGTGCGTCAATGCCTTCGTCCAGTTCATCCAAAAAAGGTCACTGCCATCAAAGCAGAAGTTGAAAAACTTTTGCTTGCTAGTTTCATTTACCCTATTCCACTAACTGAATGGGTTTCCAACATTTTTCCTGTCATGAAAAAATAAGGAACCATCAGAGTGTGCATCGATTATCGGGATGTTAACATTGCTTGTCTAAAAGACAACTATCCTACTCCCTTTATCGACCAGATTATTGATGATTGTGCTGGATGTGAAAATTTTTCATTCATGGATGGATTTTCCAGCTACAATAAAATCAATATCCACCCAGAGGATCAACATATGACAACATTTATCTGTCCCTGGGGCACATTCGCTTATAGGAAACTACCATTTGGTTTAAAGAATGCTGGGGAAAATTTTCAAAGAGCAATGGATTATGCCTTCAATGACATCAAGCACATGTTTCAACCTTATCTAGATGATTTACCTATGCATTCACGGAATGAGACTGATCACCCAATGCATTTGAGAGCCATATTCTTACGCTGCCGACACTACAAAATACGCCTCAATCCACATAAATGTGTGTTTTTTGTTGGTTCTTCTCGTTTTCTTGGATTTGTAATCTCAAAAGGAGGAATTTGAATTGAAGCATTGAAGGTCCAGGCTATTCTTGATTTTCTTGCGCCATCAAATTTACTTCAGATACAGAAACTTCAAGGAAAGGCTAACTTCCTAAGAAGGTTCATTCCCAACTACGCCAAAATGGCTAAAGGATTTACTTGACTCTTGAAAAAGGGGGTTCCCTTCCATCGTGACCAAGTTGCACAAGATTCTTTTGATTTTGTTAAGGATACTCTTGTCCAAGTTTCATTAATGTATCCCCCTAATTATCATAATTATTATTTCCTATATATTGTCACGGCTGAAATGACCATTGCTATGGTATTGGTCCAAGTAGAAAATGGGATGGAACATCCAATCTATTATTTGAGTCGAAATCTCAATGATATGGAAGATAAGTATTAGTATGTAGAAAATATTGCCTTGGCAACTATTCAATATGTCCAAATATTTCGCCACTATATCCTGTTCTGGAAGACCATTTTCATTTCATATTGCAACCCCATGACTTATATCTTATCATGTCAATTGATGGGGGGAAAATATTCAAAATGGATTTTCATTTTACAGGAATTTTATTTTGAATTCATCAAATCCAAGTCAAAGAAGTATTTAGTTTTGGTTGATCTTCTCTGTGACCTTCCCTCTGATAGTACTGCTACTACGTCAGAACCATCAATTCCTGACGAGTCCCTGTTTCTGATTGGATCATCTAATCCTTGGTATGGAGATTTCATCATTTATCTCCAAACTCAAACTTTTCAGCCTGATACCTCTCGCTCTGAACAAAGATGTATTCGATACCAAGCTAAATATTATCTGATCGTCGGCAATACACTTTATCATCATGGTGTCGATATTATTTTAAGAATGTGCCTCACTCATGAGGAGGCCGAAAAGGTTTTAAATGATTGTCATGTTGGGGCTTGTGGTGTAAATTTATCTGGATATGCTATCATGCAAAAGATACTCCGTGCTGGTTACTTTTGGCCTATCATATTTCGCAACTGCATTCTCGCGGTCAGAAGTTGTCATGCATGCCAGATTTTTTATCGTAAAATCCACAAACCACTAGTGCCGATGCATCCTATTGTATATGTGGGACCATTTTCGAAATGGGGTATTGAATTCATGACCTGTAACCCTCGTTTGTCCGGGGGGCACGGTTATATTATTTTCATAGTAGACTACTTTATGAAATGGGCCGAAGCAATGCCTACATTCAACAACACAGGATAGACAACTGCATTGTTTTTCTTTAATCATGTTATTGCATGGTTTGGGGTCCATGGTTTGGGGTCCCATAGGCTATAGTTATAGATCATGGGAAGCATTTTCGCAACCACATGATGGCTTAATTGACTTCCAAGTTAGGATTGTCACATGATAATTCTACTCCTTATTATCCACAATCAAATGAACAAGTTGAGGCTATCAACAAAATTCTTAAACGTATGCTTCAACGAATGATAGGAGTTTGTAAAAGAAACTGGAATTTGATCCTGTACTTGGCTTTGTGGGCATACGGAACCGGATTTCGTAAAAGAAACTGGAATTTGATCATGTACTTGGCTTTGTGGGCATACCGAACCTCGATGAGAAACGCAACTGGATTTACTCCCTTTCAATTGGTGTATGGTCTGGATGTTATCTTTCGAATAAAATGTGAAATACTGTCATTAAAACTCGCAATCGGCTTGTTACGTGACACCACAGAAGAATAAGCACGCATTTTTAACCTTATCCATCTTGATGAAATGCGTCGTGAAGCCCAATTGGCTAAGGAATCGCATAAGAGATGTATAAAGGCGCAATACGATAAAAATGTCCAGCCTCACATTTTCTCAGAGGGCGACTTGGTCCTTCTTTATGATCAAGAAGTTAATTTAATAGGTAAAGGGAAATTTGAGCCACTATGGCATGGCCCCTATATTTTCAAAAGAGTTCTTGCTAAGGGTGCCTATAAGTTAGTTGATTACGATGGAATTCCATTGGCGTAGCCCAGAAATGGGTTGTATCTAAAACGTTACTTGCTTAATCATGAGTGTAGTAATTTTTTGTATTATATTGTATATATATGTTTTTGATTTGGATTCACTATCTTAGTTTGTTTTTAGAGTTTTCTTGACGTTAGTAATCGACTTTACATTTCATCGCAGATGTCTAAATCTTGGAAACCTTGCAATGGAAGTCAGGAATGATTTGTCTTTGTTCTTTGGCTTAGGGCATTTAGCAAATGAAATGATAGGGGATGATAGACCTATTCATTGGTTTTGGGGATGATGTCCAGTTAAACCAGGTCATTAGGAATGGTGCCCAAATTGACCTATAATAGATTTCCCCCTAAAGCATGAAGTAAGAATAATAGTAACAATATTTTTTGAATGAGATGCTTTACACTGTGATGGGCTGGCACTGAAGCGGAGTGTTGACCTGCATCAATCTTAAAACACATTACATCATGATATATCCTCTTGATCATAAATTTATGAGGGAAGGCATTCCCATGCTCAGCACATAAACTATCTAATAACATGTACATAGTGCATAAAGTTGTCTACATTGGAATGTTGCCCGATACAGACATGCCTACAGATATATACCCATGTTCAGATGATGATCTGTATGTAAGATCACTGTATAGATTATGTGTACAACAATCCTGAAATCGTAGCCTGGATGGTTGAAACTAGATCCAGGGTCTTCTTATCTCGTTCACTCGATCATTTGGGTACAAGTCTAGCCATGCGAATATATGATTTGTAGTCGAACATGGTAAGACATCGTTTGATTACCAGCTAATGATGTGATCTGTTAACAAATGTGACGAAACAACCGTTGATGTCAATGGCCGTCAAGGTACTACAGTACATTTCATAAGGCGTGAATAGATGATTTGACGTAGAACACCAAACAAAATATTTCAGTCAAAAATCCAGAAGCAAGGACTTTGTTGATACTATAACAAGCCTCATGGTACTGGAATATGATGTTTCTAAGTGAACTTCCTGGATAATGATTTGTCATCGACAAGAAGCCACTTTATTATGAAACGGGAGTTACTGATTTTGGAGACAAAGGTATGACTTGATATAACAATGTTTAGGGATGACTGTCATGAGAATGAAGGTTTATGAGTATTGCAGAAGGATGATTATTCACTGGATGACTTCTCTTGAACATATCGGCGACACTGAGCTGAGTTGGCAGCATTAACCCAAAACCATAGGTATGAATGAACCGTAAAGAAGATTACCCAACCCAAACAGTAACAGTGATGGAGTGAAGTGTCATGTTCAAGAGCGACATGCTACTGTAAAACGCTTCGTTCACTTTCCCAAATTTTCCACAGTCATTTGTCGACCAGTACCTCTTTATTTTTTAACATGCTTGAGGAGGATAAAATTTTCTTGATCTATAATTCAACCCTTCGGGTGAACAATGTATTTCTATTTAAAAATTTAACGATTCTAGTGATGAATGAAACTCTCTTGCCATAATTGACAAGCTCGTCGCTATTTTATTTTTTAATGAGCCTAACGAAAGTGATAGCCTGGTCCTTTTTCATATTTAGAGAGTTTGAAGAAGAGGACGAAAATAAAACTCCATAACCACTTTTTCGTAAAGTTGTCGCTCAGATCTGAAAAAGTGTAAAATAATATATGAGAGAAGCTCTTTAGTCATGTTTGACCAAGGTATTCATTTTTTTGTAAATAATATATCTCAATCCGGAAAAGGGTTAAACTTATACTGAGTAGATATCAATTCATTTACTTTTACGAGCTCGAAAATACAAGTGCTCGACAATATTTTCATATTATTGAAGTCTGAAAAGAGCTGAAAGAAGACTCCAGGCATTCCTTTTTCGCTGTTATCAAATCTCGAAAAGGAGATAAAAGTGTGCTTTAAGTCCTTTCTCATTTTTAACAAAGCTTGAAAAATAAGAATAAAAAGTATGCTTTGTGGTCAAATCATTCTCGAAATAAATCTTCACGACTAATATGTTCATCAGTTGTGAAACCTGTTCAGAAAAACATAAAATGGATTAAAAATACCTACTCCATGATAAAAATATAATAAAACCATAGTCATAGCAATAAATATTCATTGCAAACAATTAAATGACTAAATAAAAAGAGTTTTACTATTCATTTTTACCATTCAATAGTTACCATTTTCATTTTAGAGCTCTGAATCTGTTTTTAACCTCGAACTTTAGCAGTTGATTAGGTGCAATAGGTAAGAATGTTTCTGAGAGAACCTCTTTAGTCGTGTTTTTAACGATATTATTTCACATTGGAACCTCGGTGAGAAACGCAACTGGATTTACTCCCTTTCAATTGGTGTATGGTCTGGAAGCTATCTTAACCCAGCTTGATTCTAGGTATAGTTTTTTGTTGTAAATTAACCGAAATATTTGGAGTCTGTGGGCCCAATACTTGAGGGTATTGAGGTGAAGGACCCGCCTGAAAATATTGTTGTAGAACATTTTGATTCTGTAACAGGGGTAAAGATGTATTAACAAGTGGGAATGATGTGGGTGTAACAGGTTAAACTGGTTGATACGAGTGTACAAACATTTGTGGTTGGATAGGCAGAGTGGGCTGCCATTGACAAACATTCATTTTGACATTAGTTTGACCAAAAAGTGATGGAGTATTGTCATAGCGGGTGACCAAAGGTTGCCCCCCAGCATGAGGAGATAATAAGATGGAAAATATTGCTCTCAAAATGCTAGGAGTCCAATTGATATGGTACTAAATGGAATAGACCCAGAAGGACCAGGTTGATATTTCCCTGATGATGTGTATAAAGAATCAAGCCGTTCAGTACTTACTATAGGTTTACCAGTTAGAATACCGGACAATGACATTAGTGAATTCCTTGGATTTTAAAATGCATTAGAGAAAATTCTAGATAAATATTTATAACCTAATGGGACCATAGGGCCTCCATAAAAATATGAGGTGAAGTTGTAAACATTGACGGGGTAGTGAGGATAGGTACTGACGTAACTGGGACAGATGGCCCAACTGAAGATGTTGTTTTAGGTATGGTTACTTGACCAAATGTATACCCATTTGGATCGACAGGATTTCGAATAGGAACAAGATCAACAAAAGCAGATGGTGGTGATTGAGAAAAACACTCGTATAGGTAAAGATCCTCCCCAAAATGGGTTGGAGTTAAAGGTGTCTCGTCTTGTGGGATTTCTTCAATCGAAATTAAACCAGGTGGAAGTATTTGACCATCAGGCCCAAAGTATATTTCAGGAGTTTGACTGTGTGATATGGGAGACTCAATGGCTACAATAGAATGTGGGATGACCAATTCAGGAACAACTTCTGGTAGTTCGACTTCAAGATTCAGATGTTCTGGCAAAAAGGAGACAGGATCTAGATCAATTTCCAGTTGAACGATGTCGGGTTCAGGAGGTATGGTCTCACTGATTGGATGGATTGTGACCACGGGTAACTGTGAAGACTCCGTCTCGACAACAGTAGACGAATCAAGATATGTAGAAACAACTTGTGCCAACTCTAGTATATGGGAAGATGATGCTTCACCATAGGTATTGATAGTACTGGTTTCGGTAAAGTGATGTCGCTTTCACTGTCCAGAAGTAACTTCTAGTGGTAAAGGTGGTTTCAGTGCTAATCTACGCGAATGACGGGGAAAAGTATTTTTTTCTTCCACGATTACTGATTTATTTTAACCAAAAATAAATAAAAATAAATAAAAAGGTAATGCTAGGCAAAAATATTTACCAAGAAACTGTGAACTGTAGAATACCTCCTGGCAAACCAGGAAATATGGGTAGGAAATGTCCCCGAATATTGTGTTCGGTGTATCACAATTTACAAGGCGGATGACTCGGTTCACTATGGATGGATAACAACCTAAATTTTTCCTCCCAAATATACCCAAAGGTATGTGGAGGCCCAAGTCCATAGTAGCACTATATAATGCAAAACTGCACAGTGATAGCACCCCTTTATACTTTTCGTACTGTAACACCGCCTGATATACCCGAAAGTACGTGGATGAGCTACGATATACTTATGTATGTGGAGTGAGGTATCACACTCGAAATGTATCGTAGAAAATTAACAACAGCGGCTATGTTTTACGACGTTGGAACACGTCTCTAGCCTAAACCTTCTAAATTTTATCGTTATGGTTCCAATTCTTTGTTAGGTAAATTGAGATATATTTTAAGTTGATCTTGTTTATCAATTTTCCTTTCAAAGTTCATCGCGATGATGTATTGGAAATTCCTAAAATGCAAACTAAAATGATAAGCAATCTTTCACTTTTAGTTTTTCAATGAAAATCCTAGCTAACATAGAGAAAGAGCAATCAATTTGAGAGCAAACAATCAAAAATCACAAACTAAAATGAAACTTTCCTAATTTTTCCTATGCAAAACACACAATCCACTACATGAAAATGCAGGTTTTTCTTTTCAGTCCCTTTAATGTGAATGCAGAAAAGGAAACGAAATGCATCAAATCAATAAAAACAAATGCCATTTACTTTGAGAAATGAGGAATTTGAACAACAATTTCTCTGTAATAGGAAAAATGAAGAATATAACTACAATTTCTCCTACAGGAAACAAATAATTTAACGACAATTTCATTTTCAAAAGAAAATGGATCTAATGCAATAATGAAAATAGTTTGAAATTAATTTGTCAACGATAAAGAAAAACACTTTAAATAAACATTTAACAAACTTTTCTTTCAAAGGAGGAAGAAGTAAATAAAGTTACTGGTCAATATGAGACATCAGGCTCTTTAAAACACAGAAAATAACAAACTGAAAGCAAATGTAATGACAAACTCAATGGAATTTGGCTGATTCTAGGGGGCAACACATTCTCTAAGGGGAGACAGTACGTTGCAATGCACCCCAGAGAGGGAGACAGTGCTATGCAAAGCATTGTGCCCTATTCAACAGTGCGTTGAGCGCAGCAAAGAACAAAAACTCAACTGTTTAACACATTTCTAATGCAAATTTTGATTTCAAAAATCATAATATTTCAGACTAAATGCTACTGGGTGAATAAACATAGACAAATAGAGGAAAATACACCAAGGATGAAGGGTAAACTCCCCAGCGGAGTCGCCAATTTGTTATGCAGAATTATGAATTACGGATAAAAAATTCTTCCCTAGATGTGGTGCTCATCTAGAACAACAGGTTAAAGACTTTGCAACTACTTTTCCTAATAGTAAATAGACACACATAACAGATTAAGAAAATTACTTGGAGTCCAAGCGCTTCCAATTCTGCTTCTGTCGCTCTTGTTGTAGCTTTAAATCCGAGCTAGATCGCCAAAATATTTCCTGCAAGAATGAACACTAAGCAGCAAAGAGATAGAAATATATAGATGCCAATTCAATTTATTCAGTTAAATAAATGAAAAATGAACCATATACATCAGATAAGAATTCATAATATGAAAGACAGAAGCTTATACATATACATATGTGGGAAAATAAGCAGCAATCTTTATTAACGGATAGAAGGGGAGGTTACAACCCAGTGATTGATTTTATGTCACCATATCCAGCAGCATCCCAGCCTCATCACAATGTACATCTCTCCAGCAACATGTTACACAAATCAACTCCTCAATTGAAATTCCACCAGCATTTCTCTACTCCAATTCTTCCTTCTCAAGCACTAGGATCTGTGCTCAACTTATAGATGAGATGAAAGTAGTTTTACAATCAATGAATTTATAATAATAGGAAATACATATTCCCAAGCTCAGAGGTATCAAATGGACACATGGATTCGAATTTTGACACATGTGCACTCTTCTAAAAGGCACTGGCCAAGTGGAGATTCCGAAACAATGAGAAATTCGCTCCCAATTGACCAACACACCCTTGAGTGTCGGGAAGTGCTTTGCAGAGCACCTTTGAATGGAGGTACCTACATATGAAATGCATTTAGCCCCTTGAGATACTATGTTGGTGAGCTCATAGGTTTTATAATATATATTTCAAATCTTGGAAACCTTGCAATGGAATTCAGGAATTATTTGTCTTTGTTCTTTGGCTTAGGGCATATAGCAATTGAAATGATAGAGGATGATAGACCCTATTCATTGGTTCTGGGTATGATGTCCAGTTAAAACAGGTCGTTTGGAATGGTGCCAAAATTTACCTATAATAGTCACATAACTTTCTAAAGTGATATTAATTCATTGATCATTCAACAACCCCACACACTAGTTTAAAAACAAGCCTTTAGCTCTAATTCGTGTATTGATAAAAATATTAGAGAAAGTTGGATTTAGGTACTCATTGGGCTCCATAGTAATCAACCATCATGTAATTCAATAAGGTAAAATTCAACTTCAAAATAAAATAAGATAAAAATCATTTCAAGGTAAAATTTTTTTAAATAAAATATTGTATTACCGATGTTTCCTTGTTAAAAGTTAATGAAAAAATAAAAATAAATAATAATGAGGCATACTTATATTCCTTGAACTAATTTCAAATAATTCCAAACAACAATGTAAATTTTTAGACAAAAGGTCATAATCAAACCCTTTTGTGACATCAATGGAGTAGAAATTATTGAAAAAAAATATGGGAGCTAGTTGTAGCACATTTTATTGCATTGTAGTTTAAATATATATAAAGTTTTCAATCAAATAATAATTAAATTTTCTTAAATTTTAGTAAATCAAAATAGTTTCGTATGAGTGTTTCCCTTAAATCGGATCACACAGATTAGTCACAATAATAATCTACACAAGAGGTACCCTGATGCTTGGGCTACTACACTCAACCCACAATCTTCAATCTATTTTTCACATACAATGAAATTTAAGTTTTACCCCAAATAATTTTAAATCTAGGAAATCTTTAAAAATATCTCTGGAAGCTTTAATATCTCAAATCTAATATTTGAAATATTAATTCAAAGTTCTCTTATGGTTATAAACCCCAAAAAATTAAACTGCATGTGTAAAAGTACTCTCCTTCCGAAGCCTATGGTTAAAACCATACTTCCGCTCACTCTATGAGGAAGCTTTACCTTTTTCAAATCCTATGATTAGACCATAGTCCAACCCACTCCATGAGTTCATCGACGAATATTTCAAATTCTGTTTGAAACCATATTAATAAGACCATTTATTTGAAGTCGAGTGATATTTGACTTTCATTGAAATCACAATCGGATTAAACCCCAAATACAATACAATTCTGTGGGCCAACTAACTCACATATCAAATGTGTCCCCCTCTAAACATTCCATTCGAATCATCACTCAAATTTATAACCAAACCCAACATATAAGTCTCGGTCAATACGCATATTAACATATGTGTTAACACTCTACCATATATTCAAACTCGCGTGAATTAAATCATAAGAAACTCATATAGTACTCGGGCCCACAGCAACTACACCACTCGCCAATGAAAATAATGCCACCATACCTTCATTAACAAGCCCGCAACTCAGTGACGCGATTGCCCTCAGATCCTTCACCTTTCAAATCGAACACAAATCGCGTTATTTGTGCCACAGAACTTTAACACTAAAAAAAAATGTGACAAAATTGGTTTTAATCCTACCACTTTTGCCACGCATCCTTCAATTACTGATATCGTGTTTTTTTTCGGCATTCTGCTTACCATTTTTAAGAAGTGCGAGACCGTTGGTTTTCTGTCTCAAACCCGCCTTCACTATTTCTTCAAGGTTTCGCCTGTTTCGTTAGCTCCAGGTTCCATTTACCAAGTCTCACTCCTCTGCACCGTTTCAATAGCGTAGATAACCAGTCCTCTTCGCACATTCCCACAGGGAATTGGAATTCTGATCTTCGTCTCTTGTCTTCCTTATATACGAACAGAATTTAAACAAAATCTCATCATTTATCTCTGCATTTTATAGCTCAGCTTCGCCTTCACTCACAGCACCATTTCATTTAATTCAAACATATTATGGGTTCGTCCAAATAGGCCCAAACTTCATTTATCTTTCATCTAGGCATGGATTAGTTCCATATTTAAAGTCTGTGGTTCAATTTCACAATAGAACCCTAACCAATATTTTGCAGAGCTTACACTTCAACGCACTGTCTATTTCAAAAGTGCACCCCCTCTCTATTTGAATGTCCTTCTTAAGGTCTCCTATCTTCAAAATTTGACCGCTATGGTTAATACTCGAACTCCCTCTAAGTCATCGACCCTTCATGCATTTAGTCCAAAATCATGAAAATTGACTTCGACTTCCCATTAGAACAGAGCATCATCTAAACACCCTAATTACAGAGTATATCCACACATAGTTCATGGAGGTTCAAGGCATTCTCACACAGAATTTAAATCAACCAATACACATACATTTCGGAACAAATTCCTTCATAATATATACATGAATTTACTTACAAAACTCTTGTTGGCCAGATCTTCAATTCGATGGCCTTCTACCTCACTTCTATGTCTCTGCATTGCTCTCCTACCTCCTCAGACCTATACTTGATGCTTACATTTATACAAAGGATTATTGAATCGATTTAGCTTCTTTGACAGCTCCACAAAACTCTTGGATTTCTCAAGGTCCTAAATTTAGCCTAAATCCCTGACTCTTCACATTCCTAGCTTAATCAACTTCCTCTCATGTTCTTCAATGATTTGAGAACATTTACAATTCCTCACTATATTTACTCAAAATACTAATAATTACATGAGAACTTAAAAACATAAGACCCCCCTATGTCTTATAGAATTACAAAGTATTCCTTGAGCCTAATGCCCCTGCATCATACCCTAGGGTATCCACTCAATCAACCTATGTCATAGCACTTGCATTCATTGGATATTAAATAATGCCTATAATATGAGTAGGTCTTGGTAAAAACATCCCAAAATATTCTTATTGACCCCTCCTCCCATTACATATTTCTAATAAAAATAACCCTTATTTTCAATATATATCTCTACTTTAAACCAAATTCCCCTTTCTGTATCCCCCAATAGAAATAGACCCCTATTATTTTGTTGGCTAGTAGTAAATGGATAGGAGAGAGCTATAATAGTCCTTGCAATGTAGTAAATATGGCGAGCCCCTCACCACATGGTTGATGTCAAGGTGTCATGCTGTTAGAAAATTATAAATTATGGAGCAATGCAACACATAAAATATGTGGAAAAATATAAGCACACAAAACACATAAAACCAGAGAGACACAGATATATGTGGTTCACCCAGTTTGGGCTACGTCTACCCCGAACAGCCAGTCCTTCCTTTCTATTATCCAGCAAAAATGAAGAGACAAAACCTACAGCAGATCCGCTGTAATATCCTCTGTTCTCTCTCACAGTCTCCCTCTTTGTTTCTCGCTCCTAGAATACACACATAATACACAGCCGCAATACAATACCCTCATATATACAAGGGGGTTTCCTTCTAGGGAAGAAAACCATAATCTAAACATAACTTCTACCGTAAGATCATTTGCCTAATGAACGGCCCAGATTGACTAGAAATTACTATACTTTTACAAGGCAATTTTACATATGTTTTTAGCTTCGGGGGCGCTGCCCCCCCCCCCCCCCTAGACCCCCCACGGCAGCGATTAATTACGGGCGGCATTGCCACCCCTTTGAAGGTATAGGGGTCCAATGCTGTGATACAAAGTAAACAAGATAATCAAGCTCCACACCCAACAATCTCCCACTTGGAGACTGATTGTAGCAACTCCATCGCTGCTTCATTTGCTGGACAATGACTCCTCTTTGGACCTGACTGTTCCTCATCTTCATCGTCATCCTTGAAGACCAATTGAAACTGAGCACATTCTCAGTTTCTCCCTGGTTACAACTTTTGTTAGCATATCTGTAGGATTCTGGCTAGTGTGTATCTTTTCCAGCTTCAACTCTCCATTTTCCAATATTGACCGTATGAAATGGTACTTGAGATGTATGTGTTTAGTCCTGGAATGAAATGTTGAGTTCTTTGCAAGATGAATATCACTTTGGCTATCACTGTATAGCATGCCCATATCATGCTTCTTACCCAATTCATCCATAAACCATTGTAACCAAATCATTTCTTTACTAGCCTCTGTAGCAGCAACATACTCTGCTTCTGTTGTTGAAAGTGCAACAACACTTTGGATTTTGAAACCCAACTAACAGTTGTTCCACCTACAGTAAATACATATCTTGTAGTGCTCCTCCTGTTATCTCTGTCACCTGCCATATCTGCATACACATATCCCTGTAGAGTAATTTTTGAACCACCAAAGCATAATGCTTGATTTGTGGTACCTCTCAAATATCTGAGAATCCATTTTACTACCATCCAATGTTCTTTTCTTGGATTATTCATGTACCTTCTTACAACTCCCACTGCATGTGCAATATCAGGCCTTATGGAGACCATTGAATACATTAAGCTTCCAACTGCTGATGTATATGGAACTTTAGACATATAATCCATGTCTTCTTGGGTCTTTGGGCACATCTCCTTACTAAGTTTGAAATGGCTAGCAAAAGGTGTACTAACTGGTTTTGCATTGTGCATATTAAATATTTTCAACACCTTTTCTATGTACTCATTCTAAGACAGTGTTAATTTACAATTTTTCCTGTCTCTAGTTATCCTCATACCAAGGATTTGTTTTGCAGCTCCCAAATCCTTCATTGCAAATGAATTTGCCAATTTTATTTTGAGCACATATATTTCCTACATGTTATATCTAGCAACAAGCATGTCATCTACATACAATAACAATATAATATAGCTGCCATCATTTTGCTTTTTTAGATAAACACAATGATCAGAGTGACATCTAGTATAACCTTGTTCAAACATAAACTTGTCAAATTTTAGATACTGCTGCCTTGGAGCCTGTTTTAAGCCATACAAGCTCTTCTTTAACCTGCACACCAATTTTTCTTTCCCTTTTACCTCATATCCTTCTGGTTGTTGCATGTATATCTCTTCCTCCAAATATCCATGGAGAAATGTTGTCTTTACATCTAACTGTTCAAGATGTAAATATTCCGCTGCTACAAGACTTAAGATAGTTCTGATTGAATTCATCTTAACAACAGGAGAAATATTTCATCAAAATCAATACCTTTCTTTTGTGCAAACCCCTTCACCACAAGTCTAGCTTTGTACCTCTGTTTTCCTCCATCTTCTTCCTTCAGCCTGTAAACCCATTTATTATGCAATGCAGTTTTACCTGCAGGCAACCTGACTAAGTCCCAACTTTGGTTATACATTAAGGAGTCCATCTCTTCATCCATGGCTAGCTCCCACTTCTTCCTGCTTTCAACCTACATTTCTTCTTCATAACATTCAGGTTCACCAGAATCAGTCAGCAATAAATAATATAATGAAGGAGAGTATTGTTCAGGGGGTCTACTTATCCAGGTAGATCTTCTAACACCACTTTCAGGTGTTTGAGGTGCCTGTTGCTGTTGTGGTGGTTTCTATTGCTGTGGTTGTTGATTATTGTTATTTTCAGGCACCTTTACTTTTTCATTTATCTCATCAAGAACCATGTATTCCTTGCTTTCTTTTTCCTGTTTCTTCTCCTGCAACTGATTCTTATACAAGACCTTTTCATTGAATATTACATCTCTGATCCTAATGATTTTGTGATTTTCATAATCATATAAGCGATAACCAAAATCATTAGCACCATATCCAATAAAGGTACATTTCTTTGATTTTGCCTCAAGATTTTTTCTGTTTTCTTTATTAACATGGACAAAGGCCTCACAACCAAAAGGCTTTAAAAAATAGTAGTTTACCTTTTTTCCTGTCCATGCTTCCTCTGGAATACCACCATCCAAGGAACTTGAAGGCCCTCTGTTTATTAGATAAACAACAGTATCTACAGCATCTGCCCAAAATTGTAAAGGAAATCCCGCATGCAATCTCATGCACCTTGCACGCTCCATGATTGTTCTGTTCATCCTTTCTGACACACCATTTTCTTGTGGTGTTCTTGGAACTCTCTTCTCTCTACGAATTCCATGCTCTGAACAGTACCTATCAAACTCTTTGCTGCAATACTCACCTCCATTGTCTGATCTGAGACACTTCAACTTCTTTCCTGTCTCAATCTCAACCAAAGCTTTCCATTTCTTGAAAGTATCAAACACATCAGATTTATTCTGAATACAATAAATCCATGTTTTTCTAGTTGCATCATCAATAAAAGTAACATAATAACGAGAGCCACCGAGAGATGATACCCGAGCAGGTCCCCATACATCTGTATGCACAAGCTCCAATTTTTCGCTCTTCTTTTCTTTTCCAACTTTGAGAAATATGACTCTCTTTTGTTTTCCATAAATGCAATTTTCACAAAAATCCAAATCAACATTCTTCAAACCTGGCAACAAATTTCTTGAGTGAAGAATCTTCATCCCCTTCTCACTCATGTGTCCGAGCCTATGATGCCATAATGCTGCATCTGCTCCTTTGGAAGTTAAAGCATTAACATAGTTAGAAATACCATTGCATAAATACAATGTACCAACCTTTTCACCTTTTGCTATTACCAACGCTCCTTTGGTGACCTTCCAAGTTTTATCTGTGAAAGTTGTCACACAACCTTCACCGCCTAACTGCCCTGTTGAAATCAGATTTTTCTTCAAATCTGGAACATGCCTTACCTCCTTTAGTAGCCATTGGTTTCCATTCCGTTGTTTTACAAGAACTTTACCCATTCCAACAATTTTACAGGGTTTATCATCACCCAAACGAACTTGTCCAAAATCTCCTTGAACATAGTGATGAAAATATTTCTTATCAGGTGTGGCATGGAATGAAGCCCCTGAATCTACAACCCAAGAATCAGTAACATTTTCGAAAGAAAGAATCAAAGCATCTTGTAACACATCACCCGTCACATTTGCTTCATGATTGTTTTCTTGCTGTGTGTCTCCTTCTTTTCCCTTCCGAGATCTACAGTATTTCTTTAGGTGTCCTTTCTTTCCGCAATTCCAGCACACTATCCCCGATCTAGACTTGGATTTGCCTTTCCTTGATTTACTGCGATATCCCGAGCTCTTTCCTCTTTCCATTCTTCTTCCCCTAGACTCTGCACTCAAAGCATTACCTGATGTCTCACCTGAGCTTTTCCGTCGCATTTCCTCGCTAAGGATAGCACCAACAACATCATCAAACTTTAAAGTACTAGATCCAGAGACAGAGTTACTAATGGCCATTACTAAACCATTCCAACTCTCTGGCAATGAGCACAAGAATAACAGAGCTCTAACATCATCATCAAAGTTTACCCCTACAGAACTTAACTGACTGGTAACTGTCTTGAAATCATTTAAATGGTCTGCAATAGATCCAACTTCCGACATCTTCATATTAAATAGTCATTTCATAAGAAATACCTTGTTTGAGGCCGAGGGTTTTTCATATAGTTTCACCAACGTCTGCATCAAACCCTCTGTTGTTGTTTCCTTCGAAATATTGAAGGCGACTGACGCTGCAAGGCACAAACGTACTGTTCCGAGTGCCTTTCTATCAAGAATGTTCCATTCCGCGTCTGTCATGGCCGCCGACTTCTTTGTTTTTCCGCTCAATGGTAGGTACAGATCTTTCTGATACAGATAATCTTCCATCTGCATCTTCCACAGCGGAAAGTTTTGGCCGTTAAATTTCTCGACCCTAAACTTACCATCGTCCGCCATTGCTCCCACTCAAACCAGGAACCCTTCTTTCCTGCGAGTTTATCAGCCAAATATACCTTCGGCTCTGATACCAGTTGTTAGAAAATTAAATATTACAGAGCAATGCAACACATAAAATATGCAGAAAAATACAAGCACACAAAACACATAAAACCAGAGAGACACAGATATACGTGGTTCACCCAGTTTGGGCTACGTCCACCCCGAACAGCCAGTCCTTCCTTTCTATTATCCAGCAAAAATGAAGAGACAAAACCTATAGCAGATCCACTGTAATATCCTCTGTTCTCTCTCACAGTCTCCCTCTCTGTTTCTCGCTCCGAGAATACACACATAATACACAGCCGCAATACAATACCCTCATATATACAAGGGGGTTTCCTTCTAGGGAAAAAAACCCTAATCTAAACATAACTTCTACCATCAGATCATTTGCCTAATGAACGGCCCAGATTGACTAGAAATTACTATAATTTTACAAGGCAATTTTACATATGTTTTTAGCTTCGGGGGCACTGCCCCCAAAAACCCCCGCCAGGGGGGGGCTTCGAAAAGCGCTGTCGCCCCCCCCTGGACCCCTCACGGCAGCTATTAATTACGGGTGGCGTTGCCGCCCCTTTGAAGGTATAGGGGTCCAATGCTATGATACAAAGTAAACAAGATAATTAGGCTCCACACACAACACATGCTTTATTTTATTCATTTTCAAAGAGCTCAAGGAAATGCAGGTAATGAAGATGATGACTAGGAGTTGTTAGTAGTTTAGTTCCCTCACCTTATTGCCAAATATTGACATTTTATAGAAATAATTTTCCAATCTCTTTATAAAGTTATGTATTATGAACCCCAAAGAGCCATTTAGAATTTTCCTAATAAAATATTTTGTGGCATCAAGGTTTAGTAGATGATGCCTCATAGTTAGCAAACAATCCTTGATTTGATTCTAAGTGCATTGACATTGAAAGAATTGTGCATGTTAATGTATCTAATTTTGTAATGGTGAAGTTTATCTTTGAATTGAATATCTACATAATCTCAACTGGAGAAAGTGTGTTCCAAAATGTGTCATAGAGTCTTAGTGGGTTTTGAAGAAAACATACTAAAACCACTTAAAATTAGGCAAAAACATGAACATGTATGCACTTTTAAGAATGTGGACAAGTCCTTTTCCTTGCTTTGTTGGTGTGTTGAGTTTTCAAGTTGGTGGTCTGAGGGTTCTTGAAGTTGGACACTAAAGAATGCATGCATGTTCTCAAGAATACACACACATTCTTGCATGAGAACTTTTTTGATGGCCCCATTACCACTTTTGATACCATGCTTTTCTTGGGAGCATCCCCTAATACTCTTTATGCAAAGAAAAAATAGAAAGCTTAGATCAAAATAAAAAATTAATTTTGAGTGTTATTTATTTCATTATTTAGATTTTCCTTTATCATTTTAAGTATAGGTAAAGTGTCCAAGTAGTTTTCATTTCTATCATTTATTCCAATCTAAATTTTTTCTCCATTCTCTACATGTGCCTCTACTTGCTCCCTCCTGAAAGGAGGTTAGTGTGAGGCCATTGTCAACCTTAACCATTAAGAATAGGTTAGATAATATATTACATTTCTTTTCTATTAATTTTTAATATATTTGGTGTGAGGCCATTTTCAACCTTAGACATTAATAAGAGTTTAGATAATAGATTAATTTTATTTTTCTATTAATTTTCAATATATTCTCTCGAAATGTTGCTTGTCAAGTAGTTTGGATGATGTTAGATTTGTGACTCTAGTCCACGTCATCTTGTTGCTTTATACTTTGAATTCTTTGATTTCCAATCACACTAGTTTGATTTAGTTTTCTCTTCACTAAAATATAGTTTTTTTCCCTTTTTTAGACCATGATTTCTTAATTTGAAAAGTTATCTTCATTTTCACTTTTAAAAATAGTACCATTAAATCCATGGTTCACAGAAACCCTACATATTAAACATCCTGGTAATATAAAAGATGCTCTAATTAATTTTGAGATTTTGATTAATAATTTTAAATATTTTAATTTTTTAATAAATTATTTATTTTCCATCTATTTTAAAATAAAAAAAATTAATTTTTATTATAAATATGTTTTCCAAGACCAAAAAAATTTATAAATTTAATTTTAGATATAGATATGATCCCCTATATTGATCTATGGAAATATAAAAATCCTTATACTTCTTCAAAGGAAAACTATAGGTTTTTAAATTCTCACATATTAGAGAGTAGTGGAAAAATTTTATTGTTATGGAAATTTGGTTGGAATTTCCATATTCCTTACTCACTACTCAAGTAAACAAGGTTGCACTGCAATGGAATACCTGCCGAATATATACTTAGAAATTTTTCTTTCGAATACATACATAGAAAGTCGAATTTGAAATATCAAGGAAATAAAATTGGAAGAAAAATTTATTATTGCTTACAACAAGAACAATGAGGAAATTGAATCTACTTTTGATCACGGGCATGTTCTATCTTTTAAAAGAGATTAGCCAAGATTTCCATAATGTGAAACTTCTGGCTGAATATAATTAAAAATGTAGCCATCCAACATCTTTATAGAGTTATTTCTATATTATTAACAACACATACCCTCAAATCTGGAAAGGTGGCAACAATGTATTGACTAGTTGCTCACTGGTTTCATAGGCACACCATTGAAATGATAGTGAAATCTAACATTGAAATTTTGTTGGAATGGGGTCTCCTACAAAGTTGTGAATCTGGTCCATTTTGTAAGCGGGTCAAGGGTAGATCAAGAGTCCGCAAACCACGGTTTGCGGACCATGGGATACGTAGGCTTAAGTAGTATAAATAGTTGAACCCTTTTGAGTCGATAGGTGGAGAATGAATAGAGCTTGAATGAAGTACGAATTGCTAAATCTGGGTTGGATTTTTTTGGGTTAGGACTCCTACTGGTTGTGTGCGTGGAGATCCTTTGTCCTACTGTGTGTAGACCCTGCTAGCTGTGTGCGCAGGTGGTATTTGGAGAATGTATGAAGATTTTGATATATAATATATGCGAAGTATTGTTGAACCTTCTGTTGTTATCTGGATCTGTTTTGTTATGATTAATGTGAACTAAGATTACCTGATTAAGCTGCGAAATTGTCTGTTTTATCTCTGTCATATGAATGTCTTTGAATTTAGTATATTACTGTAATAAGAATGAAAATACACTTGTTGATTACATCTCTAGTAATAAACGCGAACTATCTGTGTTGACGATACTGGCTGAGATTAAGTTGTTTTATGTTTATACTTGATGATGCACACATGGATGTGAGCCTGCTAGAACATATCTGATAAGAACTATAGTCTGGTTTCGTCTGGAACCCTATGAATCACCCTTCTACGGTATATGATCTGGTAATTTTGAAGTTGAACTCAGCTCCACTTGACTTACCTACCCTCTCCGAGGGTGCGGAAACCTGGTTCCAGCAGCCTCCCATACTTCTTCGGGTGAGACTTTGGCCTACGCAAGTAGGTCACTGCCGAAATGGCCGGTAGTATAGGGATTTGTTGGCAAACCGTTGTTGAGATTCAACAAGATGATGATCTTAGTGAAAAGAGTCGCCTTCACTAAGTGGGCCTGTAGGATATTTTTGGCGCAAGTCTATTTTTAGACTATGTCTATTTTTAGACATGATGATCATATTTCAGAAGTTGCAGGATGCTATTTTTGGATGGTTGGTCACGTTGGAAAAATAGATAAAATTCTGTTTTTAGAATATTGGGCGAAGTTTATTAATAGATCGTCAATCTAAAAATAGATGCATGTAGATTATTATTAGCTCTTAATAATAATCAGACTCTAAACAGCAACTTATTCTCTTGGAGCACTTCAGTTCAGTGCACAGATGTGGCACATTAGCTGACAAAAGGAATTACGCTATTCCTAAGGGTTTACTGGAGCTAATGCATGAAGGACTCAGTTAGAACTCAAGTGGCAGAGTTATGACACAGTTGGAAGAAGTAGTTATGGAGTTGTATTTAGTTTAACTCAATTAGACTCATTTGAGCTAGTTGTATCTAGTCTAACTGATTGATACACTAGTGAGAGTGGAGTGAATTAATTAGTTAATTAATTCATAAATAATAACTCATTAATCAACTGAAAAATACATTAGTTAACTACAGTGCATGGAATTTTCAGTGGAGACCAGTGGAGAGATAGGTGAAAGGGAAAGATAGACTATTTGTTGTGACTATAGTGATGCATTGATTGCATCACACACTCAGTGGAGATGCCAATGAGGATTGCGTATTCAAGGATGGAGTAATTCAAAATCATTCAAATCTATTCTTCAGCAGAGATTGCACAGTGGAGGCAGGCTAGCAGGTGGCAAATATCGGTGCATGGATTTGCAATATTGGGCCTGATTAGTGTATGACGATTGTACTGTACTGAGAGCTTGTGATAAGATTTGTATGATTGTATGAGATTGTCATATGATCTCCATGTTACATAATATATAGTTGGGGTTTTCAGCTTCAATCTTTCCCGGTTAAAAACTGCGTTATGCGTGATTGAACATTTTTGTTTATGCTTCACATGTGTGTGCAATTAATTTTTTCGCAAAAGATTAACAAGTGGAATAGATTCAGTATCTTGCATAAAGTTAAATAGTGTGAGATCAGGTGGATCTTGGACATATGCATGCTTAGTGCATATAATTTCTACATGTTATCATAGCATTGTTGATTTAAGATTGCAATTGTGAAGTGAGTTTGTGCTGGTGGACAATTTGAATTTGCTACAGAAAATTATTGGTGCAGAAATCGAGTATACATTGAAATGTCTTTCAACGGGTTGAGATTGGAGTATGCCTTTGATGGGAGCTCGAATTACATAGCCTGGAAGGACAAGATGGAGGTAGTGCTAGAGGATAATGGCCTGAAGGAGTTCATCGATAGCGATGTTCCTAAGCCAGGATCTAGCAATGCTGCATTACTTGATGCATGGCAAAAGAAGACTGCAAAGACGAGGAGGATTCTGTTGGAAGGTGTGAAGGACCATATTATTTCCAGCCTTCACGGGAAATCCACTCCATTCTTAATGTGGAAGGCTTTGACAGACTTGTTCCAAAGCAGAAGTGACCAGAGGAAGTTGGCGCTTAAAGACAAGCTCAGAAAAATAAAAATGGAGAAAGGTGACAGTATTCCAAAATACCTCACGAAGTTTTTCCACTGCAAGGATGAACTGGGAAGTGTGGGCGTTACTGTTGATGAAGAAGACTTGGTGATCTTGGCTCTCCTTAGGCTTCTGAAGAGTTGGCATAGCTACAAAGACTCTGTCAATGAACGGGAGAAACTGCAGGGATGGGATCGACTTTGGTCGGATCTTGTGCAAGAGGAGATAAGGTAGGGTACCATGGATGGATCTTCATCGAAGAATGAAGATGAAGAGAATTGTGCTTTGGATTCCAAAGCAAGGAAAGGGAAGGGGAATATATCTTCTTCAAAATCCAGTGCTAAAGGCAAGAAGAGGGATTTTTCCAAAGTGAAGTGTTTTCACTGTCACGAACATGGACATTTCGCCACTAACTGTCCATAGAAGAAGAAGAATAAGCAAGCTGCTGGATCTGCAGCTGGAGAGGCCTTAGCCTCGTAATTTGAGCTGTATTTTTCCTTGATAAAATGCTTGGTTTCAAGCTGCATGGGATCGGTGTGGTATCTTGATAGTGGTGCGTCTTTCCATATGATGGGAGACAAAGATTTGTTTAGTGACTTGGAGGAGAAGGACCTCCAGATGCATATAGAGATGGGTGACGATGGTCGGTACAGTGCGACTGGCATTTGGACCATTACCTTTGAGAGGGAGTCTGATAATCCATTCTTGTTGAAGAATGTTATGCATGTTCCAGGTCTAAAGAAGAACTTGGTCTCAGTTGCAATGCTGGAAGACAAGGGTTATGATGTTGTTTTCAATCAGGAAAAAGCCTTACTTCGACATAAAACAATGGGTCAAACCAAGAAGATAGGGGTTTGAATTAAGAATCTCTACAAGCTGGAGGTATATGGTTGTGCTGCAAAGGTGGGCAAAGCAGAAGGAGTGGTGAGCCGGGATGAGGGCGAATTATGGCACAGGAGATTGGGCCATCTTCACCACAGCGCTTTGAAGATTTTGCAACAAATTTCAACTGGACTTCCCAAGGGTACTCTTGTGCAGTCAGATCATAGCAAAGGATGTAAAATGGGTAAGTTTGTGAAGACCACCATTCATGAGAAGGAGAATCATGCTTCGGTGATCCTAGAGAGAATTCACATAGACGTGTGTGGACCATTCTCGGTTGCTTCAACAGGAAAACATAGGTATTATGTGATATTGTTTTATGAATATTCTCGTAGATGATAGATCTTCTTCATGCAGAAGAAGAGTGAAACATTCTCAAACTTCTGTGAGTTCAAGGCAATGGTGAAGAAGGAGTCGGGGAAGCAAGTGAAAGCTCTATGGAGTGATAATGGTGGTGAATACATCTATGTTGAATTAAAAGACTTTTGTAGCAAAGAAGGAATTCGAAGAGAACTCATAGCACCTCATAACCCACAACAGAATGGGGTCATGGAGAGAAAGAATAGAGCTATCGTGGGTGTTGCACGAGCGATGCTGCATGACCAGCGCCTACCAATGCACTTGTGGGCGGAAGCATGCAATATTGCGATTTATGTGCAAAACCGTTGTCCTCATAGAGTACTTGGCATGAGTACACCTGAAGAATATTTTACTAGTAAGAAGCTTGATATTTCTCATTTGAAGATTTTTTGCTCACCTGTTTACATTCATGTGACAAAGGACGCCAGGAAGAAGCTGGAGCCGACTGCAGAAGTTGGGATATTTTTGGGGTACAAAAAAACACCCCATAACTATCGTGTGTATTTTCCAGACAGTCGGATGACTGTTGTGTGACGAGATATAAAATTCAATGAGGTGAAAGCCATGAATTTGTCGCTTGAGAGGAAGCTACACTTGCATGATGAAGAGGAACTTCTTGTTCCCAAAGATGAGCCTCTGGATGTGGATCAGCTACAGGAGGAGATTCATGGAGTGGAGGATTCCACTCATGCAGAACCAAACATCAGAAAAGGCAGAAAGCATACCACAGAAGCTGAGAGACTGAAGCTTGATGTAGCACAGAATGTAGGAGTCCCTACATAACAGCGTAGACAGAGACAGTCACCTAACCGATATACTAGATACATGGCTCTTATGAGCAAGTGTATTATGACAGAGCCATCTTCTTTCAAAGAAGTAGTGCAGGATCCCACATGGGTAGATTCCATGGTGGAGGAGTATGACTCCGTTGTCAGAAACAGTGCTTGGGAGCTTGTTCCAAGGCCGGTGGGAAAATCAGTTTTAGGATCAAGATGGACCTACAAGGTAAAGCAAGCTGCTGATGGGAGTGTTGAGAAGTATAAGGCAATATTTTTTGCCCGGGGCTTCTCACAGATTAAGGGGATTGATTATGAAGAAACCTTTGCACCTATCGCACGGTATTCTTCCATACGAACCATCCTTGCTCTCTAAGAGCAGATGGGTTGGCACATTCATCAGATGTATGTGAAGATTGCATTCCTTAATGGGATCATTGACGAAGAGGTGTACATTGAGCAACCTGAAGGATTTGAGATCTTCAGCAGTGAGTCACATGTGTGCAGGCTCAAAAGAGCGTTGTATGGGCTGAAACAAGCACCCCGTGCTTGGTACACTCAGATCGACAGCTATTTCACTGGACTTGGCTTCACCAAGAGTGAGGCAGATGCAAACCTGTATCAGATTGTGGTTGAGGGTAAGCTTTTAATCATTTTACTTTATGTTGATGATTTAATACTAATAGGTGATGAGCATTTGATACACTCATGCAAGGCAGATATTACAAAGTAGTTTGAGATGAAGGATTTGGGCCTCCTTCATTATTTCCTTGGATTGGAAATATGGCAACGGGAAGGTGAACTGTTTGTGTCTCAAGGCAAGTATGCTCGGGAGATACTGGAGAAGTTTCACATGCAAGGCTGCAAGCCTATCGACACTCCTCTTCCAGGAAATTGGAAGAAAGAGGATGCTACATCGACAGAGGTAGTGGACGCCATTGTTTATCGATAGTTGGTGGGTTCGCTCATGTATTTATTCAATACAAGACCAGAAATATGCTATGCAGTGAACCAGCTTTCACAAGCGATGGTTAAGCCTACCAAGCTCTTTTGGAAGGCAGGAAAGCATGTCCTGAGATATCTCAGGGGCACATCTGAGTATGGTTTATAGTACAGACAAATGGATGAGGTGAAGTTGCATGGCTTCACGGATGCAGATTGGACAGGAAGCCCAACAGACAGAAAGAGCACATCAGGAGGGATTTTCAGCATCGAATCTACGATAGTTTTTTGGGACAGCAGGAAACAAAGATCTGTGGCACTTAGTTCAGCAGAAGAAGAATACATGGCAGCAAGTTTAGCTGCATGTGAGGCTATCTGGATGAGGAAAATCCTGGTTGGTTTGTTCGGTTGACATTTAGATCCTATGGTGATTCATTGTGATAATCAGAGTTGCATTAAACTCTCGATTAATCATGTGTTTCATGATAGATCTAAACATATTGATATCTAGTATCATCATATCAGAGATTGTGTGCAGCAGAAGATTATGTTGCTTCAGTACATTCCTACAGAGGATCAGGATGCATATATTCTGACGAAGGCGCTCACCAGGAGCAAATTTGAATACCATAGAGGCAGGATCGAGGTTCAAGATAATCCCTATCTTGTTGAGAGGGAGTGTTGAGATTCATCGAGATGATGAGCTTAATGAAAAGAGTCACCTTCACTAAGTGGGCCCACAGGCTATTTTTGGTGCAAGTCTATTTTTAGACTATGTCTATTTTTAGACATGATGATCATATTTCAGAAGTTGCAGGATCCTATTTGTGGATGGTTGGTCAAGTTGGAAAAATAGATGAAATTCTATTTTTAGAATATTGGGCGAATTCTATTTATAGATCGTCAATCTAAAAATAGATGCATGTCAATTATTATTAGCTCCTAATAATAATCAGACTCTAAACAACAACTTATTCTCTTGGAGCACTTCAGTTCAGTGCATGGATGTGGCACATCAACTGAAAAAAGGAATTACACTATTCCTAAGGGTTTACTGGAGCTAATGCATGAAGGACTCAGTTAGAACTCAAGTGGCAGAGTTATGACATAGTTGGAAGAAGTAGTTATGAAGTTGTATTTAGTTTAACTCAGTTGAGCTAGTTGTATCTAGTCTAAATGATTGATACACTAGTGAGAGTGGAGTGAATTAATTAGTTAATTAATTCATAAATAATAACTCATTAATCAACTGAACAATACATCAGTTAACTACAGTGCATGGCAGTTTCAATGGAGACCAGTGGAGAGATAGGTGAAAGGGCAAGATAGACTATCTGTTCTGACTATAGTGATGCATTGATTTCATCACACACTCAATGGAGGTGCCAATGAGGATTGCGCAGTCAAGGATAGAGTAATTCGAGTTCATTCAGAGCTATTCTTCAGCAGAGATTGCACAGTGGAGGCAGGCTAGCAGGTGGCAAAGATCGGTGCATGGATTTGCAAGATTGGGTCTGATTAGTGTATGACGATTGTATTGTACTGAGAGCTTGTGATAAGCTTTGTATGCTTGTATTAGATTTTCATATGATCTCCATGGTACATAATATATAGTTTGGGTTTTCAGCTTCAGGCTTTCCCGGTTAAAAACTGTGTTATATGCGATTGAATATTTTTGTTTATGCTTCACATGTGTGTGCAATTAATTTTTCCGCAAAAGATTAACAAGTGGAATAGATTTACTATCTTGCATAAAGTTAAATAGTGTGAGATCAGGTGGATCTTGGACATATGCATGCTTAGTGCATATAATTTCTACAACGTTCACCTCTGAACCTGGGTCAGGACCCCTCGAGCCAACAAATGGTTCTATTGCTGGGACTGGGAGCATTTTGAGAGAGGGATCGGGTAATGCCAAGGCCATATTGGAAACCTGGAAGAAAAGAAATTGATGAATGGTTTGAACAACAAGTTCAGGAATTCGTAGTAACTGAATTTACGATCGATCAATTTGTTCCTTACTCAGAAGCAGAGCGAAGGTTCTTCAAGGGCTTCCAAGGTAAGTGTCTAAGAAATTTTCCGTTACTGATTAAGATCTTATTGTGCGAAAAGAGTGTCCTGTCTAACCATACCAAGTGAATGAGCTCTGATAAAAGTGAGGGTACAATGCGCAGTGGCAAGTACTACAAAACTAATCAAGAGGGAGATCAATCTGTCTATAGTCTAGTGACTCATTTTGTTGCACATAACCCTCCATCAACACCATCTTCGAGTCCGTGCAGAGGTGAGAACTCACCTCCGCCACCACCGGAAGACAATATGACTTCATAGATGAAGTTACCCTCCTTCAAGGGTGTGGGGGACAAAGATATGGATTGGTTCTAGTTTATCGTAGGGTCTGTATGGATTGCGTAGAATGTAGTAACCAACGCTGTGAAAAGAGTGCATCTGTCTCTTGCTTTTGAAGAAAGGGCCCAGGACTGGTACATGGGATACCTATACTAGCATGTGAATGCAAGCATTGAAGACATTAAGGACGCCTTGAAGCAGCAGTTCAAGAAGCCTAAGGCCTACTCCCAGATAGTGAACGACCTGAAAGATTTCAAGCAAGGTCCATCTGAGTCAGTATGGGAAGTTGATCAATGATTAAAAAAAGTAATTAGAGAAGGAGGATTCCAATATGATGATAGTCAGCATGCGGAATGGTTCATTATTATGGTGCTGCCCCACCTACGCATATCGATGGGCCACCAAGACATTGTGTTGCAGGAAAAGGCCTTAGAAATAACAATGAAGCTGGAGGTTGCGCCACGAGTTGAAACCTAGTTGGGTGTCTAACAGATACACGGCCAGCTAGAAGAAATGCATATGGAGATCCAGAACCTGCGAAAGGAATGAGGAGTGGAGGCTAGCCTTGGCAGGTGGTGCATACGATGCAGGGTGAATGGCCACACCAAGGAAAATTGTCCGCTATTAGCAGAATACATGCAGGCGGGAGGACCTAGCCATCTGCGCCCTAGAGAAGCTGTGGGACCGAGTAGGTTGGCACTAGGGTGTGATGACTGTCGCGTTGTGGGATTGCACGACACCAACCACTGCCCTCACCTTGCCACTATTATTTCGGAAGCTAAGCAGAAATGGTGAAGGTTTTGTAGATCTGTGGGGCATGATGAGTAGAAATGCCGAACTTATGATTTGATGATAGACCATGGAAACCTCTATAGGGTACAGACAGATCCCTCATCACCAAGGACCCCTTTTGGTATCGAGGGCTCCCCCGTTAGGGGTAGGGGGGCTGAGGCGGAAGCGCGGGTAGGGGAACAGCCCAACTAATTTGTTATAAATGCGGAGAGATAGGTCACTTTGCTAGGGAATTCCCGAACCCTACAAGGAAAGCCTGCAGGTATTGTAGGTAGCTGGACCACGTGATCGAGGACTGCCCAATTTTGGTAGCTAAGGTGCAGGAGAAACAACAGACACCTATGTAGAATGTGCAAATGGTTATAGCGGAGCCTCGGAACGAGGGACTAGGTATTAATATCCTAACCTGCAGTGGCTTAGCCATCGAGGGGGGGAAGAAAAAGCTGCGACTGAGCCTCTGATCAAGAAAGAGGTTAGTAAATCATAAGGCCTAGACCTACAAAAGGAAAGGGAGACCTTTATTGAAGCTCGACAGGATTTCATAGAAGCAGCTACTTCGCAGGTTTCGGCGACCACCAAAGAAGGAGAAGGGGTCCAGCCATTTTTACAAGCATGCATAAAACTACTACGCAATCAGCAAGGCATTGAGAACCTCCAAGCACTCTTAAACAGCTGCGCAGAGAATACTAACCCGCCCCTGGAAGTGAAGGATGTAAACACACTGTACAACTACAAGAGACGTGCTGGTAGGGAAATGAGGCTCACAGCACAAATAGGGGATTATGAAATGGAGCACGTTATTCTAGATCTAGGATCATATGCGAACATGCTGCCCAAGAAAAAATGGAAGCACATGGGAGAACCAAAGTTGGAATGGTCCACTCTCCACCTGTGCATGGCCAATCAACAGAAGATCATACCGTTAGGAAGGTTATCACAGATTACAGTGAATATTGCAGGAGTCACGGTACGGGCCGACATTGAAGTCATTCAGATTGTGGAAGATGCGAACCCTTACCCTACGCTCCTAGGGCTAGATTGGACCATCGACATGGGTAGTATTATCAACTTAAAGAAGAGGAGCATGGTATTTGAGAATGGAGGAGTACGAGTGATAGTCCCCTTAGACCCCGCAGAAGGAGAAATTTATACGGAGATGGTGTGAATCGACGAGGAGGTAGATCACATCTACAAGTTAACTACGGAGGATGAATATTGGATCAACCCTACGGCTGATAGTATGCTCTGCTGGAAAAATGATAGCGATTGTTTGTCTGACTCTGATGGAGAAATGGAAAAGTGGCAAAATTGGTTGCACAATGTATCCATGCTACAATGTCTCAGGATTACAAGGGATTTTCGATGTATCTCCTCAGAAGTACGAGATCTGCCCTACTTTGATGGTTCTGGTAGCATTACGGAATTTTTGCAAGCATTCGAAGCCAAAGTTCCAAAGGATTGAAGGATATGGGCCCTCAGTCTCGCCCTGTGCGCAACACCTGCGAAGTGGTGGGATGGGTGTGAGCCAGCGTTCCAGGAGTGGGGGGCATGTCGGATTGTGTTACTCCTGCACTTTGACCCTCTGGTTCACTTACGCAGGAAGCAACCTGGATTGATAATCCGAAGCTGCGCAGACTTGCACATGATGACTACTAATGACGGGAAAGAGCGTGTGAATGATAGGTGTGTCCCTTACAGTAACTCTTTCAAGATAATGGATACTATGAGCACTGCGTGTCTGGCCGCACCTACAGCTATGAAACAACTGCGCTCGTTCCTCCGCTTCGCAAACTACTACAGAAAAACCAGGCAGGAGTACACATGGATCACAACACCTCTAAAAGAATTGTTTCACAGGACCGTGTAAGTTCGCAGGGATGACAGGTGTCAAGAAAGTTTTGAATTAGTAAAGAAAACAATCGGCCCACTCAGAGCACATATGGAACATCAGATGGACTACCTTGCACACAAGAAGCCCAATGAAAGTATACAGGCACACTGGGAGCGCAGATGTGCGTTGAACGCACCAGAGCCGCGAAAACTAGCCATTGGGACAGTCAAATCAAGTAAATTTCAAAATCTACCATTGAATGGAGCGGGCAACGGGAATTTAATGAGGTGATTACAAGAGATTTTCTGTCGTTTACATGATGGTAAGTTCCAAGTACTACTTGCCTAACCGTCAACTACTCGTACTAGCTATAAAAGGGGTTGAACAGACCAAACACTACATAGAAAAGACCCTCTAGTGGAGGTTATAAAGGAGGTTTTAAGTGTTATAAAATTGGCCAAAATTTTCAAAAAAACATATGATACCACATCCGTTTTTGGGAATGGAGGTTTTGGTGGAGCTTTTAACAGAAATTCAATACAACTAAAAAAAAAGGGCGGCCAGAGGTTATTACAGATGTTTTTTCATCGGTGCGCTACTCTAGCTTTAACGCACCGGTGCATACATTTAGAAGGCGCCCCGAGATAGTCAAAGGAGAATGCACCAAGTTGTTAAGGTATAAAACAACATCGAGCGTAGTGTTGGTGATACAACGCACGGGGCCATTGTAATTGGTCTTGAGATTTGAGCGGTGCCCATAGGTCGTATCAACACGCCGGTGTGTATACCTTTATGATGCACCAGTGCGCCATTTCACAAAAAGGCACCGGTATTTATAATTTGTATCGATATTCGTGCGATGCACATGGATCGTACAAATGCACCGGTGCTTCTAGATACATAAATGCCCCAGTACACAGTATCACACAAATGCACCGACATTTATAACTGGTATCGGTATTTCTGCGGTGCCCATAGATCATAAACACACCAGTGCGTATAGACACATAAATGCACCGGTTGACAGTTACTGACATGCACCGGTTTTCATTTTGTTTTTTTTAGAAACATCGACCTGTGACAGTCCAATTATTGTGATTTTTAAAAATTCATTATTCATCAAAAGTTGACACATCTTATAACAATATTTATATTAATTACATTTTTATTAATGCATTTGAATGTGATGTTTGGATTAATTTGTTATATCATATCAGAATTATTGTGGTTTTTTAAAATTCATTATTCATCAAAAGTCGACACATATATATCTTATAACAATATTCATATGAATTAAATTTTTATTAGTTCATTTGAGAACGACAATGGAGAACGCAATAGAATAAATTAAAACATATTTTATGATTATATATATAATATATATGAATAAGACAGTCTTTGTCATACAAAATGGGATAGTTAATATTCGTATCCCTTTGTCTTTCAATTGGGACACTATGTCCATTACATTAAACAAAATGTCTGATTTCGCAGACATATTTCAAAAAATAAAACACATTGCTTTGATATCCAAACATAGTGATCATCATTCTTCGCTTGAATTGTTGTCACTGCTAGAGCTACTTCCATGACTTGGGTTATTTTCAGGAATTTTTTATTCACAGCGTTGATTGTTTTCTTCTTCTTCACATTCCATCTACAAACATAAAAATAAACTAAAATGAGTGTATATACATTGGTGAGAATAATGAAAGTTGCAATATTAAATAATATACATCATTGTAAATCTAAAAGAAAAATGACGTACCATAGCAACAATTGACTCATAAGCTATACACATTCTTTCAAAACCATGTACCATACCATCTTTCAAAATTTCATTTGTTGGCGCAGTTCCATACTTTGTTTCCTGCAATTTTTATACCCCATAACAAATAATATATTTAATATAAAAGATGGTTTTGCTCTATTAATTATAGACGGAGCTAAGTAAAACAAGATCGATAGATGCTTAAAAATTCCACAATTAAATTATGATATGCCAACATATACTCACAACCCATATTTAACCCAATTTCAATCAATCGTCTGATGGTTCTTCTTTGTATGTTAGCACCTATTTGAAGACATTCAATGATGATTTTTGTAAAACAACTTAAAAAATACAAAAATGAAATCTAGTTAAGTTGTTATAAGGCAGTAAAAATTACTCACAAACTTAGAGATCAACCATTTTCTTCCTTGTTGTCCTATTTTATGTGCTGAATGGGTTCCATTTTCTTTTCTTTTCTGCAAGAAAATTCTTGAAAATTAATATTTAATGCTAAATTGTTTATTTATTGTACCTAATGATCGAAAAATTCAAGGATTTCATATTACATTTGAAGTACGTTGTTTTTGGAAAGAACGTCTATACATTCGTTCCACTATATCCCTCAAACTTTTGTAAAAGTTTTTCCCCCTTTCATTAACTTCCAGCACCACTTCAGATGAGCTAAGGAGCAATTGATTTTCATTTGCATGTTCTAATTTCTTTTCTTTTCTTAGAACAACATTCCTTTTCTGAGTTGTTGGTCCCTCTAGAAAATTAAACAGATGTGAATTAGTAGACTATTTGACACATGTTATATAATAATTTTAAGTATATTATTAATGATAATTAAAAAAATAAACTCATATTGGATCGATAGTATTTTTTCATTCACCCGATTCATCCTTTTGCAATTTTTCCATTAAACTTTTACGCTCTTCTGGTCCTAGATTAGAAATAATAATATCGAGCTTCGTCATTTTGTGGCTCTGCATGATACACAGTAAACAATACATATTAGTTAAACTTATGTATAGTTCAAAAATAATATTTTTTATAAAGAATTTACAAAGAACTTGTCTTTTTTGCTTTTCTTGATGTGTTAACAGTATTTTTGTTACTTGATCTCTTGTCATACATTTCTTTATCAATTTGAAACCTATACCATATCATTCATTAATATATTTATAAATAAATTCTCAACTTTTCAGGTAGAAAATAAATCTAAAGACACTGGTGTGCCTTTCATGAGGGCCACACCGTAACCGGTATGTGAGGATATTAACAACACATCACAAAAGAGTATAATACACCGTACAGTGCATTGGGTATTATAAACGCACCGCAAAAAACAGTGTAATAGACCTAACAGTGCGTCGGGTATTATAAGCGCACTGCAAAAACAATGTAATACACCGTATGGTGCTTGCCTAGTTAAATGGAGCACCGGTGCCCTATTTCAGATTTGGTGCATGGATTTAGAAAAAAAAAAATCATTTTTTTTACTAGAGTACTTGTGCGGTGTGCTGTATAATACAGCGCACCGGTGCGGTAGTGTACGCAGGGTGCACCGATAAAGAAAAATCCATTTTTTCAAAAATTCACGCAATGGCCGAATGGATTGGGATCCGACTATGCAAGCTGTCCAGTGGGTTGGACGTTAATCAAAAATGAAAAACCCTAATTCTGAAATCACAAAAACATGGAGAAGAAAGGGAAAAAACAAAAAAATGAAGGGTTTAGGGTAAAAATGGATAAAACTGCAGAAGAAAAAAAAAATTAATAATAATAATAATAATAAATAAATCAATCAAATTTAATCACAAGATGGTTTCAAATTCTATGATACCGGGTTTGAATCACCGGAGGTTTCGTTTCTGATTGTCTGAATACTTTTGTTCGAACGTATTTCGCTACTCCACAGTGCCCTCTTGCTCTCTTGCTCCAAGTTTGTCTCCTGCAAATATCTGGCTGAAAATTTTAGCAAAAATAGTGAAATAATGAAAAGTGTTTATTATTTAAAGAATTATTTTATGAAATTAGATCTTGAAAATATTTTTCCGCCCATTTTTCAAATTACCGTTTTTTTTCACTTAAAGAAAATAGAGTTGTTTTTTTTTTTTATTTGCGTTTATTCGTTACCGGTGTGGAAGAGTTGTGACGCACCGGTGTGTGTTAAGATGATAAGCGCACCAGACTGTATAAAGTTCTTTTTTTTGTGTGTAAGATCATAATAAAATAATGATAATTATAAAGTACATGAATTTATTTTCATTATTTTCTAAACTTTATTATGTTACAAAAATTTGTATTATTCTAGATTTGTTATTTTACAATTATTTGCAAATTTACAAATTTAAATATTTTAATAAAATCATTTCACATTAATACAATTAAAACTTTACAAATATTTTACATACAATTACAATTAAAAGTACAATTACAATTACAATTTTACATTAATTTCACATACATGAATTACGATTAGAATTACAATTACAATTTTAATTTTACATACAATTACAATTACAATTTTACAAATATTTTACATACAATTCAATTAAAATTACAATTACAAATACAATTAAAATTTTAGAATTTTACATACAATTACATTTACAATTTTACATAGAATTACATTTACAATAACAATTACAATTTTACAAATATTTTACATACAATTCAATTAAAATTACAATTACAAATAAAATTACAATTTTAGAATTTTACGTACAATTACATTTACAATTTTACATAGAATTACATTTACAATTACAATTAAAATTTTATAAATATTTTACGTATAATTCAATTAAAATTACAATCACAAATACAATTACAATTTTACAATTTTTCATATATACAATTACAATCATTTCAGAATAAATTAAATATTACAATTACAATTAAAATTTTACATTAATAAATATTACAATTAGTACAAACACAAATACAATTTGACAATTTTACATACAATTAAAATTTAAATTACAATTACAATCACGACATAATATTTAATAAATATCATGGTCATTTAATATTAAATTAATTAATAAACATCATCACGATCATGATAACCATCGTACAAACATCATATTCGACTAATAAATACATTCAAACATCAAATTAATATTATATATTAACATCATCACAACATGAACATCAAATATACATCTCAATATGTAAAATAACTCATGCTATCACATATACACATCTATCTACAAGCTAAATGTTAAATGAACATATCTAACATGACCTAACAATATGCGCCACATCATGATGATCACCAACATGAAAATTAAGTACAACTGCAACATGAACATAAAATACATGGACCATATATATATATATATAACTGAATAATGTTAAAAATATACAACTGTAATATAAATGTCATGGATCAGGCGCTGGTGGTAGTATAACAACATCAATAGCAGTACAAGTGGATGCCTACTCAGTAAAGCTGGGTGCAACCTCGACAGTCGATGGTCGAGCCTGCTCATGATCATGATCATTAGTACTAATGGATGCATCCACTGGTGGTAGTACAACATCAATATGATCAGTAGTAGTGGAGGCTTGCTCAGTCAATAGTGAAGCCTCGACAGTCAATGGTCTAGCTTGCTCATGATCATGACTAGTACTGATGGATGCTGCAGGCTGCTGACTGGACGTGGCCGATGGTCCAACCTAATCTCCATGATGATTGTCAGATGCTACCAGTGGAGCCTCATGCTCATCAGGTGCACCGCAAGGTGAACGATCATGAGATGCATGTGAGTCGCTGCTCGCGGACTGTCCATCACATGCCGCGACTCGACTATGCCTATAGCTAGGGACAATCCTCCTCAGTGGCGTAACAACTGTCGTAGCTCCTATGACATGCCGCATCAGGTTGTACATGTCACGCGGCATGCCTCTCCACATACGTAACAGCCTATCATCGGCCTGTATGTCTCTGTAATGAGCAGGCCTGATGCCTGCATCAACAATCAATGCACAGATTTGGTTGCCCAACTCCATCCTATATCTAGTCTCAGGTCAACCACGCCTATAAAAAGAGAGCATCAGTGCACCGTGAGTAGGATCATGTCTCTCTGCTGCATCAGCCTCATCCTCATCATGATCATCCTCGGCATCAGGCATGTCCTGATTGTCATCATCAGGATCCACACCTGGATCATGTGGTGGACCCAACATCTCCTCGCCATCAAAAGAGCCAATGTTTGTAAAATATATACAAGTACACAACAGTAATTAGAAAATTTCATTACACAATTTAATAAAAACAATTTAAAGAACATGTTAGAATAAATATAAATAAAAAAGTAATATTACCTCTATCATTTGGCGGCTCATCAGCTGTGAAGAGGATGTTGGGACACCCTCATCAATATAAGCCAGCATAAGGACATGGGACCATAATGAAGGGATGCAACCTGTCAACGCTGGCTAGTAAGTCCAGTGAATCATGTGATATACTGGCTGGAAACAAAGTGTCTCCCCTCTTGGGCATCATATGCCCCCACATATGCATCCGGGCCTCAAACATTGGCCTACGAGGCTATCGAACAAAACTAGGTCTCACCTCTGGAAACCTCTCAAAAAATAAACAAAACAGCTCTGAAGAAAAAGAGAAGTTGACCCTCCCTTGTGCATGAGCACGACATCTATCTAAGGCCATAAAAAACTGCCAAAAAAAAATGGCAAACCATTTGACAAGTCGTGGCTACTGTACTAAAGAATCAACATAATATAAAAGCGAGCAACTAATGCACTGCCCGTCACTGGTGTTGTGTGAAATGGTTGAAATGATAAGGGAGAGGCACTGCACATCTTGTCTACCAAAAGCACCTATACATAACTGACCTCCAGGTACCTAAAACTATGAAGGAGACAGTACATGTGCTCCAATGTATCTTTGGGAGTAAACTAACTGACTCCCTGCTACACAACCAGCTGGCACGTCTGGGAATGAGGGAAAATCCACCCCTCTCCTCGATAGTCCTGTAATAAAATAATTATCCTCCTTAGTGGGTGTGTACCACTGGTCAGGACCAACCTGGAAAGCCTATCGGTGGGCATTCTACCTGTGGATAAGATATCTCAAAAACACACTGTAGGCCTTTAGGGGAGTAGCCTCCTCATAGAACTTGAGGAGTCCTATCTGCCTAAGGATCCCCTGGGTATCTGCAATAATAGGGCGAGGGTATGCATCTCTCTCCCTCTCTCGGGCCTCCCATTGGCGAATGATGTCATACTATTCAACCTGTTGTTGTTGTTCCTCCTCTTCTCTCTGAATCATTGCCATATTAAATAATTTTTTTTTATTAAAATAAACATGTATTTAGGAATATACATATATATATATATTTTTTTTTGAAAAAAAAACAAACAGACAAGTTGGTGCACCATAAAAACAATCACCCACCAATGTCGGTGCGTCTTAATAATTTAGCGCACCGGTGCCAGTGCCCCTAATGAAATACAATGCACCAGCTGCTGTGCAGTTGTCTATTTTTCAAGAACCGTTACCTTTATCAAAGTTCAGAATAGTAGTGCGCTGACTAAAATATATGCCCCGACGCGTATAGTTGTGTCAATGCACTGACTTCTGTACAATTACATAGTCGACGGTGCAGTCTTTTACCCGGCCGCACCGTTGGCCATCTCGGAATCCAGAATGCGGTGCGCTGACTGAAATCCTAGCGAAGTAAATGAGAAACTTAGCTAGACACTTATCGCTATACCTGGAGAACACCTCACCATATGAATAGTGAGTCGATGGCGGCCTTTAGTTCTTCGAGTTCCTATCTTTTGGGGGCCCTCCCCCAAAAGAGAGTTTCTCCTCACGCATATGAATGTGTGAGTCCCTCTCCTTTAGTCGAGATTTCGTTACCTCACCCTCCCGGTCCTCTCCCTCGTAACCTCAGTCGAGCCCCCTCTCCTTTTATTTGAGCCCCCTACCGGGTGATGGCGGCCTTATCAGTCGATATATGCCCTGGCGCGTATAGTCGTGTCAGCGCACTGACTTCTGGACGATTACATAGTCGACGATGTGGTCTTTTATCTGGCCGCACCGTTGACCCTCTCGGAATCCAGAATGCAGTGCGCTGACATACACCAGGGTGGATAATTATGTCAACGCACCGCATTTTGATTCCCGTGGTCAATGGTGCGCCTGAATAAATGAGCGCACCGGCTTTTATTTTATTTTTTTAGTTTAAAATTATTCGGGGTGCCTTTCAGTACCGCCCCGGAAACAGTGCAGATACCGTTAGCACCAGTGGCGGTGTGGCTTGTAAATTTTACAGGCAGCACCACTATCCGGTGTGAGCCGAACATCTCCGGCGCACCGCGCGAGAAATTTTTATTTTTTCTTTTTTAATGGTTATTTTTAAGGTTATTTCTATTTATAATCCGCTAAAAGGATTAATTATGGAAAAACTAGAAAAATACCTGTACATTTCACCGTCGAGGCATATTGGCTGTAAAATCTGCAAAATAAAATTTTTCCACCATTTTTCAAAATGCAAGCTGGAGATTGGTGGCCAATGTAGAGCAACAGTGTATGAAATGGGTGAAATGAGAGCACCGATGTCAGGGCAGCTCAGACAAGGGGAAATGGCACTAGTGCTTGAGAGCTCTAGAGCACTGAGGAAAGTGAAAAGTGAGGTTTTTTTGCCGTAATTTTTTTTTATTTAACCCTGCTCTGATGCGCGGGGTTTTATAGGCGCACCAGTATGCTTACCTACAACCGCTCCGGGCTGTGTCAAATTTGGCAGGTTGTTTATAATGCACCGGGGCGGTTCCCTAACACTACACCAGGATGTTTCAATTTTGGCGTGAAATTTTGATGATGCACTGGGGTGGAATATCCGTAAAGCACTGGTGCGGAATAGTCGTAAAGCATCAGTTTTTTGGCCTTATTTTTTTTTTATATAACACTATTCCGGTGCTTGCAGTTTATAGGCGCACTAGTGCTCTTGGATAAGAACACATCGGCGCGTTTCTTTTTTGGCGCGGTGTTTTATGATGTACCGGCGCGGAAGTGTGGTGAAGCACCAATGCGTTATAGTAATAGGACGCCCTAGAGGTGTGTGTACGTCACACACACTATCTAGTGTGCCAATGTTTTGTGCACACCGGTGCGTTCTATGGTAGGGCACGCACCGGTAATTGAGAGCTCAGGAGCACTGGAAAAATGAAAAAGCCAGGTTTTTTGCCGGTATTTTTTTTAATTTAACCCTTTACCGGTGCGCTTGATTTATAGGCCCACCGGTTCTATTTCTTACAAACGCACTGGTCGGTTTGTGTTTTGGCATGATGTATTATGATGCACCGGTGCGGTTTCTTTCTACCACACTGGGTGGTTTTGGTTTTGGCGCGGTGTTTTATAATGCACCGGTTTGGAAGAGTTGTGACACACCGGTGCTATAGAATAATACAACGCACCAGGTGTGTGTGTATGGAGTGCATGGTGTCCAGTGTGCCAATGTTCTAGTCTGCACCGGTGCTTTCTCGATTCCAGAGCACTGCGGCGACGTTTAATGATAAGCGCACCAAGAGAAAAACATCCACAAAACCCTCCGGCCACCAACCTCCTCTAGTAACCTCCGCTAGAAACGGATGTATGGGGTATTTTTCTGTGGGGTTCCTCAAAAACATATGCTATAGGGTCTTTTCCTTGTAGTGAGACAAGGGTTCTGTATTAGTTGTATAGCTTGTACTTGGTATATCTTGCTGTGACGATTTGGTGCTACAAGACACTCTGTGTGGATAGTGTCTCCTTCATGTTCGAACAACCTACCCCGTTGGACAGTAGCAACCCAAAGTTTGTTTTTCACGCCAGGATGACAGCTACAAACCCCGCTGAGCCTTCTGAATCAGTAACCTCGGTGGAACAGGGGACTGAGGAGGTAGTGGAAATCGAGTCTGAGGTTGAAGAGATTCTCTCCACGCCGAACCCAACCATGAGAAAAGGGAAAGCAAAGGCACAGAGCTCTAGAAAGCCCCCGAAGCCCGCAAAATGGGCTGCAGGAAAGCCGCGAATGTCCTCGCAAACCGCCAAATCCCCGAAGGTAGCTCGGGAGGAAGCACAAACCGTTGAGCCAATTCACTGGTTACCCCCCTTTGTTCAGCTAGGGAGGACATCAACACGCATGCTGAAGAATCTTGATGGCTTGGTCACATACCTACAGATGCCACTGACCCCAGGCAAGGTTCCCATCATTGGCGAACCTGTTGGTAAGCTTCATGAGGTCAAGTTTGATGACCACGACCTAGCCAACGTCGAGGAATTCCCAGAGCTAGCACCTATGTTATACCTCGACACAATTCATGATGAAAATGGAGTTACAGTTGCCCCCCAGTGCTGGGTTCAGGGGTTGGCCGGGTCTGGGCTCCTGAACTTGCTCAGGATGCCCCATTTTGGTCATTACAATATTATGGACTGGCTCGCACGAGAGCTGCTCACCCTAATTCATGAAGGCTGCTTATAGATCCAAGGCAGGATTCCTATTGATGTTGCGTTGATTCGTAGGATTACTGGCCTTCCGATGAATGGACCAAGCACTCTGGAGCGAGTGGGTAAGAAATATGAAGTTGAGACTGTTGAATTAATGTGCCAAAAATTCAAGGTGGAGCATAATACCTGGGGTTTATCATCAAATCCATTAATGATCCTGCTACGCAGTTGGGCACGTTGTTGCTGATGTGCAAATTGATGCGAAAATGCCAAGTCATCATTGTCCCCGCCTATGTGATCCAGCTAGCAAGCCAATGTGTGGAGGGAGTCTGTTTTAATTGGGCTCAGTACTTATGCAATGAATTATTGGCTAATGTACGAGAATCCCAGGACTTAGGGCACGTTTTTTGTTACTCATGGCTGATGTTCCTCATCGTGTTGGTTGCCTGGGAAGCTCCTGCGGAGTCTGTACTCCCTAAGCTTACCTCGAATATGTGTGAAGGAGCCTGCATTTGTGGGACTCCAAGGATGCGCAACGCATATAGGACAATCAAGTCTTCTAGGTCCTCTTCCAGAGCAGTGTGGTAGCTGCCATAAACTCTTGCCCATACTTATTACCCACAGTCTATGAAAAGTACAAACACATTGCAATCTTTCAGGTGACCATGCACAATATACAGATTCGGAGCCGAAAGGAGAAAGCTTGGACCTCACTCCCCTATATGGTCACAGACGAGGAAATTGATAGTGCTATTGCACTCTGGCCCCCATAATGGAAGATTGGCTTCAAGACCAGAGCGCAGGACCCTAAAGATGCCAGCACTATGCAAGTACTTCCCCCTGTCACTAGTAAGTATGTTGGAGGATCCAGCAAAAGTATCGAGAAGGATATGGAACCGGTTGCGAAGAAATATGTGCAGCATAAGCAGACTGAGGAGAATGATGCCGAAGGTGCCACACAGAAAGAATCGAAGTTTGACCTAGGGACAAAAGGAGGGGATACATATCCTCGAAGAACGAAGCGCACAGGCGAGCCTTCCAAAGGACCTCGGAAGAAGCAGCACTCTCTGAGGATAGAGCATGATGAAATTGTCACCTTGAATGGTAGTGACCTTGAACAGATTGTGGATGCAGTCTCTCTAGCCATGCATGATCGATGGGAGGCCCTCGAAGAGCAGCAGAAGGCTGCGCTCATCACATTATAGGTCGAGCTCCATGAACTGTAGCTAAAGACAGACACACTGACTTTGGGACGAATGCCGCAAGCTACCAGCAGTGCTACACTCACAACAACCGAAAGCCACCTCTGCCCTTTTCCTGGCACTTCCCTTATGATCAATCTGCCTGACCTGAGCACGCAGGTCCATAGTTGCCAGGAAGTCTAGCTAGACTTAGCCAGACTAACTCAAGATGCTTTATAGGGACTCCACTCAGGTATGTTCCAGGATATTCAGCATCGGGACCTACAGATTCACTAATATGAGCTAGACGTGGTTGAGCGAACAATCCGCGAAAGTAATGTTGCAACTGCCCTGGCCACCACACAGCAGAACAACCTCGAAAGCTTCATTAACTAGCTCTACGCAGAAGTTCCAGCAGAGATTTCGGCTACTGCTACGCCCCAGGAAAAGGTTGAAGGGTTGGTCACCTCATTGAGGGCATCTCGAACAGAATTTGTGAAAGTCAAGTCCCAAATGGAGCAGCAGATTTCTGATCCGCAGGCGAAATTGCAAGCGAAATTGCAGCCTGAAACACCTCCAGAGGTGCGGGCCCAGCGATCTGCCCTGGTCACCACCACTGTGAACGTCATCACAGGGCAGATTGCGCAGGGTGCTCAACTACTGGATACTTCCATGCAGCTATGGACCAAGGTCCGACGTGATCTGCTCCTGCATGAAATAACCCAAACACTGCGGCAGAAAGAAGAAGCGTTTGCAACACTAGAAGCCACCCTTCCCACATTGATTCTTGGTTAGCGCCTGGCATGATTACGAACCAGCGAAGACCTCCAAGCTGAAATAGAAGTGCTTCAACAGAAGAATAAGGCCCTCACCAACCGCCTGAATCCTTGGATTTCTAACACCCTTAGACTGTCACAGGATGCTGATGTAGCCGTAAAGCAGCTTAACCAAAATCTGGAAAGTGTCACTGTTGTGACAGAAGGCCCGATCTCACAGAAATTGGTCGACATCGCCCATAATGTTGTTACCCAATGTGAAGCTTTGCTGCCCCCTTTAGCTAAAACGATCAAACTGTTATAGGCGCAAGTGGAAACCCCACCAATTCAGTGACTCGAGACGATTCACAAGATTGTGTTGGGGGACCGTTGGAACAGGGTCTCCTACAAAGCTGCAAATTTGGTCCATTTTGTATAATTTTGATTATATTTAGTCTAATGCAGGGGTTTTTGGGTGGGTCAAAGCCCCATATTCATTATAAGTGGGTCAAGGGTAGACCAAGAGTCCACAAACCACGGTTTGCGGACTATGGGATGTGTAGGCTAAAGTAGTATAACTATTTGAACCTTTTTGAGTTGATAGGTAGAGAATGAATAGAGCTTGAACGAAGTATGAATTGCTAGATCTAGGTTGGGTTTTTTTGGGTTAGGACTCCTGCTGGCTGTGTGCACGGAGATCCTCTGTCCTGCTGTGTGCAGACCCTATTGGCTATGTGCGCAGGTGGTATTTAGGGAATGTATGAATATTTTGATATATAATATATACGAAGTATTTCTGAACCTTCTGTTGTTATCTGTCTCTATTTTTTTATGATTAATGCAAACTAAGATTTCCTGATTAAGCCGCGAACTTGTCTGTTTTATCTCTGTGATATGAATTTCTTTGCATTTAGTATATTACTGTAATAAGACTGAAACTACACTTGTTGATTACATCTCTGTTAATGAACACGAACTGTCTTTGTTGGCGATACTGGATATGATTAAGCTGTTTTATTGTTATACTTCATGATGCGCACGTGGATGCGAGCTTGATAGAACAGATTTGATAAGAACTATAGGCTGGTTACGTCTAGAACCTTGCGAATCACCCTTATATAGTATACGATCTGGTAATTGTGAAATTGAACACAACTCCGCTTGAATTACCTACCCTCTCCTAGGGTGTGGAAACCTGGTTCCAAAACCCTCCCATACTGCTTCGGGTGAGACTTTGGCCTGCGCAAGCAGGTCACTTTCAAAAGGGCTAGTATTATAGGGGTTTGTTGGTAAACCTTCACCTCCGAACCTGGGTTAGGACCCTGTTAGCCTCCTATAAATTTTTTGACAAGCAAATAGGGGGCTAAAATGTTTTTGAGCCTTCAAGGAATGCATTTCCCCTGAAATTAAATCATCCTTGAAGCCTCCTTGTGCCTTTGTCCTTTGATGAAATCCCCTCTGCTGTTTCCAGTTATTAAGCTTCTCTGATTACAAAAATTGTGCTCCAAAAGGCTTTAATTTTCCCCTTGTATCCCTACAAAATGTCCCATTTCAACCCTTTTTCCCTTTTGTCCAAATTCCCCTTTTTACCCCCAAATCTCCCTCCCCTAATCCTTCTAAACCTTCCCAAAAAACCCCCTCTAAACCATACATAATACCCCTGGTTTTCTTTATTTCCCCCTCTTTCCCCTACCGTTACCCTCCCCTAGCCTTAAAATGCGCTTAAAATGGACCATAAACCATATTTTCCATGTGCATGGGTTTAGCACCTTTTGGCCAGCCCCTGAACCGTATTTCCCCCCACGCGACCGCAGCGCTAGAACCACCCGCTAGCCCAAAAAGCGCTTATCTCAAATATGTATCGGGCGCAGTATTAGCCGTCGATCTATACAGATTCGACGGTCGTCGCATTCCCCGCAACGTCCACTGTTCACCCTATCCTGCGCTCCGATCGCATCTCCACCATTCATTTACTCGACAGATCGACGGTCCATATTTCCCCTGCCCCAGTGGTCCCCGCACACTGTTCAAAACCATCCAGTTTCTATCACACCGCCTTTCGAAGGTGGGCGGTATTTTCTCATGGGCTAGCGATTCCATTCATTGCGCGACGTGTGGCAGGGGCACTATTTCAAAACCTCTTGCTCATCGCGCATTATCGTTCGGTACAAAACACGGAGCGATATTCATATCAGCCGTCCGATCTGCGATCACCCATCCAACGGTGGTCGCTCCATGAATTTGCGTACGCGACAATCCGAGGCATCCGTACCCCTGGCCCACCGTCCATCGCCCTCTGACGTGTCCTCAGTCGTCGATCTCCACCTAAGATCAGACGACCTGCTTTTGATTTCCCCCCGCTGTTGACTGTCCCGCCATCTCCCGGTCTGCCTCGTCACCACTCCACGTGTCTCCACCGTACATTCGCCCACCTCTGTTATATATATTCGTTCCAAGGTCAAAGTTCAATGTTTTTATGTTAAACGTCTGCCTCGACATTTTCCAATGCATTTTCCGTTGTGCCATGTTTTTCCTTCACAGTAGCCTCCACAGTCATCATCCTCATCCACACCACGCTGCCATTGTCACATTCATCCATACCAGCCTCCCCATAAAGGTTTTTCGTAACCGTTTTCATGTTTTGCAGGTTTATCGGGGGGTAAAACCCGCCATGGTCCATACGAACCATTATTATGGCACAGAACGCAAGAAAGGCCGTGTGTAGAGGCCAAAATTATGAAAAAATCCTGGGAAGGAGCCATGACAGGATGTGCATTCAAAGAATGGAGCTAAAAACTCTGTCAAACCTTCCAGAACCATTTAAAGCACAGATCTCACAGTCAGAGGAAATGGTGGAAGCAGCAAAGAGTATCAGTGCATAAGCAGAGCGTTTAAGGCCTGTAATTGTAGATTTTGAGCCTTAATCCAATTATTAGAAGGAGAAGGTACTAGATTGAAGACATCATATCACACAGAGGGTACAGTGTAGAAATTTGCTGAATAATGATTAATTATCCACCGAGACTATCCTGATCACATACAATTCGAGTTTATATGCAACACATAATCTCTTCCACTCAGCCAACTCAGATCATCACACATGCGGAAATAAAATCAAGCGATAACACATCAAATCATCATACACATTAACACAGTATGTATGGGGAAAGCTTATAGCTGAAAACCCCGCAGCTATTGTGTATATTATAATGGAGAAATCATGTAACAATCATAGTACAAAAACTCCTCACAAGCTCTCATGCACACCCTCAATTGCTACACACTATCAAGCTAGATCTAGCAAAACACATGCTCCAATCCCTTACTTCACTTGTTGCTTAGGCCTCTATTTCGTGTTTCAATGCTATGGGATGGCCTCTTTATATAGATAAACCACCAGCCTGAACTGCGCAATCCTCATGGGCTTACTCCACCTATCTGTGTGTTGCAAATAGCAACAGTATAGTCACAACTGATAGTTAACTCCACCCTTTCATTTACCTCTTTCACTGGTCTCCACTGAACTGATCATACACTGTAGTGAACTGATGTGTTCTTGAGTTGAATAATGAGTTACTAATTAATGAATTAAATAATATTTAATTCACTCCACTCATAACTAATTGATTAGCTAGTTAAACTAATCTCAACTAGTTCAACTAAAATAAGCAGAACACAACTCCACTATCTGTCTCATTAACTCCTCCAAACTTCTGCCACTGAAGTCCAACTGAAGTCAACCATGCATGATGCCATCAAACCCTTGGGAACCACATGATTCCTCTGTCAGATGCATGAGCCACTTCTGTAGCTCGAACTGAAGTGATCCAAGAGAGTAAACTGAAGTTTATAGTCTAAATATTATTAAGGGTAAATAATATTTGACTTCCCTATTTTTAGGAGAGGCAGTCTAAAAATATACTTCGACCTCTTCGACCTATAGGTCACAAAAATAGAGTCCCATCTATTTTTACCAACATGACACATACTCCAAGAATCTCAAACTGGAATCCCCGAACCATGCTCCATATGTCTAAAAATAGACATAGTCTAAAAATAGATTTTGCGCCAGAATTTGCCTGCGGGCCCACTTGGTGAAGGCGACTTCATTTCACCAAGATCCATCATCTTGCTGCATTTTCAACACTCCCTCTCAGCAAGATATGGATTATCTGCAACCCCTATCCTGCCTCTGTGGAATTCGAACTTGCTCCTGGTGAGTGCCTTCGTCAGGATGTCGGCATCCTGATCCTCCGTGAGAACATATGAAAGCATCATGATTCTCCGCTGAACACAATCTCTGATATGTGATGTCGATATTTTTGGACCTATCATGAAATACTGGATTAGCCGAGAGCTTGATGCAGCTCTGGTTATCACAGTAGATCACTGTAGGCTCCAAATGCAACCTGAACAAACCTGCGAGGATCTTCCTCATCCAAATAGACTCACATGCAGCCAAGCTAGCTGCCATGTACTCGGCCTCTGCTGAACTGAGTGCCACGGATCTCTGCTTCCTGCTGTACCAGGAAACTGCTGTCGACCCAATGCTGAAAACTCCTCCAGAAGTGCTCTTCCGGTCCGTTGGACTCCTTGCCCAATCTGCATCAGTGAAGCCAGAAAGCTTTGCTCCATCCTCCTGTCTGTACCATAGACCATATCCCGATGTGCCTCTAATATAGCGCAATACATGCTTGCCTGCCTTCCAAAAGAGCTTGGTAGGCTTAACCATAGCTTGCGAAAGCTGGTTAACTGCATAGCATATATCGGGTCGTGTATTGACCGGATACATAAGCGACCCCACCAACTGTCGATAGACAGTGGCATCCACTACCTCCGCTGAAGTAGCATCCTCCTTCCTCCAACCACCAGGAAGAGGAGTGTCAACAAGCTTGCAGCCTTGCATGTTGAACCTCTCCAGAATCTCTCGGGCATACTTGCCCTGAGAAACAAACAGTCCTCCGCTGCGCTGCCAAATCTCCAATCCCGGGAAATAATGAAGGATGCCCAAGTCCTTCATCTCAAACTCTCGTGCAAGATCCTCCTTGCATGAAAGTATCAACTGCTCATCGCCAGTCAAAATCAGATCATCTACATACAGTACGATGATCAACAGCTTCCCCTCCACCACAATCTGGTACAGGTTTGGATCCGCCTCACTCTTGGATAATCCAAGCCCAGTGAAGTAGCTGTCTATCCGAGTGTACCAAGAACGAGGTGCTTGCTTCAGCCCGTACAGTGCTCTCTTGAGTCGGCACACATGCGACTCACTGCTGAAGATCTCAAAACCTTCAGGCTGCTCTATGTACACCTCTTCCTCAATAACTCCATTGAGGAACGCAGTCTTCACATCCATATGATGAATGTGCCACCCCATCTGCGCTGAGAGAGCAAGGATCGTCCGTATGGAAGAGTACCTTGCGACAGGTGCAAAGGTCTCCTCATAATCGATCCCCTCGATCTGTGAAAAGCCACGAGCGACAAATCTCGCCTTGTACTTCTCCACACTCCCGTCAGCCGCCTGCTTCACTTTGTAGATCCATCGCAAACCCACCACTGATTTCCCCTCCGGTCTTGGGACAATCTCCCATGCACTGTTCCTGACGATCGAATCATATTCTTCGATCATGGCATCAACCCATGCGGGTTCCTCCACAGCTTCCTCAAAAGAGGATGGCTCCGTCACAACACATTGACTCACGAGAGCCATGTATCCAGTGTACCGATCCGGTGACTGTCTCTGTCTGCGCTGTGCTGTAGGTGGTCCTACAACCTTCTCTGCATCCCGAGCCAGTCGCTCAGCTTCTGTAGTGCGCATGCGCCCTCTGATGGTTGGCGCTGCCTGAGTGGTTTCTTCCACCTCCTGAACCTCCTCTTGTGGCTGATCCACATCCGGAAGCTCCTCCTTAAGAACTAACAGCTCCTCATCTGCATGCAAGTGTAGCTCCCTCTCAAGCGAACACTGCATGGCTTTCTCCTCCTGAAATTTTATATCCCGTCGCACAGCAGTCTTGCGACTGTCTGGCACATACACCCGATAGTTGTGAGGTGTATCAGTGTACCCCACAAATATTCCAACTTCAGCAGTTGGATCTAGCTTCCTTCTCACATCCTTCGTCACATGCATGTAGACAGGAGATCCGAAAATCCGCAAATGGGAAATATCAGGCCTCTTGCCAGAATAAGCCTCCTCTGGTGTACTCATGCCAAGAACCTTGTGAGGACAACGGTTCTGCACATACACTGTTGTATTGCATGCCTCAGCCCACAAGTGAAGGGGTAGGCCCTGATCATGCAACATCGCCCGTGCAGCACCCACGATCGTTCTGTTCTTCCGCTCAGCCACCCCGTTCTGCTGTGGGTTATGGGGTGCGATGAGCTCTCTCCGAATCCCTTCTGCGCTGAAGAACTCCTTGAATTCAGCCGAGATGAATTCACCACCGTTATCACTCCTTAGAGAAATCACCTTCTTCCCCGACTCCTTCTCGACCAGTGCTTTAAACTCACAGAACTTCGCGAATGTATCGCTCTTCTTCGACATGAAGAAGATCCAGCACTTTCGAGAGAAATCATCAGCAAAGATCACATAATACTTGTGCTTTGCTGTCGAAGCAACTGAGAAAGGACCACACACGTCTGTGTGAACTCTCTCAAGGATCGTCGTGGCGCGAGTATCCTTCTCGTGAAAGGTGGCTTTCACATACTTCCCTAAAGTACACCCCTTGCACTGATCTGACTGCGCAAGAGTGCCCTTAGGAAGCCCAGTAGAAATCTGCTGCAGGATCTTCAAAGCTCCATGGTGAAGGTGGCCAAATCTCCTGTGCCACAGTTCGCCCTCATCATCCCGGCTCACCACTTCTCCCGCCTTGCATGCCATTGCTGCGCAGCCATCTACTTGCAACTGATAAAGGTTCTTGGTTCGAACCCCTATCTTCCGGGTCTCTCCAGTAGTCTTACTGCGCAGGAAGGCTTTTCCTTCGCCGAAGACCACATCATACCCCTTATCCTCCAACATCGCCACAGAAATCAGGTTCTTCTTCAATCCAGGTACATGCATGACATCCTTCAATACAAAGGGTTTACCAGACTCCCTCTGAAAGGATATAGTACCGATACCAGTCGCACTGTATCTACCATCATCGCCCATCTCGATGTGCACACCCAAATCTTTGTCCTCCAGATCTGAGAACAAATCCCGATCTCCCGTCATATGAAATGACGCACCGTTGTCCAAGAACCATACCGATCCCAGCACACTTGAAACCAAGCATGCAATCAGTGAAAATTCAAGCTCGAACTGTGAAGCCAAAGCTTCTCCATCTGCAGATCTTCCCGCTTGCTTGTTCTTCTTCCTCTTTGGACAATTGGTAGCATAATTTCCGTGATCATGGCAGTGAAAACACTTCACTTTCGCCATATCCTGCTTCTTGCCCTTTGCACCAGAATGAGAGGTTTTCTTACCCTTCCCCTTCTTTACTTTGGCCACCAAAGCACAGTTTTCTTCATCAGCTCCCTTCGATGAAGATCCATCTCGAGTAGTCCTCCTTATCTCCTCCTGCATGAGATCCGCCAAAAGGCGCTCCCATCCCGGCAGCTTCTCCCGACCATTGACACTATCCTGATATGAGTGCCAAGCCTTTGGAAGACCAAGGAGAGCCAGTTCGACCATGTCCTCGTCTTCGACAGTCACCCCCACACTTCCCAGCTCATCTCTGCACTTAGTGAACTTCGTGAGGTATTTGGCGATACTGTCGCCCTTCTCCATATTGATGTTCCTGAGCTTATCTTTGAGCGCCAGCTTCCTTTGGTCGCTCGTACTCTGGAATAGATCCGTCAAATATTTCCACATTAAATATGGAGTAGCCTTTCCATGCAGGCTGGATACAATATGATCCTTGACGCCCTCCAACAGGATCCTTCAACACTTCGCCATCTTCTTTTGCCATGCATCGACTTCAGCTACATCAGTGGGCTTTTGGACTTCCGTATCTACGAACTCCTTCAGACCATTATCTTCTAATACTGCCTCCATGCGATCCTTCCATGCAACATAATTCGAACTGCCTTCAAGAGCATATTCGAGTCGCAAACCATTGAAAGACATTTTCAACACTGGCACCAAGAAAACAAAACTGCTGCAAAATTTGAATTCCACCTCAAAGCTCAACCGCTCTAGATCTGTGAGAAAAAATTATTTCTAGCACAGAGATTGACTGCAAGGGGCGTTTACCAGACCTTTCACTTTCCGAAGAAAGATGAATCCGGAGGCTACCTGGCCCGCATGCAGACTCTGTCTACCGAAATAAGTTTGTAATCAATGTGATGATCAATCTGAACTTCAATAGCTCCGATATGCTGAATAATGCTTAATTATCCACCGAGACTATCCTGGTCACATACTATTTGAACTTCATACACAACACATAATCTCTTCCACTCAACCAACTCAGATCATCACACATGCGAAAATAAAATCAAGCGATAACACATCAAATCATCATACACATTAACACAGTATGTATGGGGAAAGCTTATAGCTGAAAACCCTGCAGCTATTGTGTATATTATAATGTCATGCAGATCATGTAACAATCATATTACAAAGCTCCTCACAAGCTCTTAGCACTACCCTCAATTGCTACACACTATCAAGCTAGATCTAGCAAAACACATGCTCCAATCCTTAGCCACTTGATAGCCAGCCTCTATTGCATGTTTCAATGCTATGGGATGGCCTCTTTATATAGATAAACCACCAGCCTGAACTGCGCAATCCTCATGGGCTTACTCCACCTATCTGTGTGTTGCAAATAGCAACAGTATAGTCACAACCGATAGCTAACTCCACCCTTTCATCTACCTCTTTCACTGGTCTCCACTGAACTGATCATGCACTGTAGTGAACTGATGTGTTCTTGAGTTGAATAATGAGTTACTAATTAATTAATTAAATAATATTTAATTCACTCCACTCATAACTAATTGATTAGCTAGTTAAACTAATCTCAACTAGTTCAACTAAAATAAACAGAACACAACTCCACTAGCTGTCTCATTAACTCCACCAAAATTCTGCCATTGAAGTCCTAACTGAAGTCAACCATGCATGATGCCATCAAACCCTAGGAATAGCGTAATTCCTCTGTCAGATGCATGAGCCACTTCCAAGGCTCGAACTGAAGTGCTCAAAGAGAGTAAACTGAAGTTTATAGTCCAAATATTATTAAGGGTAAATAATATTTGACTTCCTTGTTTTAAGGAGAGGCAGTCTAAAAATAGACTTCGACCTCTTCGACCTAAAAATAGAGTCTCATCTATTTTTACCAACATGACCAATGCTCCAAGAATCTCAAACTGGAATCCCCGAACCATGCTCCATATGTCTAAAAATAGACATAGTCTAAAAATAGACTTTGCGCCAGAATTCGCCTGCGGGCCCACTTAGTGAAGGCGACTTCATTTCACCAAGCTCCATCATCTTACTGCATTCTCAACATACAGTGCGTAGAAATTAATATGTATCAGTGTCACCATCAACAAAAATTTTCCTACCCAAGAAGCGACGATGTGCCCATACATTTCTCATCCTATGCCGTGTTCTAGAGAGATCTTCCAACCCTGACAACAGTCCTATGCTACCAGTGCATTAGTTATGCAGTATGGCAGACCCTAGCATCATTATTCTGCCTTTTTGTGCAATTCACCAGAACACTGCACCAAGTACATCATAGACATACCTGGAAGTAAATTATAGCCTGACGAAGACCATTCTTCTCATCCAAAGAGTACCAGAGATAAATGCTCAGAATTTAAAACAGAACGAGGCTTCGGCCCCCTTCCTCTTCTGAGTTTTAATGCTACATTTAAGTTTTCATCTACTCCTGTTATTCTTTTCTCCTATAAGAATCTTGAAGAACATATTGTAAGGGTTGTTGTTGGTTGTTGTTGTTGTTCGGCTGCTGTCGTTGTTGTTAGAGGGATTCATTCTGACTGTTAGAACAGTCTTGGGAGAGAATAATAGATTAGTTTGTATGTAGTAGGTTGGGAGGAGAAGCCTGGATTGTAACAGCCATTGAGCTTAGTGTATGTGACTAGTTTTGCATCAATTAATCAAAGCACATTTCACAGGATCCTGGTCTATTACTATTGGTGATGTTTTCCTAACTCTATTTATTACATTTTCATATTGTTTCATTTTCTGATGGCTTGCAACAGAAATATGGCATAGGATTTACCCTTGTTAGGTACCCTATGTCTCTGCTCTCCTTGCCTTCAATGTTTTCTGTTGTTAGTTGTTATTGTTGGGTTTGAGCTAGAAGATTTGGGAACACTGGGGATTAGAGTTAGCCCTATCCACTAGGATCATTGTGCGACCAGCTAGCATTTCTAAGATCTCTTGTTAAACTTATCTCTGTTTTCCTGGAGCATGCTAAAGCTGACCTGGAGTAATGACCTCTGGTCTGATCTATAAGCTGCCCCTTTGTCCCTCCTTAAGAGCTTCCCTTTGAGTAGGTCCAAGCAGGTCTGGAGTTAAATGACCTCTTACCTATTCTATAGACAGAAAATCGGGTTGTTTTCCTTCTTTCACTTCAAATCGTTGATGTTCCATCTCACCATCTAATCTAAAAAGATCCTTTAGTATTAGATGACTTGCCCTCTGAAAGTTTTGGCTAGTTGTTGCATGTAATTACCTTTCATGACTCCATAGCCCAATGGATGGCACTCTCATGACCTACCTTCTTTGCTGAAACATCCTGTTGTTTTGTTCCTTTTCCTCCCATCACTTTCTCAGTCTATGATCTCATGACCAACCCAACAACCAGCCAACCAAATCATTTTAAACCCCCCTTTGTGCTTCATACCTAACCTAACATCTCTTTTGAGCTTTCAAGATATATCATTCTTTGTTTTATTAGAGAGATCCCTCTCTGCACCCAGGAGGGCTAGATCCTGAGGTCTGAAAGTGGTTTTGATGTTGTCTCATCTTTTGGTCTTGCCAATCTGGCCAAAACATGGGAACCCCAACATAATGGTGACTCCACTGGGGATTTGAGTGCATTTATCTTACATACTCTTAGGCACTCAAAAGACCCAAAATCTCTAGTTAGATTGGCATTCAATTGCTGATGGTGGAAAACATCCTGCTTCAAACATTCATATACATCCACCTGGCGACTCCACACCCCATAACTCCCAAAAGACCAAATGACTCCACTGGTAGAAGACTCTGAACTAGTTGAGAAGAAGCAGTAGCCTTCTTTGCATAAGCATGAATCCAAACATGGACATGGATCCAAAGTATGATGCTTTGGAAGATCAATTATATGAATTAACAGAAACGTTTGGTAAAGTGCTGGAAATGTACATGGCTAATCTGAATGAAAATGACGATTATTTAGAACAACCCATGCCTCTTCCAGAACAGGAACAAACTCAAGACCTAGAAGATGAGCAAGACATGTATGATGCTCAAGGATCTATTGAAGATGAAGAGGAAAGTGATTAGGAGCTGCTTGATTGCTTACCTATGACTTGTGTTATGCTGACCAGAGAGTATCAGGACCTAATAGAAAAGGCTAATAGGGAATGTTGCTTTGAGGAAACAAGGGAGCACATAGAAGATGCAGAATCTGATGTGGAAGAAGAAACCACTCATGAGCCTTGTAGTCTAACTGAGTATCATCAGGTTCATGAGGATTGGTTTGAATCAGAGAGAGATCAAGAAACATCAGAAGATCCTCAAGATTTCCCTGCAAGCACAACTGAAGATATTCAAGAAGAGGTTCAAGAAGACATCTTGCCTCCAAATCAGCTAATACAAGAGAAAGAGGATTGTTGTTCTTCTGTCCATGATGAGAGGGAAACCCCTCTTTTGACAGGAGAAGAGATTGATCAGATATTAAATCAGCAGTCCACCTCAGAAATATTCTATGGAACACACACTCTTTCCCATTCATCTTATGAGTTTGATAATACAGATCCAGAAGACTCTTCTATGGATCAAGATGAAGAAAGACCTATTGAAGATCCAGAAGGTTTGGTGGGTGACATTACTTACAGTTATGATTTTCCTATTTATGATCTGTTTGATGATGAATGTTTTCAAAGGGAAGCTGAGCTTGCAAAACCATCATCCTTAGATTCATGGGAGAAAGATCAGAGCCAGCAATTTCATAGAAGTAATGAAACTAGTCAGCCTATCTATGATACTGATGGGGAGAGCCACGATAGTATAATGGCAGACGAAGATTCTTTGAATCTTCATTATGCTTTACCACAAATCAGTGAGACTAGAAACTAGCAGCTTTCTTTTTCAGAAGATGAGGAGGAAAGAAAAGAAGAGATTCTTGAGCAAGACGAAAATAACGAGCCTTCTCATGAAAAAGAGGAAGCAATGGAACAAACCACTACTTAGGAACACATAGATCTTTTCATGGAGCTCAGCACATCAGAGCAGAATATATTAGAGCTCCAAGGGGACTCATCTACAATATACGATGAGTCCTCTATTTCAGAATATGAGGGAGATTCTCTTTCTCAAGAGAGTCTTATTCTTGATCCAGTGGAAGAAGAGGAAATCCTGGTTGAAGCCTGCCTGCCAGATATTCATAACCTGGTATCATTTCATGATCCTTATGTACATTTCCTGCAAACATTTGAGGAATTCTCAAAGGTATTTTTGAGCAGCATGTTCCAAACAGAAAGAAAATTTTTCAAAGTTGCTGTTATTGAACAAAAAGAGTGGGAGCTGCCCTACCTATCCAGCCTGCCACTACAAGAAAAAAGCACATTGGTGAGGGTCATGCTTCTGACGGACCTTTACGGTCCGTCACCAATGTCACATATGGTGACGGTCATTTAAAAACCGTCACTGTAAGTGTATATAGTGATGGTCCTTTATGGTCCGTCACCAAAGACATTTTCAATGACACTTTTGGTGAGGGTCGTTAAAGGCCCATCACTAATTATTTCTTTGGTGAAACTTCTAGTGACGAACTTTTAATGACCCTCACCAATGCTCTTTTTGTTACTATTGGTGACGGTCAAAAAATGTTCGTCATCATTGATCACTAAAAACCATCACTGTAAGTGTACATAGTGATGGTCCTTTATGGTTCATCACCAAAGACATTTCACTTTTGGTGAGGGTCGTTAAAGGCCCATCACTAATTCTCTCTTTGGTGACACTTCTAGTGACGAACTTTTAATGACCCTCACCAATGCTCTTTTTGTTACTTTTGGTGACGATCAAAAAATGTCCGTCATCATTGATCATTCCAATGAGCTTTTGATGACACTATGTGCCTGTTAATATTTTTTTGTCAAAAGATAGCGATTTAATACCATTATTGTGGAGCAATTTTTATAATATGTCCAAGGTCATAGTGGTTAGGGTCAGTCAATTTTTTAAGAAGTAATAAGCGTGTATCATTTCCCTCAAGTAATGACTAGTCGAATAGAGATTTCCTATGAGTCAACACATGATTCATATCTATTATTTTTATTATCTAGCAAATTCCATTTAGATAAAGTTCCACTATTGTGTGTAGGAAATATATTATTTAATACATAATCGAGCTTTGACAATTCTGTTAATGAGAAAGACCTAACAATCCTCAACAATCTGGGCACACATTAAATTAATGCTTTAGCACCCCACATGTCTTGGAACATCGTTGTACCTAGAACATCTTGTGATGACACTGACGGCCAAGCACATGGTGGCATGCGCTAGCACAACATGGAACTCTCCTATCATGTGTTGGCATGTTGCATATAGTCCCTAGCATGCCCTGGAACACCTTCGTTGAATGCATTGACATACATTAGCACTTGGCATGTATTGGGACCTATTATTAGTGTGCCTAGCATGCCCCTTTTCAAAAAGATAAGGTCCTGACTTATTAACCCTCTTATTGGTTCTTCCTTTTGTTGCCTTGACACATATTGATATACCCTGGCACCCTACGCCACATCCTTAGCACCTAGCATGTATTGGCATATCTTGACACTATTAATTGGCACATGATATAATTAGCACACCCTAGAACTCCTAAGCACACTTTTGGAATTATTAACATGCCTTGATATTCCCTAGCATGCCTTACCAATGCTTAGCATACCTTGTCACTCCCTCCTTGGCATGACAACTAACACTGACCATTAACACTAGTCTCTGGCAGTACACGTTCCTCATATTCATTGAATTTTTACCTAATGCTCCCTTAATGTTTTTTCCTAGTACTCCTTGACACTCATCAACATGCATTATCACTCTCTAGCACACCTTAGCACTCTTCAACATTCCCTTCCACTTCATAACATCCATAACACTAGTCCCTGACACATATTGGTGCTTAGCACATGTTGGCGCTTGGAAATTCTTAGCATGTATGGAATACATTGAAATTCCTTGGTATGATTCAGCATGGTTTAATATTAAATTTGTTTGTGATGATCAATTGTTGGAAAGTAGATGACAAGCAACAAAGGAATACTTGGCACTTAGAATGCACTAAGACTTTTCACTTAGCACCTATTGCCACCTAGTGTGCCTAGCATGCCCCTCTTGGAAAAGGTAAATTGATGACTTATTAACCCTCTTATGTGTTCATTTCCTTGTAGTTTAACTTTTTTCTCCCTTTTGTTGTCTTGACAGTCCCTGACACGCATTGACACACCCTTGCACATCTTGGCATGCCTTGTCACTTGGCACATCTTAGCATGTTTGACATGTATTCCCACTATCTGGCACATCAAGGGGCTGAAGAGAGATGTAGTCCTAAAGTAGGTCGAGTACGAGGGCCGAGTAAGGGTTGCTAAAGGGCGGTCATGATCATCCTCCGAGAGCAAGATCATCATGTGAGGGTTCAGAAGAATGTTGCATAGCTTAATGGTTGGTTTGCGCTAGGAAGTAGGATGGAATATTGTTGGTTATCTTCTGGCATATCAATCTTAAGAGAGGTTTCTCATGAGAATCCTGGCATGTGATTTCAGTGGTGTCTTTATGTGAAGGCCGCATCAAATTATGAAATGTTGAAATTTGCAACAAGAAACAGTGAGATTGGAAACGAGAAAGGACAAAAAAAAATGCACCCACACTGGTGAGGAATTTTGATGCACCAGGAGTGAGGAATGTGGGGCGTCTAATTTATTTTTCCCTTAAATAAATTGGACAATAAATTGTAATTTCATCTCATTACAAATTGTGTCAGTTAATTAAGTCATGATGACCGAGTTAGCTCAAGAAATTCGAGTTGAGGGTCTAATATAAGGCCTCTAGAAGGATTATAATATTTTTGGGGTCCAATTGAAGTTGATGCATTAGTGGGGTGCAAGTGTAATTAACTCAATTAAATGAGTTAAAATCAGTTTAACTAGTTCTAACTGAGTGATGGGCTAGTGAGAGGTCCAGTGAATTAAATTAGATTTAATTCACAATGAGTGATCAATCAAATAACTGATAATTCACTATTAATAGTTGTGTGCATGTCAGTTTCGAGGAATACCCAGTTGAGACAGAGGTTAAAGGGAACATAACTATCAGTTTTATTCAGAGAAAATTTCCCATTTGCAATTATAAAGTCATTGGGATGCCATGATGGATTGCGCAATCAAGGAATATTGATTTTCCTAATTAATAAGGAGTTAATTCCCTAGGAATTTCAGGAGCAAGGTAGGCTTAAGTAAGGATGAGAATTGGATAAGTACTAGACCAAGTTTTCCTAGATCAACGGGAGAAAATTGACAGAGTGTTGGAGAATCTCATGAGAGATTAAGCATTGTATTGTTTCATGATTCCTTGACTTAATACACAATAGAGATAGAGGGGTTTTGATTAGTTGCTTTCCCCAAATACATAATGTTGTGCAATTGATAATTTATTTCTCTTACTTATATATGATTGTGCAATCGTGTTTTGTTTCCGTAAATTGTAGGAAGGATTCAGTATCTTGTTTTAGTAGATTACAAGATCAGATTGAATCTCGTTGGTTAGATTTTCTACATGGAATCAGAGAAATAATTTTTTGGGCAGCGAGTTTGTAGAGAATCTTTGAAGATTTTGGTGTAAAATTTTCGAAAACAAATAGAATATTTGGATTCCTTGCGAAAAAATACCCAAATGGAAAAAAAAATCGGTGAAATCGGAGCTCGGACATGAGGGAGATATCATCGATTTAAAATCAACTCTTTTTTAGAAACTTTTTGTAACTTCGGGACAATTACATTGTGCACGAATCAAGAACCTATATGCACTTGAGGTACCAGATGCATGAAAATCTTTGAGGAGAAAGGCAGAAGTTAGAGATTGGTGGTTTAGAGGGAGCATAAATTACCTCTCAATATGCATCCTCATGAGAAGCAGTCTCAAAAGGTTGTGGATTAGCTGCCACAATTGGAGAAGCAGAGAGGAGACCGAGTGGAAGCGTCCACTCAAGAAAAGACCTCCATGAGGGGGAAATTTCGAGCTAGATGGGAAGAGGGAGCAGCCATACCACGAGGTGTAACGTGGGGTTGTGTGTAGACACAATCCCAAGATAAGAAATTTGGGCAAGGTCCATTAAGATGGCGTGTCTCATGGATCGAACCTGGCTACGAGGAGCCCACAGTACAGCAGTAGTAGGAAGGATCAGTTAGATTGATGTAGTAAGATGTCAGCAAGATAGAAATCATAATGAAATATGTCAAATACTGGAGCACAAATATAGTTAGAAATAGTTCAAAGGGCATGGATGCAGATGTCAGCAGCAATGCAGAGAATCCAGTACTAGACATGTGCAGTAGCTAGAAGCAGCCATGAGACTTTGATGACAGATGCATTATACTGATTCAGTTTTTCAGAGGCTATTCAGTTTCAGGATTTGCAAGTGCAAACAACACTAGAGAAGTGTAGCATGCAGAACATTCCAAAGGTACTAAATGGGGATAGATTGAATTCCTTTCTTATTGAGAGGGAGTGTTGAAATTTGCAACAAGAAACAGTGAAATTGGCGACTAGAAAGGACAAAAAAAATGCACCCACACTGGTGAGGAATTTTGATGTACCAAGAGTGAGGAATGTGAGGTGTCTAATTTATTTTTCCCTTAAATAAATTGGACAATAAATTGTAATTTCGTCTCATAACAACTTGTGTCAATTAACTAAGTCATGATGATTGAGTTAGCTCAAGAAATTTGATTTAAGGTGATCTAGGTGGATATTGGTGGCCACCCACCTATTCCACTTGGGCCCTCGCCATTGTCTCTTTCATTTTTTCAGTTTCCTTAATTATAGCACAATTTACTATTTTTGTCAATTTTTCGGGTCCTGAACTTTCGAAGTCGTTTTGAGGCCCCAAACGATGTTTTTTGGGCATGAAAGGTTTGGTGATTTCATAGAAATCATAGTAGCGGTTGTAGTCCTCGGAGAGATCTTTATAATGAGGTATCATGTCCGTCAAACGAAGATCATATGACCACGTTACGACCTCGGGAAGTTGGCTACCCAACTAACCCCAACGAGGCCCATAAAATCTTGGTGTTACATCTCCTCAGGATAGGGTTTTGGTTGTTTAGGGTTTTATCTTATTTTAAATAATAAAAAGACCCTTGAAACTTGGTTGTTTAGGGTTTTATCAATGAATAGGTGGGAAGTGACCCTCGAAACCCTTTCCCTAAGATAAAATAAAGAGTGGGACTTGCTTTCCTTTTAAGCAAGGGAATTACCTTCTAGGGAGAGAGGAGGGGGATTGAAGGGTTGAGGGAGAAGAATAAGACTTATGAAGGAAGTTCTCAATCCCTAAAATCCTTGGGGAACTTGGATTCCCAAATGGTCCTTGATGAAAGGCCTTTGACACCAAATGGGACCACATAGGGCCAAGTGGACCCAGCCCAGGTTCAGGGATGGAATTTAGTAACCAATGATGTTCCTATCCTAGACAAGGTGATGGGAAAGGATCAGACAAGTGTTTTTACTTCGATAGGTCAAATTGATCCTACTAGGTTCTATCCTTGGGAACACCTAGGCAAAACTTGATCCTAGAGCTAGGGCTTGAGGTATCCGGAGATTCCACCATCGGAATTGGCCCAAGTTCTGAGGAGAGTGAGGGCACCCAGCAACGCAGCTACCTCTAGGAGATAGAAGTTTTCCTCTAGCTAGATTTCTGGGAAATTGTTGCCCTAGGTGACCTAATGGGGCTAGACCTAGAGAATGTGAAAATTTCTTAATCTAAGAAACCCTATTGCATTATCTTGATTTACTTCTCCTACTTGAATTAAGTTACAAGTTAATTTCTGAAATATTCAATAAATTAGCGAAGTAAATAGTAAATACAACTAGCAACCTACACATACAGATCAAATACTGAATAACATGTTCATAGACAAAGTGACACAAATTTTCTGGACAACTATCCCTGGAAAAAGCCCAATGTGGGAAAACTGGTGCCGCTAGCTCTGGAGGGTTTTCATTAGTATGCATAATCTAAGTACAACAATCCTGGGCACCAAAAATGGTTCACCCAACAGAGAAATAAAAACGGCAGTAATACGTTGCTCTGAATCCCTCTACGTCAGCCTAACTGGCCTGCATCGGCCTCTGCGCTGCTCAGTAAGGGCCTGTGTCACACCTGAAGGGATTACACTGCCCTTGTGCTGCCCTGACTGGGCCTTCGTCAGCCCTGCATGGCTCCTGCTGCCTCTGCGCTGCCCCTGCTGGGCTCTGGCTGGACTGTGTGGCTCTTGCTACCCCTGTTGCTCTGGCTGGCTGGAATGCTTAAGCAGAAAAATCATAGGTAAGAAAGAAGGCACCAGCAAAAGGAAACGCATAACAGTTAGAAAAATTGAATAAATGAAATGAAACTAGATCAATGTCCAAAAATAACTGAAATAGCTCAATGGGACTAGAGAGTAAAAGCTTTGACAACAACAATAAGTGCTTATAGAATCAGCTAAGAGAACAGAGGAGACTAATTCATTAGGTTAAAATGTTGTATAATTGTTGGCACAAGAAAACTGTATAATTTTTAGAGTAAATATCTGCAAGTACCATTAGTTGGTGATCATCGATAATCATTTAATTTCATCAAATACCCTGATGAATGGGCCTTACAAGCTATTTGCGTAGACAAACCCCACAAAAGCTGTGTGATGGAAAAATATTCACACTACATTATTGAAGAAAACACCTACCAAATAAGGATGACATTTCAAATGGGGCAAGAAACAATAGAGAGATAGACATCGAAAAAAGTTAAAATGCTAGGGAAACAGGAAAGCAACTAGGTAGCATGATAGAAAGCACAACAAAGAAAATTATAAAAATGGAAAACCCTAAAAATTAGCACCCTTCCAAACGTCACCACAATTTTTTCTTCAACTCTAAATCTCCAAATTCATCAAATTATATCTTGTATTCAAACCTGATCCTCTCTGTTAGCCATTCTGAAGATAAGGCTGAGAACTTACTACAGAACCATCACCTACATGTAGTGATCTTATTCTGTGACCAGACAACCTACTTTCGTGAAGACATGGAAAGGTAAACACTCTCTACCAAGATTTTCCATACATCCCAAGTTGAGCAACCACATATACATCACCAGTTTTTTCTCTTCATATTTGTAACTTAGAAGAGCTTTGTTTGACCACCTCTGGGTTGCTCCCAGAGTCACCCAGGCAAGCCCTCTCAACATCATCCTCTTTTTGTAGTCCCTAATTAGTAATTTAATTAACCATAACAGTTTCTTCATCATGCAGGTATTTCAAATATATTGCCAATAAGCATAAATCTTTCATGTTAAACAATCAGTTCAAAAGACTTTAGACTATGATGCAAAAAATACAAAGAAACCTCACCAACACTCAAAGGATAAACAAAGTCAAACCTCTACAAAGTATAAATAGATATCTGATAATCTTCATTCCACCACAAAAATGTGCTTAACTAAAGAAAATTCTAATTACTGTGCTTTCAAGACAAAGCTTTCAAGGGCAGTGATGTTATAAACATACCCCTACACCTCGTGAACAATCAATGTGTATAAATAGACCATCATAAGGCTCATTTTAAACATCATTATTATCATTTTATAAATCATTTTTATTAAATCAACAATAAGAAAGAAACAATTGCATTCAGTTCCACTGAAGCAAAGTAGATGGAAGTTTCTACTTATTATGAAGCTATCTAGATTTGCAACTTGATTGTAGTGCCAACCAATCAGTTGTTGAAGCCCAATATTGTCTCTTGTGAGAATCAAAGTTACATCAAGCTCTATGAAAATCCAATGTGTCATGACCATTTCAAACACATTGATATTCAATACAATTTCCTGAGATTCCAAGTTCATTAGGGAGTTAGTATTGTTGGACCACATTCTGAAAAATTTGCATATGGTTAATAGTTTGACAAAGCTCCTAACAAAGGGGAAGTTTGACAAGTTGGGGGAGAATCTTGGGTTATTGGAAAAAAAAAAAATTCTCAAGAGTGTTAGATTACCTAGTTGGTCCAAGTTGGTCTCACCTCTGCCTTGAGAAGTTGAGCAGCACCAGGATTGCAGAGCTAGATTGTGGTATACCAGTCAGAAATATTCTTAAATACAACTAGAATCTTATAACGACACCTTCGAGGATAGACGAATTAGTTGTTGGGTCACGCCCACAAAGTATGGCACACTAGTTGAGGATATTAACACCATCATCTCAGGTGCATTCATGAGTGCACACTTATGGAATGAGGCACCTTCAGGAGAGGAGTTATATCTACTATGATAATGCACTACTCTAAAAGAAAAGCCTTGCATACAAGGCAAATTTATGAGGGAGTTTCTCATGCTCAAGGGAGATGCACCACTAACGCTATCATTAGCTTGTTTTCTAACAACACCTTCTCTTAACTTATAAATGAAAAGGATGGGCACAGTAGTTAGACATTTGTAGAAATAGATAATAAGATTGAGTATTGTTATCTTGTAGGTTGTAGTAGGAGCTTTTGTGAGATGACAACTTGCTATGACATTCTTCTATTTGAGTAATAAATACTTCTATGCAATTGTTATTGGAGCCTGCTATTTTTATCCTGAATTCTTAGATTGCAGATTTGTGTAGAGTGGGCCTAATATATTTGTTGTTTTAATCCATTGTACTTCTTCTCTCTCCCTTTCTCTCCTACCTCACTCTCTCTTCCCCTCTCTCTCTCTCTCTACCCTCCAATCCTCTCACTATATCCCTCCCTCTATCCTTCTTTCTGCCCCCCTTCCATCTTTGTGTCACTATCTCCCTCTCTTACCCTTCTCTACCTCTCTCACTCCTCTCCCTCTCTCTCTCTCTCTCTCCATTCCTTCTCTCCCCTCTCCTTCAGTTTATCTCCATCTTTCCCTTGTGACTCCCCTTGTCTCACCACCTCTATCAATCTATGTCTTTATTATTCCTTCTCATATATATCTAGATTTAATATATATCATGACATATTGGGACCTACGATTGGGTTAATTCCACCTTGTTGGCAAGGTTAAAATTGTTAATCTTCGATAGACAAAATGTAGATCAAATATTTCATCAAAAAGAGGGAACCATACCCTACCTTCCAGGCTATGCCTATCAGTCGCTTGGCCTCTTCTTGCTCTCACATGAATGTATTCTTGCTTGACTGGTACAGAAGAAGGTTTCGCATTATCAACTATTTGTTTGGGACAACTTTTAGTTGTTTCAACACTGCTACATTCTTCAAGCTTATCCTTTAAACCATCTTAGTCTTTTGTAATCTCTTCAACTTTGTAGTTCTTTCCATTCCTCTCAGTCACATATGTTTCCTTGGTCTGTTAAGGGACAAGGTAGACAACATTAGGATGTTTTTGCAATAAACAAGGGTATTTCTAGGACACAGTCAGGTGGAGCAAGAGTATAAGAGCCAAATTTCTCATTAATGTGGGACACATGAGCTTAATATTTTCTGGAGTAGTCATGAGGTGCACTCTAGTTATTAAGACTTCATCAAATGGCCATTCTTCGGACTTAACTTGTGTGACAACACTATGGCTGAGTTTGAAACTGGAGATTGAACATACATTTGGTTTGATTGCAATAGACATTTTCATCAATAAATGTAAATCAATGGCTAACAAATACTATAAATTAATAAATAAAGAAGACATGGCAACAAGCAACAATATTTACAAAATTGTTACATTGAGACGCAAATAATAAGCAACTATTGTGCACAAATAAAGAAAAATGAAACTATCATCTTAACCCCTAACCCCCTAAACACTAATTCCCAACCCCTAACCTATTTAACCACCTAAACCTCTAAACCCCTAACCCATTTAACCCCCTAAACCCTAAACCTATAAACCCTTAACCCCTAACCCCTTAAACCCTATACCTTTAAACCCTTAACCCTGACCCCTTAAACCCTAATTCCTGACCCCTAACCCATCTAACCCACTAAAACCTAACCCCATTAGCCCTTAACTTCTAACCCCTAAAATCCTTAACTGCTAAATCCCCTAACCCCCTAAACCCCTAACCCATTTAACCCCCTAAACCCTAAACCTATAACCCCTTAACCCCTAACCCATTTAACCCCCTAAACCATAAACCTCTAAATGCATAATATTAACCCCTTAACCTCTAAATTCATAATATTCCCTTAACCCCTAACCCATTTAATAACTAACTCATTATTCCCCTAACCCATAAATGCTCCTAAATCCCCTAACCCCTAAGACCTCAATCCCTAACCCCTTAACCCCTAAGCCCCCAATCCCTAACCCCTTAACCACTATCTCATTATTCCCCTAACCTCTAACCCCTAAGCCCCTATTCCCCTAAGCCCTAAGCCCCTAATCCTTAATCCCTTAACCACTAACTAACTATTCCCCTAACCCTTATAATAATCCTTAAAACCCGTTGGGATTAGCCATTCCAAATGAGAGTAGGTTAATTCCCCCTTGTTGGCAAGGTGGAATACCATGAGCAAAACCATGGGTTGTAAAAACCTCTCCTAAATTTACTATTTTATCTCAATTTTATTTTAATAATTAATTAATTAATTTCTTTAAAAACTCTTATGGATAAATCACATAAAAATTTTAAGGTACACGCCTTTCGAACCACTCATTGTGTGGTTCGCCATCAATGTTTTTAAAATAAATTTATTAGAATGAAATTGAATTGATTTTTGAAGCTTCCTTTTAAATCAATTGTTGGAATTACAAAGAATCAAGGAGTGCGCTTAACATCCATAAGAAAAACAATGGGTATGATATTAAAATTATATTTGAAGGTATAATATTAAAAATGATGTTTGGAAAAATGGAGGGTGGGAGTATTCATGAGCATGGACACTATGCCACAAACTGTCCACGAAAGAAGAACAATAAGAAGGAATGCTAGCTAATGAATGGTGAGCAAAGAAGTTGCACTCAGAAATGCATTGAGCTTAGAAGCAACAAAAAAATTAGCTAAGAGTCTTCATATGAATCCAGGGCACTTTAAGGCATGCAAGAGAACTTTCCTTAACATTGTATTGCCATTCATCCATTTTTGTAATTATAACATTAGGTTGTAAGCCCTAAAGAATGAAGGTGCATGGAATTTAGGAAGGAGGTGTGTTGGAACCCAAGTAGATAGATAAAGAAATGTTCAATTGAGAGGCAAGGCCTCGAACCACACCATCACCATCCTCAAATGATCAATATTGTTAGATAACGATGACTAAAATTGGTGTATAGGTGACTCAATTTATAAGGATAAACTTTATACATGAGGTTGGAAAACATTCAAAATTAATTTAATCAAGAGCGAAAGGGAAAATATATCAATGGGCACAAATATTAAGGGCCTATGTCAGCGAAAGTCAAACCAATGGCCAAATGCTTTTTCCTTGATACCATCTCAACTTAAGAAAATGAAACTAAATATAAGCATATATGTCAAACAGAATACTCCAATACCTACCATAATTAGTTGCATGTTGTTTAAAATATTGAATGAATGACATGCAAACTCTAATTTTGTTTCAAAGTGTCTCGCTTTTCGAGGAAAATACATGAATGTTGAAGGTCTATCATATGTGCTTCTTTGTATTCGGAAAAAAATATAATTTATGGGAGAATTTTACAAGACGGGATGTCAAAGATAGAAAATCACACTTGCAAAACCAACCTTTAAGGAGTACGATAATCAATGCATGTAGCATAGTTTCAGAGAATCACATGGGCTAATGACTAGGCTAGGTATGATACTGAACCTATCTCATTCTAAACAATGTATTAAGGATAATAAAATATGATTAATCAACCTAGATATGGGTTGGATATAGAGCATTCCATGGGATTTAGGCTAAGTTTCTAAGGCTCATCATCATAACTATATCTTCGATAGAAAGGTTTGGATCGGCCCACAACCAATAATCTAAACTTCCTTTAAGAGTTATAATAAACCCCTTCATTATGAGGAAGCATAAAATGTATTTTTTAGGGGTTGAGGCGTGTGTTGGATTCATATGTCCTAGAGGTTCCTACAGGATAAATAAGCTATGAATATATAAGAGGCATATAGTAAAGCATGGAATGAGGGAAGTTGTGTGGCAGTCCAATCATTTAAGCATAAAATTGATATTAAATTGAGTATAAAAGAGGCCTCTAATGAAGTGTGTACTAAAAATTGGTCAATGGAAGGTGTTGGAGTTTCATTCCTAGCCTAGATAGTTCTCAACAATAAAATGATTTTACATTTAATAAAGATTCTAGATTTTTACAACTTGGTTTGAACTTCATTTGTAGTTTGCTTAAACAAGTGGAATTTTATAACATGAAAAATAAATGTTTCATTTAAAAGATTCCTTGCTACCATAACCACTTCATCCCCTAAAATTAGGGTTTCCTCTCACCTTTTCCTCAACAAAATACAATCTCAAACCTTCGTTCTAATAACAAAAAATGAATAGTCTGCATAATTTTTAGTCTCTAGCTCTCCCTTTCTCTCCCTCTCCCTCCTTCCCTCCCTCCCTTTCTTTCCTTGTCCCTACCTCCCTCTCCATGTCTCCCTCCATTTCTTCCTCTCTGTCCTCAATGGAAAAACTAGAATCCAAACCCCGAGAATTGGATAATCAAATATTTATGGCTTTCCATCCAACTGCTAAACCCCCTAACCTTCCATTAGCATCCAAGGAAATGAAACTCCACCCCTTTAGTAGGCCTTCAAGAAAACTGACAACATAAACACCATATCTTGACAATTGTCACCAATGACTTGGAGGATGTGATGTAGAGAGGAGTTGCACCATTTAGATTTTCCTCAATGCCCAAAACCTCCAATCCAGAACCCTTTTCTAACCTTATATGTCCTTTCCTCTAGATGGATAGTCCTAAGCAAGAAAAGGGAAGCTTATAGTTTGTAGCCAGGTGCCCATACCTATGGCCCCACCTACACCTAAAGGTATTCCTTCATAACCCAATATCTGATTACACTCCACCCTAATCCCGATATCCATGCCTTCTATAAGCCCTTCTATGAGGTCCATATTAACCAAAATATGGGTGTATGTCTTAATCCCCATATCTAAATATGTAGATTCATGGGCTAAATAAGATCCCAATGAGTTACCTATATCTTTGAAAACTAGGGCATCCCAATAGGTAGGAGGGAGACTTGGAAGATGAACCTAAACTGGGGCCATATCTAGTCTCTCCTACTTTGCATCGAAGAGGGACATCTAGAAACTGAAAAGGATAGGAGATGAATCAGTTTTCTAAACCATTTGTTGTACCTTATGGGTGTCTACTACATCCTTGAAGCACAAATGAATATAACCTTGGGCTAACAGTGACACCTATGGAGAAAATTTTACAATAGGTAAGATTTCATTGTACGCCCACACGTTTAGGGTTGAGGACCTGAATTTTCAACCTGTTACTTGCCCCACCAAGGATTTTTGGGACATTTCCTTAGTATTTTGAATGGTGACGTTGACTCCCAAAATAGAGAAAGCAGGACTTTTTTCTTTTTCTTGAAACTACAATGGATTTTCCTCTTCCTCGCTTTCTCATACTCCTTTTGAATCATAATTCCTTCTTATTCACAAGAGTGTTTCTCCCTGAAAACCACAAGACCATTCATGATGTTAGTTTGACCTTCTTTCGTTGTCGAGGCAAGGATCTCCTTCACTAATTCACTAAAGGACGGTGAGGTTGATGGCACTTGAGATGAAGGATATACATGAAAACAATCTGGAGAGGTTTCTGAGAGTGAAAGAACCCCCAATGTGTTCAAAAAATTCTGAAAACCCTAAGGAAGTAGTAACACATTGTATTTCTTCCTCTAATATCTGGGACAATAGGGAAACTAAAATTAGAGCCACACACCCCAAGAAGAGTTCTCTAGCCCCTGACAAACATCCTCAGGCCCCGAGCTAGCCGAAACTAAAGGACCCGAATAGTGCGTGGTTGGAGCAAGGGTTAGGGCCTTCGAACCGCTAGATAGTTGCCTATTGAATTCTTAAATTTTCTTTCGAAAGATCTGGTAGGTCTAGAAACTGTGGTATGGTGACCTTCTAAGTTGACTTTGAAATGTGAATGGATAAAATCCTTGGGACTAGACAAAATTTGTTGAAAACCCCCCTCCTCTAGTTCATAATCCACCAACTCCTCCTCCTCCATGTGGGTCCAATAGTAAGCAATCAACATCTCATCTTAAAAGCATATTTGATGAGTAGTTGCGTGTCTTCAAAGGGTTTATCATGGCGACCATCTCTCTACAAAATATATATCACGTGGATAAAAACCTCATGGTTACCATTTAATCTTATCTTGCATTTTGACAATGATATTAGAGCCTAGCATTGTCTAGAGCCTGTTCACTCTTTGTCAAAACTACGACGCTTTCTTCGCCTGCAATTTTTCCATGGGCCTCTAGGGTTTCTCTAGTGTTGAATTCTTCTCCTATGGTAAAGATGTTGTAATGTTCTTTTTAACATTTTGATTCTGATGACATACTTTTGAATTTAGGAAGATACGATCTGAGGGGAGCAATGGCTGCAGTGAGGGTTTCTGCAAAGGTTTTGCTAAGTGTCGCTGCCGCCAAGCCTGTAGATCAAGGTAGCACAGACCTAGAAAGGTTCCTTTGCGGCGATGACACAGATCTGATCGCAACAGATCCAAACGGGGTGAGACAAGTAGTTTTTCTACTGCCTTATGGATCTGAAGGCTGGATCTGAGCCCCAGGGGAGATATATCACAGAACTAAAGCTACGCCTCCAGCCCTGAAGCAGTCAGCATGCGATCCACCCCAATCAAGCGCACCCTGCGATGTTTTCTACCTGGTTCGTTCCACATCTTTCAAGGAAGATCCCGTCACAGGGTCCCCACATGGCTTCTCTATGACTGGCAGAGAGATTCGGTTGTCATGGTCTAAACTGGCGGATGAACAATGTTATGGAGCGCATGGGTCTCTGCTCCTCAGAGCGCTTGGGGGCAGGGCGCTTTTTGTTTCGAGATCTCTGTCTATGGAAAGTCTCCTGACCGAGCTTGGCAGGGGGTTTTGTTTGGTCTGCTTTGTGCCCATGGGGTCTATCAGGGCCGAAATCAAACCCAACAAAAAGAATGGCTGCGCTCAGGAACGCCAGATCTGCAAGAACTCTCTGCTGGATCAGAATAAAGGGGAGGCAGAGACAGCGAGGGATCGGCACAAGCAGGGAGCACCTTCATCCAAATTTTTCTCGGAGCAGCCAATAGGTAAGAACCCTTCTCTGCTGAACTCGCCTTTTCAAATAATTAGCAGACCCCCTGTGGGTAAGTCTCGTTTAGTTTGGGTAAACGACGACACCTCTATTCTCCATCTCAAGCACAAATTATGGGGCCTGTTGGGGTACCCAATCCCAATTCAACATCTGGTCAATGGGTACAGCTCTCTCCAGGACTGCAAGTGCTTAAAGGATTATACCATAAAAGCAGAGATGACCATTACCCTAAATTTACGCCTACGAGGAGGTGTTGTAACCCAGAGCATGCCAAGGCCCGGAGGGGGAGAGAAAGGAAAAACTCCAAACAATCAACAGCAAACAAATGGAGGGCGATCCTACAAAAATATCCTACAGGGGAAAAAAGCAGTAGGCTCCTCCCCAGAACAAATTGGGAATGCTCCAAGGCCCTACATAGTAGAACAACAGGATCAAATCCCAGCACTCAAAATTAACAGTACAGCAACAGAGGAGCACATAAAGACATATGAATCCCAGGCATTAATATGCCACTTCAACTGTTTCTGGCCTAAAACCATGGATCTTTTTCATTGGATTTTCACCTAATGGTCTCTGGAATGTGAAATACATCTCTGTTCCAAGGGGTTTTTTATTGTTAAATTTCCAGCCTCGAAGAAAAGAGATATCATAATCAGAGCAGGGCCTTGGTTCTGGGGGTCCACGGGGCTATTTATCACCCCATGGTTTCGAGATTTTGATCCCAACACCATGACAATTTCTAGATTACCAGTATGGGTGAGACTTCACAACCTGCCTCTTCACTTCTGGAACGAACAGGTTCTAGAGAGCATCAGGAATAGTCTGGGGTGGTATATTAAAACCGACATGGAAAGGTTAGAAAATAGAATCTTCACCTTTGCCCGGATCTGCATAGAAGTGGATCTAAGCAAAGGATTACTGGAGAACATCATGCTAATCTATAAGCAACAAAACTGGCTGCAATCACTTGATTATGAGAACACTGCCTTCAAATGTAGGAATTGTAGGATGATCGGACATCTTCAAAACACTTGCCCAAAGATCAAGAAAGCAAACAACAAAAAGAAACTTAACAGGAAGCAGAGAAAAGGTTGGCAGTTTCTCCCTCCTGACTCAGAGGAGGATGAGCCAGAAGAAGAAGAGGAACCAGCTCTACCAGAAAGTAAACAACCTACACAGGAACCTGAGGTGCAAACAGCGAACACAACGGTTCTCATGGATCCATACCTTCGGACGAAACAATCAGACAGGAATGTTGTGGACTTAGGCAGCGGAGGAATCAAAAGACACCATACATCAGAAACATCATATTCGGACAAGGATACAGGAACCCAACATGTTGAAAATCAGATTGTCCTTGCCACTTGTGAGCCATCTCAGGGAGAATGGCGCAAGGTTGAGAAGAAGAAAGGGAGAAAAACGTGATTTGTGGGACGCATTTCCCACTATCTAGAAGCTTCCAGTTTTTCTGCCTCTTTCTCTCTTCCCTTTTCTCTTTCTTTTTCTTTTATTCTTTCTAAATGAAAGGTAGCCTCGCTACGTCGCATTGTGTGCAAAAGCACATGAGCCCAATGGGCAACTTCTGAAAATGCTTCAATGCATATGCTATGTGTAACTTTTCATTTTTATAAATAAAAGGTTACCGATTTTTTCTGCGGAGAAAAAAAAAACATTTTGAGTCCGTCAAAATAAAAAAGAAAAAACATTAAAAACATAAAATTAATAATTAAACTAATCTAGATCTATCTTAACTCTAGATCTACCAAAGGTCTAGAGGGAAGAATCAAATCTCTTGAGGTTCAAACCTCTTTAGATTTGATCTCTAGACACTTGATAAATTCGAAATGAAGATGAATCTAAATTAATCATATACAATGGAAAAAAATAAAAAACATAAAAAATAAATTGATTTGCAAACTAAACATAGTATCCACCTTTCTTTTGAAAAATATTAAAATATTTACAATATTTGAATAAATTTTAAGAAATTAAAGTATTTATTATATTGGAATTATTATATTGTGATAAACGTTTTTGACCCTTCCAATTTAAATTTCAAGAGGGTATTGTCTTGGAGGATTGGAGGGCAAACTAAACACAGAGCATTCTGTTACCAAAACATTAGAGCAGAGCTAGAGCTACATGAGGGGAGCCTTAACACCCTCTCATCAATACTGAATGCATTGAAGAGTTAGACTCGAGCAAAAATGAAGAAATGATTATTCAGTTTCAAGAAGAAGGCAGCCCCTCCTCCATATGTTGAGAGGCATACAAGAAGGTAAGAGTTTAAGAAATTATTACATGTATAATGTAGCTGTTGTGCCATGGAAATCAGAAATCAGACCATCATATGTGCACTCTCGCAAGACAGGGCAAACTCCACAAGAAATGTTCGTAAATGATGACCACTCCTGAATTTGAGTTTGGGAACCTCTATAGCAGCAGTCTCTAGTTCTCGTGCTTATCGCTTCTTCCACATCACCATTTGCTTGAGCTCTTCAACTTTCAATTCCACCTTTGATATCCCTGATTTTCTCACAAAATCAGCAACACTCTCAATAGTGGCTACACCCTACTGCAAGGTGAATTGCAAACACTGTTTCTTAACAATGTTAGTGAACTCCATATCAAATTTTAGCCCTGTGTACCATGCATCTCCATTTATCTCCTTTTAAGGTGTCAATTCTGCTAGCATGTACACCTTCATTGCTCAGTTAGAACACACTTCACCCCTTTTATTAAGTCACGAGCTTCTATATTTTTCAATGCTTTGTTAACCTGTGGCTGTTGTAAATTTTTTTCTCTTTTCATATCTTTTGTCCATATACCCATATTTCCAGCATTTTTTATGACTTGATATATGAGCATATCTTCAGATGAGAGGCCCTTAAACCTTACAGATTCTTCGTTCGTCTATTGCTTCTAAACTATGAAATCACCCTGCTTGAAAACCTGGAGTTGACGATTTTGAAGCAGGGCATTGAGTGCCTGAGATCTAACATTGAGATCAACATCTTTAAGATTTTACTCCATGATTTTATCTGTCAATCCATCAGAGAAAGTATTGAAAAGATCCAATATTATTTTGATGGTAGTAGCCATTTGTGAAGCTGATGTTGCGATCTCTAAGATCTTCAAAACTATAATGGGCTTCGAACCCTAGAACAGTATATGCATTTTCAGTGTCTGATTATCCCGATTGCCCCATTTAGAGTATGGGCTTCGAACCCTAGCCATAGTATGTGCAATGCATGGCCTCAAGAAGAAACCAAAAATATATGTATATATGCTCTACATTTTGAACATTTGTGTGGCTATTACTATGTTTTGATCACAGAAAACAAAATTATGTACAACTGAATTTTGATAATTTGGATAACAAATGTAGAATTGAGTGGTGCCTGAAGTTTTGTTTGGTGGGGGAAAATTTCTAACCAGTGGATTCAGTTTCTAACTACTTTATGAATGGTCCTAACTTATTTTTCAGTTTTTTTCGTCTCAAACACATCAATGTCCTTTTCCAACATATATTATTATCATTTACTCATGCAACCTGTTGTGCATAGGGTTTCAATGTTTCATTTTCTAGTTGTCACTGTAGAGGCAACCATGCTTTCCTTTTTCCAAGCATATCTAGCTGTAAAAATTTTGCCTTATTGTTTACAAAAGCGGTAGGTAGGTGTCATTTATTCAACTCTTTATCATCATTACTCACAAGTTAATTCAATGATATCCTGCATCCCATAGATTTAATGTCTTAGCTTCCTATGATCTATCATAGCCCAGATTCTCATGGTTTGCTTTTAGAGCCAAACATTTTGCAAAGATTCATCTTTTGGTGAACATCATGAAACCTTCTTTAGAGATTTCGATGTGCTCTTTTGATTTTGAGTTTGCATTCTTGAATTTGAAGTGTGCTTTGAATTTTCTTTAAGTGTTCCTTCACATGAATTGTATTCAATTTCTTATTGTCTGTCCAAACACGAAATAGCTATAGATAAAAACCTGTTGATGTATGTTGTATTCGGTGCTGCTTTCTAACTTGTAATCCAAGGGACTTAATGTGATAATCCACTGTATCCATGAACATGGATCTGTGCTTCTATCACTAATGACTGCTTCAACTTACTGTTATTATTTTGGCACTATGAACGGAACTTTTCCAGATGCTTACTTTGAGATTGCTTATGCCTAGCATGTGATACTGATTTGTTTGTCCATTTTTGTCTGGGCCAGGATTATTTGGCAAATGCATCAATTGTGACATTGGATATATTGTACTTTTAGAACATGCACTTGTGGAGAGGGACCAAAGGTATGTTTTTTCTTCTTCTAATTCTTGTTTTAGTTTGATTCATATCCTTACCACAAGAATAAACTATGTGGTATTAGAATGAATAGTTGTTTGTGTTTGTATCGAAATTTGTGAGATGCTCTACATCTTAATTGTGGTGGGTGGGTCCATCAATAGTTTATTTGCATGTAATTACATTTAATCTATACTATGTGTCAGCTGCATCGAATATAATATCCAAAATCCATCTAATTCTGGTTTCGATAGGGTCAATATTGCATATCTTGAGTTTAGAGAAATGACAGATATATTAAATATTGAAATTTGAGATATTCAACCTCGATCTTGGGAAAATTGATGTGCATATCAAACACAATTTTAGATGTGTCTGTGCTAGTGTATATTGATTTCCATTTGATATTAATGCGAGTAATATCATTTTTTGTGGAGATGACTCTGTTTAGTTTGGAGGCTTTGCAGGTTTTTGTCATTTGGCTTAGAATTGCAAGTGTGCATTTTGATATGCAGTTTCGTTTTGCTTTGTATATTTGTTATTCTTTGATGTTATTTATTTGTGGGAAGCATAGAGAATGAATGGATTTAATGCATGCCATTGGGTTCTTAGTCTATTTCTGATTTGTATACTGTGAAAATTTCTGAGCACAAAAATCCTACAGCTAAATATTGAATTACTTCTCCTACTTGTTTTATTATGCACAAGTTATTTAACTGAAAATATTCAAAAAAAATTCAAGGTAAACAGAACTAGCAACCTACGCAAATACAAATCTTTTACTGAACATCACGCACATATGACAAAGGACACAAATTTTTTGGACAAATGTCCTCGAAAAACCCAATGCGAGAAAACCGGTGCAACAGATATGAGGGTTTATTATTATTAAGCAACAATATTCTAAGTACATCTAGGGTGCCATAATCCGGCTCACCCAACAGATAAAACCTTGGCTACAAAGAAAATGTGAGTTTTACCTCACTCCCGCAAGTCCTGGCTGATCTGGATGAGCCACTTTTGAAACCCCAACTAGCTTTGCACAATCTATATGCTGCCATTGTGTAAGGTTGCGTGGCACTGACTGAGGGACTACGTCACCCTTGCTCTGCACTGATCAACTTCTAATGGAGTCCGGTTTCAGCCCTGTCGGCTCAGAAACCCTAGTCTCTAGTTGAATTTCAGACTTTCCTTGGAGGCTCTGCGCTGCCCCTGCGTGGGCCTGCGTCACCCTCTCTAGGGATTTCATCACACCCTCTTATGGCTGTGTTGCCTCTACTGCGCCTCTGTTGCCCTTGATCTGCGTTGTACTCTTGGTCCTCCTTACCAATCACTGCATCCACCCCTCACTGCTTCTCTAAATCACTCAGATATGATCTTCGTCCGAGCACTGCTCCGTCAGAAGAATTTGATCTCTTAGATTCTATGTGTGTGTTCTCCAATTGACCCCAAGCCCTTCCTTTATACTTTTCTCATTGACAAATCAATGGTTGTGATCTTATCACTAATCAATGGCTAAGATTAAAAGAAGCTTGATCCACGTCACTTAGAATGTTCTCATCACATGTGTAAATTAATTCACTTTAATTTTTTAAATTTCCCTAAGTTAGACTTAGGGTCCCCATTAAAAAATTTAATTATTTGAATAAATTTTACACCAGATGGAATTTCCCCAAACGCTTTTCTGGGACTTGGAGATTTGATGTGTTCTAGCCCCTCCACAAAGTTTTGGAGTTAGAGCACATCTGATGCTACCCCAAAATCTCAACACTCCCTCTTAGCGAGGAGTGTGCTCTAGCAATATTTCCCCACTAAAGTGTCACCTTGATCTCTGGCATCAATCTTTATGTTGATGCTTGGACTGCTGGTCTCCATCCATTGTGATGTTGCTCTCTGTACTGCTGCCCATGTCACTACCAATGACACTGCCACATCTGTACTACATCTCCCTCTCAAATTGTTGCATCATGCTGCCCATTGCACCGCCACTTCTAACTGTTGCACTACAACTCAGTTGCTGAGAAGTAAGCAGCTGAAGGACCACCACCCAATCACCAGACAAGTCATTTGGGCTGCATCTCATCACTGGAGCACCCTATGTTGCTACGCTGTGCTGTCTCTCTGAAGCTCTGCGATGTCTGTTGCACTGTACTACAAATGCACTGCCTTTGCGCTACTATCTCTCATCTATGTTGCTCCAAACTTCAGCATCCCAACACTGCCTCTACTTCTCCATGATTTTCTGCACCCACTGCTCCAGTCATCCTGTTATTGCCTTAAGGCTCTCGTACCTCGTATCTGATCCAAGAGTTTGGGAAACTCAAGGATCTTGCCTTCCCATCTGTAGCTAATTTACAGATCTATATCGCCCCACCTCTTCTCTCGAGACATGAGCACTCATGGCCACATCATCCTCACTACCACTGTTCCCTCTAGTTGTTGTTGCCTTGGAATCTGAAGCTTCCTTGTCCTTCCTCTTAGGACAAGTGCTGGCGAAGTGTCCGATTTCGCCACATCTAAAGCACTAGACCTTGGATAGGTCCTTCTTCTACCCTTGATGCCATTGTCCCTTTGATGCTAGGGCTGCATCTCCCTCCTCCTCCTGTCGAAGGATAGCTCACATGTCACCCCAATTTGGGAGTTGTGCTCTGCCCAAGATGCTTTGGACAAAGGTCTCCCACTCATCAGTGACTGTATTTAGGGCAGTCCTCACCAAGATCCCTTCATTCAGAGTTTCCCTCATGGCAATCAACTGATCTCGGATTGTCTGCAATCTGAAGAGGAAGGGATCAATCTCCTCTCCCTTGTGCATTTGGAACATCCGCATTTGGTTCTCTAGAAGCATCTTCTGTTGGACGAAGCTGCCTTACGTGGTCAAAGATTTCAACATATCATGTGTCGTCCTCTTCTCGAAAATGTGTGGTACCACGTGATCCTTCACCCCATCCATGATCAAGCGCTTTGCTCGTGCTTGATTTTCGTTGAACTTATTTAGAGCGTTCACATTGGTGGGCACAACTAGGAAATTTTTCACGTGGTCTCTGATACCGTACTCCTTTATGACTATCAGGATTTTGGCCTTCCAAATCGCAAATTTAGACACACCGTCCAACCTATCCCGATCTCTCAATTCGTATGGGGCCATCTCTGCTCAAGCTGTCGAAATAGATTCTCTTCTCCCTTCTACTACTGCTGCACTCAACAGAAGACTGGATTTGGGTTTCTTGGTGTTAGAAACCCTCTAGAGATATTTCTCCCTCTAAAAACTGATTTCCCTCTCGAAAATCCTTCGCCAATTCTGCTGAATCAACCCTCTATGATCACCCTCTTGATCAAATCTCAGAGCTTTAAAAATCCAGAAAACTAATTGGTAAGGAGGCTTTAAAAATCCACTTGTCATATTATTGCATATTTTATTTCAAATTTACACCAAAAACATCATTGTAATCTTCTAGAGTTACAAAATCGTAATATTCTTTTAATATGTTCCTGCATACAGGGAATAAACGAGATTACTTTTATTTTCATAATATCAAATGTATGTTTGACAAAATTCTCTATCACTATATCCCTGCTATCCACAACATCAACTATTGTCTGTTGAGCAGCATCTTCAACCACTTCCTTACCAATACAAGACATGTTGAATCCATATACATTGCCCAAAACGATAGACTAGTTCCACCTTTTCCAACACTAGCCACATACATCTTAGCTATGTTTGGAAGGATTGCTCCACCAGGTTTCAACCAATGATCACGAGCATAAATAACTGAGCTGAGCAATGATTCATAAAACATGCATTATCCCATCCACTCACTCACTATCCCATCTACACTTTGACTTTCAATTGCCATGAAGTTGTCAATATCTTCTATCATGTTGTGGACTACAGTAATAACTCCATGCGAGTTTTGATTTTTGGCATTTTCACTTTCTTCTTTTAGCATGTTATTTTTTTTTCTAGCTTGACAAGCTACAAATTCCATCTTCTCAGTTGCTTCAACTACAATTACTTTTACAGCTCCTACCTAAGATTATTTTACAACTCCTACCTAGCTAAGATTCTTTTACAACTCCTACCTAATGACCACCTCCAAATGTTTATTTTTCATTAATTTTGGGGGATGGGGATTTTTTTGGTGTATTGAATGGGGAAAGGGGAAATAAGGGTATCATGGATGGGTAGAAGTGAGAGTTACTGAAATCTATAATCCTAACATTAGGGAATGAGATGGGGCCTTATGACCTGAGGGCAGAGGGGCTAGTGGGCATAGAGAGAAGGCAATAAGAGCAATTGATAGGGGGACCCCCAATAGTTGTGATAAGGGGACTAGGGGCCCTATTATCACAACCCATAAGCCCTTAACCCATAACCACTAAATTCCCTATCCCCGGAACCCCCAAACCATAATCCTTTAACCCCTACACTTATAACTCATAACCCATTAAACCCTTGATCCCTTAAACCCTAAGCCACTAAACCCTTAACCCCTAACTGCTAACTTAGAATCCCTTAACCACCCTTAAAAGTCATGACAATGTAACTTTTGGAAGTAGTTTTGTACAATCCCTCCCCCCCCCCAAAAATTTCATTAGAATTAAACTTTTAGATGCGGTTGTTAAGTGACCGCCTGCAAATGTCAAATTTTCATAAGTTGTATAAGGAGTAGAAGTCCAGTGCCTAATATAATACTACTCCATGATAACTTTGATTAGTTTGGACATGAATTGCGTTTCATGGTCGGTAATGACCTCTCTTGGCACACCAAGCCTGGTAAAAATTTCCTCATAAAGAAAATTGACAATTTCCCGTTCATTCGCTAGAGCCAGCACCTTGGCCTCAACCCATTTCGTAAAATCACCAATGAACACTAGAATATATTTCTTCTTTCGGGACATTGGTGTGATCAGGTCTACAAAATCAAGGGCCCACCTTTTGAATGGTTTGACCGATACTTGGGGTTGTAATGACATTTTTTTCACTTGAACTGGCCTCCCCATCCTATAGTAGTTATCACATTCGCTGGTATGGGGGATGATTAATCAAAAGGGCTTGAAGTGCCATTGCATGGGGCTTCATTTGATTCAATTCCATGTTGCGTGTTTTTTTATTAAACAAATGGTACCCATGGTGAGGAGGTCTTTACCTTTTTAATTGCATGAAGAAAATGTCAAGGGAGAGGGCGCCATTAGGTTTTCCCATTGAACCCTAATTCGCCCAAATTCAAATTCACTCCTTCATGTTCCATTGTATTTGATTCTTGGTTGTTTTCCCGGAGCACATGATATACATAAATGGAAGAGAATTAACTATTATATGATGAATAAGGAGTTTAAAATCACCAACAACAATAAAAGAAGAAAAATGATGTTCTTTTGTCAACATTAATCCTTCATTGAACCTCAATTCACCCAAATTCTAATTCACTCCTTCATTTGCCATTGCATTTGATTATTGGTTGTTTTCCCCGAGAACGTGATATACATAAATGGAAGAGAATTAACTACTATATGATGAATAAGGAGTTTAAAATCACCAACAACAATCAAAGAAGAAAAATGATGTTCTTTTGTCAACATTAATCCTTGAAGTAATGCATATGCTTCCAGTTGATTGCTTGAGATTGATCCTATTCCCCACACATAAAACAATTCTATTTTTCCTTTGGGACAAAGGATAACCCCTTCTACTACATTATGTTTGCTAGTTTGTGACAATTTCTTCTCCATACTAGGTATAAAACACCTCACCATTTTTTTTAAATGGTGGGAAAACTTATCACAACTCAATGGCCAAACCAAGAACAAGGACAATCATCACTGGTTGTTATCTGCTAATGCAGGTTGACTCATCACTATTATTCAATTAAAACCACACCACCTATAATTACCCACTAGTGGTCCATAATGGGACAAACTTTTACTCTTGCGAGATGCCTCTAGGTCATGGGCCATTGACTTGTTTCCTTACATTTGAACAAGACAAGTATGATGCGCAACTAGCTCATTCCAAACCCGATAAGAGGAGTATGAGGCCCATGTATATAACTAGTCCTTGAATATTTATATGAATATTTTGTTTCATTTCTTCTATCTTTGAAGGATATTGACAATTTTCGAGCAGACATGGCTTCCCGAGCAGTGAAGAAGCATGCACGAACATCAACCCTCAAAATGGCATCGGTGAAAACCCCAAACAAGACCCTTAAGAGTGTCAAGAAGGCCTTCCTGATGAAGCCCGAGCCTAAAGTTGTTGAAAATATCAAGAAAATAAAAAACCAACTCCTGTGGAGGACATCAGAGTTGTCGAGGTTCCAGTAAAGAAATGGAAAAGAAAAAAAACTGGGAAGTTAAAAAAGCGGTGCCAAAAATGTCGTTGCTCCTGAGAAGCCAACCCCTCTGAGTGAATCTGGGCCCAACAAAGGTAGAGTTTCAGGGTCTATCTTATAAACATCTCAATTTTTTTGGTAGGGTTTAAATTTGTGTGTATGAAATGATTAGGATATGTTAATTAGAATAATTTGAGGTTTAATATTTTGTCACCATGCTATTAATTGATTTTTGTTTTATTAAGAAAATGTATCATCTTCTTGTGTTTCATATTTCCATATATATAGAAAATTGATTAGCAACACTCTTCGTTTATAGGGTTACACAATTTTTGTGCTATTTTGATCTTGTGCCAAAGTTTGCGCAAATTATCTCTATCATGCACTAGGGTTCTTACATGGTCTTCTTGCAACTTGTATCGACTACCCTCTCGAATCCTGTAGCCAAAACCCCAACTAGGATATGGGCATATATTTTTGATGAGAGTGATCATAAAACTTAACAATATATCATAGGTTTATCATTACTAAAACTGAAAGGAAATTTTTAGTTAATCTAGGTACATGTAAAACACCATTGAGCTCAAAGATATCACCCAATGGCATTTGGAGTGAGATAGATCCCATTCTTGCTGTTGCATATTTGAAATCATCATCAAACATCCACTTGTATGCTTGCCTCATACTCTTGAAGTTTCCCAAAGGCCATATGTTTGGATGCTCCACTATCCATGTACCATCTGACACCATCATGGAGAAGTATGTCACAAGCTTGAATGAAAGCTCATCCACTCTAACAAATACAGTTTCTGTTGTTATTGCTCGCCATTCCCCTTCTTTTGAGGACACTAATAAGCATAGTTTTCAAAATCTTGACACATGAAACACTTGATATGGCCCAAGCATTTCTTACCATTGATTAGAGGAACCTAAATTCTCTTTCTCTCCTACTAACCTATACTAGGTCCCCTTTATTTTTCTAACATTCAATATATTTATAGTGAGGGTTAGAATTTTTCTCTTTCATCTCTATACCTTCAACTCGCTCTAGTTTGTATTTTTTTGGATAAAATCATGCCATAACTTCTCAAGAGTCAAAAGTGGAAAGCTTTCTCAGGCATAGGCACCTTAGACATAAGTTTTCCATGAAGATAAAAGCCCATTCAAGGTTGTGTACCGAATCTTCATGCTTGAGCTCTTTTCAAGTTGTTGCACATTGATCATAGAGTTCATTAATTTTTATCAAAGAAGTGGTTGCAGTATCTATTTTGTTGATTTATGTGGCTCTAAGCTTGATCCTTAGAAGCATATTTCAATTGATGTTCTCACCCTGTGTTGAAGCCTAGAAAATCTCTGCTTCAAACATCGGGGAAAACCACCCAGTCGGGACCTTAAGACAGCTCCTTTTCCGTTTGGTATGGTGGCTCCGACTGGATTTAAAGGACCAGTTTCCTTATAACTAAATGGATTAGTTTGGATGGGTGGAAATGGGACTAAATTAACTGAAATAAAACTATCTAATTTAAACTAAATACTGGTAAAGAAATTCTAATAATAACCCGGGTAATGTGAATACAACTTAATATTGTTCCAATTTAACAATAACCATGAAAATGTATTATTATTTAAATTGAAATGTGCAGAAACGAATAAAGATAACTCTGTTTAAGAAATTAAACAGAGTTGTATTAGCATATTGCATTCATCATTGTATACCATCTATATATACTTATGAAAGATAACGTTTCAATTATACTCAGAAATGATATATAAAAAGAAGCGTTGTGAAAACAAATATATATAAATTATAGCAATTTTAAAGCGAATACCATAAGACAAAAGAGATCAACAGTGAACAGATAGAAATACCTTGTTCATCTTGAAAGCTTTCAAATGCAATGTGATACTCTAATCCAGTAACTCTAATGCAAAATCAGATTCCAAGGTACAGAAATGCAACACTTCAAAGATAATTCCACATGAAAATCACCAGATGTGATCCTTTTTAAAAATATATAAGACAATGGAGTACAGAAATGCAATCTCCAAGTCAAAAATATTAAGATCCAGGACCCCTCTCTAAATGCATGAGAAGGGTTTAAATACTACTTAACTAAATCTAAAAATATTTTATTACAAAAATTAAGGATTCGGTTCAATGACCGTCCTTTTCCTAGGCTAAAATACAGTGAAATTAAAACTAAATCTATCTATCTATGAACTTGATCTTTAAACTTGTAGGCATCTAGCATAGTTTTGAGAAGATGCGGTTGACCGACTTCAGAATTCAACTGTCCTGAAAACACAGAGTCGGCAAGCGTAGGAGCAATATTCTTTGTAGCATTGATGATACAATTAAGCGCACTGTGTTGATTGTGTGGCTTCACCAAGTACATCCAGTATGAGTCCCAATTCAATCTTGTCAGCCCTTGGATAGATTTTGCTCTTTCTTCTGCCTTTTGCCTCCATTCTGTTTGCAGTTGATTTGCCTGTGGGAGATATCCTGGAACAGTTTCTGGAATCAAATTAGCTTTCTGTAAATTGTCATTTACACAATCTGTAAGAGTGTTTTCCGCTGTAGCCGCCTCCTCTGCTGCCTTTTCTGCCCTTCTGATTTGTGCATCCCAGTTATTGAACAGTATTTCTTTATGGTTTTCATTAACAATGGGTGCACCAACTTTTCTGCCTTCTTCTCTCTTTTTCCATGCCAGATAATCATTGATCTTTTCATTAATCAAATAATAATCATTTCGTAAATCTACGACTTGATTTGTGATTTTATCGCTCTCTTGGCACAAAGAATTCCATTGCAAGATTTTTTGGTAGAAAACTTCCTCTTGTTGCAGTAGTTGATTGTTCAAAGAGATAGTTTCTGAAATGAGTTATGGAAGCTTAGGATCATCTTTATGCTGATCTTGGATAATCTGTATTTGTTTGTCTTTGTCAGCCAAGCTTTTTTGATGTCCTATTTGCATTTCTTAAAGTTGTTGTTGTAACTCTTCAAGTTTCAATTGTGCTTCTTTATCGGCCTGTACCTGTTGCAATTGCTGTTGTAGAACTTTTACCTGTTCTTCCTTTTCATTCAACAAAAGTTGTATCTCAAATGCTTTGTCAATTGTTGCAGAAGCATAAGCTCCTGTCATTTGAGATAACTTAGCGAGATTATCAGTAGGTTCTGTGGCAGGATCTTTCCACAAAACATCTACTTGTTCTGCTTCAGTAGCAATTTCACCTTCTAACTTTCTCTTTTTTCTCTGTCTCTTCACTACTGCTTTGTATTTTGGGTTGTAGAATACATCCAGAGGAGGAATTTCTTCTACATTAAGTACAATTTCGGAGGATGGTGTGATTGATATGTGCTTTGTTACTGCGACTGTGCTGCTTGTTCCTGTGTTCAAAACTTTGATTGTCTGGATAGGGGTCTGTACATTCTGTCCTTCTACATTAATTAATTGGTTGAAGGTTTCCCATTCTTTGCCTAATTAAATAATGACTGGCTGTTGTTGTACATTGGTTGGAGGAGGATTTGTCTGTTGAGAAGTCAAAATTTGTTGTTGAGCAAGTTCTTTTAATTGTGCAGAATCCTTAATGGATTCTTCCATTTTATCTTCCTTTCCATTATACTTATTGGAATGTTCAGAATCTCTGTCAGATTTTGATTTAGATTTATCTGTACTTGAACTACCGTTAAGACTAACACTAGGAGTTTTCTCCCTTGCGGGCTCTAAGCGTACATTATCCAAAGGAATAGGAGTTAGTCTTCTTTCTCTGTAAATATTGAATTCCTGAAATTCCTCTGGAGATAACTGCGCTTGAGCTGAATTCAAAACTTCTTTGAATGAATTTCTTGACTGGAACATATCATCAAAATGATCTTGTTCCCCGGAAAATTCCCTTACCCTGATTGCATTGGTAAAATACTTAAGAATATCATTTGGGTCGAATAATATTCTCGAAAATTTGAACAGCTGTAGGCATGTAATGTTGCCTATCTCTTGAAATGCATGACCAATATCGAACAGTGAAAATGTTCCACACTTTACGGGAAATTGTGGCCAAATGCCTTTTTTATTCTCTTTTAAATCTTTTGTTATACCTCCCTGACCACAGGTCTGATAAGCAATTTCCCGAGCTACAAGTCTATCTGGAACATATAGGGGTAAAACATGGGGAGAAGCATAACTTCCAAAAACCCTAATATAAGTGAACAATTCTTCTCCAAACCATCTCGCGACGGGGAGAATATCAACCTCTGTTTCTGGGGATAACCTTGGGGCATCCTTATTATACAATGTTTTGTACAGTGGCAGCATTATTCCATGACAAATATGGTAAAAATGGGGGACAAACTTAGACTCCCATAGTTCTTTATGGTACACATGAATAGGAAAAGGATCGTGGGTAGTCCATTGCCAACCCATCACAGGGAATTTGGAGACATAACAGATAGCATCCATGACATAAGCAGATAAATAAAAAGGTGGATAAACCCGCTGAGAAACATTTCGTTTGGACCGGTAATGAAAAATAGCAGTGGTCAAATTATCAGATAGGATTTTGGCCCAGTCTACAATTGTAGAATTAATGGCCGCATGCAACAGAGGAAGCCATTCGGGTAAGATCATATTTATGTCAGGCTTTCCAAAAAGCCTGCATAACATGGCAGCAGTGAAACAATAAGGAGAGGTAAGCGAACCCGTGCTATACATACCTTGTTTGTTTCTCTTCAATGGTTCATCTCTTTTAGTCCATTCCTCTGTGCATTCTGATAAATTTGCATGTTCTGTGGCAAAATCTTCCATGAATTTTTTGTTGTATGTCGCCTGAGGTTCTAGCAACTTATACATTAATCTCGCATCTTTTGTGGTGAATGACCCGATTAGCTCTTCGTATGGAGTCCTAAATTGCTCCTGCCCGAAATATTTCCCTTCCGTGTTGTCCAAAGACCCATCTCACCATGTCTGTATATGGGAGAATCCTTGGCCTTGCTGCTATTCTATGCAGAAATGAGCAAGCCAAGTCTCTCAGGGTTGCTTCAGACGTATCCTTGGAACTAGCTGTAGCTACAACTTTTATCACCACAGGGTTTTCATCTTCTAACAAACTATACATTCCTTCCCAAGTGGATATGTCGGCATCCTTATTACAGGCGGTGTCTGCATATAGCGAAGCCATTCCTTTGTTTTCAGAACTCGAGCTCTTCTCCTTCTTACCCATAGTGTTTAACGAAAGCTTTGTATAGACGTTCGCTCCCTCCTGCCTGCGTTTTACGAATGAATGAGAGTAATGACATAAGAAAGGTGATGAGATTGTTTTAAATGTGAAAGAGGATGAAATATAATATTTTAATCGTGAAACGACTTTCAATCCAAACACAATCTCATTTACATTTAATAATCAACCCAATCATTTAATTTAATCATTAAAGTGCATAACAGATTTGACATATGGGAAGATTGCCTTGGGATAGCGCGCCTACGTGAATATGCGACATTGCGATCTGCAATTTGCTGCGCAATATCGCAATATCGCAATATCGCAAAATGAAATTATCGTAGTTATGAAAATAGCGCAAAAGCGGAAATTGCGCAATAACGCAAAAGCGCATATCGCAAAATCGCAAAAGCGCAAAATTAAAAATGACGCAAAAGGTATCCATTTAAACACTTCTATTTTCTGCGCTGTGCGATCTGCGATCAGATACGTTTATTGTATAGGCTTTTGCGGTCGCATTATCGCAAAAGCGCAAAATTGCGTTTTCAATTTTATAAAAGATATGTATCATTTTGCGATGGGTGCGATATTTGTTTAAAGAACAATTTTATTTCAATCTACCATAGACTTAGGTGTTTCATAATGTTCTTTCTAAGGGATTTCTATAAGTTTATGGTAGAAAAATTTATTTGGGAAGGGAAAGAAATCTTAATTAATTTTTTGGATTTTTAACTAAGGGTCCCCATTTATTTAGTATTATTACTAATATTAAATAAAAAGGGGAGTTGTTGCTGGTCACAACAATTGGTGATTCACTGGAAGAAACAGTTATCTCTGAAAAATAAAATGAACATTCTATCTTTAGTAAGTAAAGATTTTTAAAGATAATGAAAACCATCTTAGGATGATTCAAATAAAATGTAACTATGAAAAGGAAATAAAAATCAATCACAATTTATTTCTAATTCCTTAAGAATAAAAACATTTTTGGGTTATTTAAAGCTTTGATCGGTGTTAATAATGAAGTAAGTGGATTGTTCCAAGTTTTGGTTTTATAATATACTCTATTGCCATAGGTATTGCCTCTGCTTCCAGCAAACGTTTATAGTCTCGACGGGGTTACCTTTAAACCATTAACCATTCATTGTCCCATCCAACTAAAATTATGACTTTTTAAAAGATAAATTCATAAGACTTATTATCTCATGTTTTTGTCTTTTATTTATTTTTATTTTAAGAGCCATTGTTCTGGTTTGGTAGCCAGTTAATAACAATGCCATTCACTAGTTATAATTAAACTGAACAAGCTTGCTCGTGATGAGACCCCTTGTCTTATATTTATAAGCCATTACCCTGGTTTGGTATGCAGTATTGGTAATGTCAGTTTTATTACTCCTTATGAACATGTTAAGTTAGACCATAATGAGACCTCTTATATCTTAAATTTTCAATTTTCTTAGAATTACATTCTAAAATATCACAACTTAAATGGATGGGGTGAAATAGTTTTATCCTTAAGAATCAATGGATGACAATTTTCAAAGTTTTTTGAGTTCCAAAACTTCGAAAAATATTTACTTTTACAGATAACCTTTCTCTGCTCAATAAACTTATGATGATTTACATTCTTCTCAAGTTTTCAAAAGATCATGCAAATGATTGGAATAATCCTTGAAAGTTTAACATCTTATTTTAAACTATCCAAAAACTGTGACCATTACTCTAAAAATTCTTATTTACACAAAATAAATATTTATAATATTCTTCCGAAGAAATTTTCTTAAATAGTAAACAGTCAATTAGAGACTCATTAACAACCTTTATTTGCAAAACACAATCAAAACTCTGCAGAAAGTAATATGTACAGTTTAAGAAGGGGTTACCTCCTTATGAAAAGAATTTCTTCAAGATAAACCCATTTACAGGAAGAGATTCTCTCTTACCTGTTAGATCTTGGAGTATGAATGTATTTGAGCCTATCTTCTCAACGATCTGACATGGTCCAAGCCACATTTTCTGAAAATTTGGTATGTTTACCTTTTTCTTCGTGTGCTTTATCCCATTTCAGAACTAGATCACCAATTGACAAAATTTTTGAGCCGGTAGAACTTGCATCAAAAGAAGATTTTACAAGCTGTTGATGTTTTTATGAGTAATTTTTGCTTTATCCCTATCTTCTTCTAGTTTAAGGATTTGATCATACCTCAATTGAATGGATGATGAAGGATTTTCCTCAATAAATTGCACTAGGGCTAATGATGGAAGAGTTAAATTGGATGGTATCACAGCTTCTTTTCCATAAACCAGATTGAAAGGTGAAGTCCCTATTGAAGCTTTTTCAGTGATACGATCAGCTCATAATGCAAAGATTAAATATTTGTGCCAATTCTTTTGATTTTGATCAACGGTCTTTTTAATGATTTTGATAAGGTTTTTGTTAGTGGATTCAGCCAAACCATTACCTTGTGGATAATAATTTGCTGAATATTTTAACTTAAAACCTCTTTTGACTGCAAATTCTATTAAACTATTTCCGGAAAAGTAAGATGCATTATCAAAGACAAGAGCTTTAGGTACATCAAACCTGGTTATGATGAATTGGTCTATGAAATCAATAATTGTATCAGAATTGGCTACCTTCAAAGGGATTGCTTCTACCCATTTTGTAAAGTAATCATTTGCAGTAAGGATGTACTTGTGCTTTTTGGAAGAATGAGGTACTATCTCACCAATAATGTCAAGCCCCCATTGTTCGAATGGTTGCTCAATACTCACTGGTTGCAAAGGAAAAGCCACTAGCAGTTTGACAAACTTTGCACTTCCTTACATAATCATGCGTATCTTTAAAAAGGGTAGGCCAGTAATAACCAGCATGAATTATTTCGTGAGCTGTGGTATCACCTCCAAAATGACCTCCTGCTGGTCCATCGTGCAATTCCTGCAACACCTTTTCAGCTTCAGTCTTTTCAAGACATCTTAATAGGATTGAATCATAATTCTTTCTATAACACATTATCAATGATCTCATATTTAATAGCCTTTAACCTTAAAGCGCGTTTACTCTTATAGCTGAGATTAGAAGGAGCATACCCATTTTTCAAGTAATAGATAAGATCAACATACTGAGATTCGGAATCTGTGATACTTATTTGACTTACTTGAATATCTTGATTTGAATCTTGATTTTCTGGTATATTATGAGCTCCTGCCAATAATCTGCAAAAACCTTGTCCTCTAACAATCTTAGCTGGTTTAATATCAATATCATATTCTTGCAAGGTTGTTACCCAGTTAGCTCTATTTTCTCCTACTTCTTTTTGAATTAATAATTGCCTCACTGCAGAGAATGGGACAATGATTTTTGTATGTGTTTTCAAGAGAAAAGGTCTGAAATGTTTGATTGATTTAAACACAGCAAAGGCTTGTTTTTCAACATCGGAATAATTAAGCTCAACTCCTTGCAGATTTGAGCTAAAGAAAGAAATTGGTGCTTCGATTTCTTGATCATTGAGTTGTGTTAAAACGGCTGCATAGGATGTTTCAGTGGCCAGAGTATACAAAGTAAAATCTTTAGAAAAATCCGGGGTATTCAATGTTGGTGCATTAATGATCGCTCGTTTGATTGAATCAAAAGCTTCTTTTTCTTTATGCGCCCATTTGAATATTGAATTCTTCTTGATCATATTTTGCATAGGTAAAACAATTAAAGAAAAATCTGGATAAATCTTTTAACAAAATTGATCTGTCCAAGAAATGATTGCATGGATTTTTTGTTGTGAGGTAAAGAAATATTAGAAATTTCTTTCACTCTATCTGGATCAATATATATACCATCTTTTGACACAACAAATCCTAAGAGTTTTCCTTCATCTAAAGCAAAGAAAGATTTCTTCGGATTTAAGGAAATACCAAACCTTCTACATCTTTCAAATATTTGTTTTAAATCATGTAGATGATTGGCTCTCTTTTTTGAAAATACTGTTATGTCATCAAGATAAACAACAACCGATTTATTGATCAGACCTTTGAATGCTATATCCATGGCTCTTTGAAAAGTTGCTCCTGCATTTATTAGACCAAAAGGCATTTTCTGATAAGCATAAGTTCCCCATTTTGTTCTAAAAGTTGTTTTCAATCTGTCATCTGGATGAACTAAAACTTGATTATAGCCTGAAAATCCATCGAGAAAGGACATAAGTTCAGAACCAGCTACCTTTTGAAGTATATGTTCCATGGTTGGCAATGGGAAATTGTCCTTTAAACATGCCTTGTTTAAATTTCTGAAATCAATACAGATTCTTATATCACCATTCTTCTTCCTTACAGGTACCATATTGGAAACCCAATTGGAGTGCCTGACGGGAAAAATGATTTTGGCTTTTAAAAGTTTATTAAGTTCTGATTTGATTTGAATTTCGAGATTTGGATGGATCTTCCTCAACTTCTGTTGAACAGGTTTAATATCAGGAAGCATTGGAATTGTATGTTGAATAACCGAAGTATCATACGTTTTTAGATCATCATAATTCCAAGCAAAAATGTTTTTATATTTGTTCAGCAGTTTAATGAACGCATTCCTTTCCTCTGGTGTTAAATTGAGTCCTAAATTAACATTTTAAGGTTTGGAATCAGAACCAAGATTTACTAATTCAAACTTCAAAGTGGAACTTTGAAGTTTAGCATTAGTGACTTTCTTGAATCTGTCTTTAATGTTATATAAATCTTCTAATTTAACAATAGATTTCGGAATGGGATTTTCATTACCTTTTGAAGCAATTTGTAAATCATGATCATCTTCGTCAATAATTTGTTCATCATATGATTTCTCTGAAGTCATGAAATTTAGAATATCTTGATCATGATAGAAAACTCTCCAGTTTGTAACATTATCTGGGACAGACGGACGAAAAATCAATTCTATAGAAAATCTATCAGGACTGCAATCTTCAGCAGGAAGAAGTTTAGATGCAACATTAGCTAACAAGTCAGTTGATGTATTCTGATTCCTAGGAATAGGAGAAATATTGAATGCTAAAAAACGAGTGGTGAGATCTTGTACTAGGGTTTGATAGTGTTTAAGATGTCCTGAAAGGCAATGAATAATATTCCTAACTTGTTTTATGACAATTTCGGAATCACCAAAGACTTTCAAGTATTTAACATCTAACCCTGTAGCTTTATAAAGTCCTTGAACTAAGGCTTCATATTCCGCAGTATTGTTAGTACACTCAAATTCTAGCCTACATGACAGCATGTTTTTCTCTCCATCTGGATCAATTAAAATGCATCCTGCTCCAGCTCCATCACTAGACTTTGATCCATCAAAATACAATGACCAAAATAAAGACTTATCTATTGACTTATCTACAATTACATCAGAAGTATTTACAATTCTGGAAGAATCGGATTGTGAAAAATTTTCTATTTGAGAAACGAAAGTATTTACAGAAAAAGGTGATTGGGGTGCTTCGAAGTTTCCAAGAAATGATTCAGCAGAATAACCTCCAAGAATATTTTTGTTGAATGCCACAGGCTCATTAGGTTGTTCGAATTCAGTGACAGTGTGCGTCATATGTTTTTCTCGTTCAATTTTAATTTGATTTGGTTTCCCTTTGTAGGGAAGCCACATATGCGAATAATCAGTCGAGATATAACCATTAAGTTTCACAGACCAGTCCCTGCTCAAGATTAATCCATAGAATTCAGGAATATCAACAATCAGAATATCAATTCTTTGGACAATCCTAGGATCGGAGGCTAATCTGATAGTAACTTAATTGATTTCTCCTACCACTTGGACTTTAGAGCGATCCAACTGAACGATATGAACTGCTGATTTCTGTGGTTCGATATTCAATTTAGCACAGACAGAAGTAGGCATTATATTGGAGGAAGCTCCAGAATCAATCAAACAATTGTGCAGATTTTTATTGTACATCTCATAAGTCAAAAGAAAAGGAGGAGTTTGAGAATTTGACTTTTTCCCAATGAGCACAGTATCAGTAGCATCTACCTTATCTGGTGGCTTACCAGTTCCTCTCGCTGCTTTTGCAACTACACCGCTTGGTAAAGGAGCAATTGGTGTAGCATTTAATTCTTTCAATAACAACTTTTGCTGGTGTTTTAATTTGCTGAGTTCATGTAAGGAAATATTAGCTTTGATCTTTTTCATGTCCTCGACAATGTTGTATTCCATAGGATCTGACACTACCAAAGTCTTTGATGTTGATGTAGGAAGATTAGAAGAGGATGGCTGATTTTGAGTAGGTAATGGAGAAGTTTTCTTTACAGGGGATTTGTCTTTGGTAATTGGAGTTGTAATTTTCTTTTTAGGAACTGTTTGCACTGGTTCCGCTGTGGATTTACTTCTAGTACTTACAGGCATAGCTTCTTCACTATCAGAATTAGGGAGAATAAAATCCCACATTCCATTCAATTCGGCTATTTCTTCATTTTCATTTTCCTCATCTGATCCTATGGATATATCTTCTTCTTCTTCCTCTTCTTCTGATTCTGCATTAGAAATTGCATTAGGAGGTTTAGATTCAACTTGGTTTCTTCTGAAATTTCGGAATGGTTTCTTGGTAGAAGTTTCAGCCACTTGTTTTTTAATTTCAACCATTTCATTTGACATGGTTTTAAGAACTTTTTGTAAACCTTCCATGTCATATGGATCTTTGGCCTTTTTCTTTGAATCATCTTTGAAGCTGACTTTCTTTGATTTCCTTTCCTCGATAGCATTTTTCTTTTCCAGAGAAGTAATACGTTTTTCCACTGCAATAGCTTCTTTCATATTCTCAGCTAATGTAGGCTTTGCAGCTCTGTCTACGAAAATTGCTATGTTTGAGGGTAAGGCAGTTATATACCATTCAATTCTGACTTGTTCACTGGGTTGTGAATCTGTATGAATTTTTTTCAAGAGTTTGTTGAATCTAGCATTGAATTCTTTTATGGGTTCCTTGGGTTCTATCTTCAAATTTGAGAGATCATTGAGTAAAGTTGCAATTGATCGGTCATCTCCAAATTTGGTCAAAAAATGATCTGCAAAAATGTCCCAACTCGTTATGGATCCTGATGGTAATGAAAAGTACCATGATCCTGCTACTCCCTGGAGAGTATAAGGGAATAATCTAACTACAACATCTTCGTGTATGACTCCATTCAAATTAATATCCAGCATAAAGTTATTGATATGCTCTTCAGCTTGAATGTTAAGATCTGGGCTAAAATTTGGAAGCCATTTTCCAGGATTGTCTGGTAAATCATGTAAAGGTGCAGCCATGTTGACTGCCCCTGGAGTAGACCATCGTCTCTGTGCCATTATTGGAACAACTATTGGAGGGATAGTAGAAACTGGTGGTGTTTGAATAGAAATTGTTGGAATAGATGATGTTGAGATTAATGATGATTGAGGAGATGATGATTGAGTAGATGATGTGGAAACTCCTGTACTTTGTCGAGAAGGGATTTTGGAAACAGGTATTTGAATATTAGATGTTGAACTTATATCACTTACTGATTCTGATTGATTTTTTATTGTCTTGACTCTACTAGGTAAAGGGAATTCTTTTGGAGAAATACCAAGTTTTTCACTTTGAAGCCTAGTAAGAGGTTTCGAAGAAAAAAAATTTGAAGTTACACTACCTTCAGATATTTCAGACTCTTCTAAAGATAATGAGAATCCTTTCAATTTATGAATTAGATCTTGAACTTCAGGAGACTCAGGATGTTGATTGTCTGAATGTTTTGAGATTTTGGTAGTGGGTGTCTGAATATTTTCTGCAATTTCTTCTCTAGGATTTTGAATTTCAGAAGAAATTGAAGAAGTTAATGAGGGTGTTTTGCTCTCAGAATGGCTTATGGATAAAGATTTACTTGTCATTCATAGCTCAGGCCCTCCTTCTAGCGCCAAAAATGTTGAAGCCTAGAAAATCTATGCTTCAAACATCGGGGAAAACCACCCGGTCGGGACCTTAAGACATCTCCTTTTCCGTTTGGTATGGTGGCTCCGACTGGATTTAAAGGACCAGTTTCCTTATAACTAAATGGATTGGTTTGGATGGGTGGAAATGGGACTAAATTAATTGAAATAAAACTATCTAATTTAAACTAAATACTGATAAAGAAATTCTAACACTAACCCGGGTAATTATATGTGAATACAACTTAAGATTGTTCCAATTTAACAATAACCATGAAAATGTATTATTATTTAAATTGAAATGTGCAGAAACAAATAAAGATAACTCTGTTTAAGAAATTAAACAGAGTTGTATTAGCATATTTTATTCATCACTGTATACCATCTATATATACTTATGAAAGATAACATTTCAATTATACTCAGAAATGATATATAAAAAGAAGCGTTGGGAAAACAAATATATATAAATGATAGCAATTTTAAAGCGAATATCATAAGACAAAAGAAATCAACAGTGAACAGATAGAAATACCTTGTTCATCTTGAAGACTTTCAAATGCAATCTGATACTCTAATCCAGTAACTCTGATGCAAAATCAAATTCCAAGGTACAGAAATGCAACACTTCAAAGATAATTCCGTATGAAAATCACCAGATGTGATCCTTTTTAAAAATATATAAGACAATGGAGTACAAAAATGCAATCTCCAAGTCAAAAATATTAAGATCCAGGACCCCTATCTAAATGCATGAGAAGGGTTTAAATACTACTTAACTAAATCTAAAAATAGTTTATTACAAAAATTAAGGATTTGGTTCAATGACCGTCCTTTTCCTAGGCTAAAATACAGTGAAATTAAAACTAAATCTATCTATCTATGAACTTGATCTTTAAACTTGCAGGCATCTAGCATAGTTTTGAGAAGATGCGGTTGACCGACTTCAGAATTCAACTGTCCTGAAAAGACAGAGTCGGCAAGCGTAGGAGCAATCTTCTCTGTAGCATTGATGATACAATTAAGTGCACTGTGCTGACTGTGTGGCTTCACCAAGTACATCCAGTATGAGTCCCAATTCAATCTTGTTAGCCCTTGGATGGATTTTTCTCTTTCTTCTGCCTTTTGCCTCCATTCTGTTTGCAGTTGATTTGCCTGTGGGAGATATCCTGGAACAGTTTCTGGAATCAAATTAGCTTTGTGTAAATTGTCATTTACACAATCTGTAAGAGTGTTTGCCGCTGTAGCCGCCTCCTCTGCTGCCTTTTCTGCCCTTCTGATTTGTGCATCCCAGTTATTGAACAGTATTTCTTTATGGTTTTCATTAACGATGGGTGCACCAGCTTTTCTGCCTTCTTCTGTCTTTTGCCATGCCAGATAATCATTGATCTTTTCATTAATCAAATCATAATCATTTCTTAAATCTACGACATGATTTGTGATTTTATCGCTCTCTTGGCACAAAGAATTCCATTGCAAGATTTTTTGGCAGAAAACTTCCTCTTGTTGCAGTAGTTGATTGTTCAAAGAGATAGTTTCTGAAATGAATTCTGGAAGCTTAGGATCATCTTTATGCCGATCTTGGATAATCTGTATTTGTTTGTCTTTATCAGCCAAGCTTTTTTGATGTCCTATTTGCATTTCTTGAATTTGTTGTTGTAACTCTTCAAGTTTCAATTGTGCTTCCTTATTGGCCTGTACCTGTTGCAATTGCTGTTGCAGAGCATTTACCTGTTCTTCTTTTTCATTCAACAAAAGTTGTATCTCAAATGCTTTATCAATTGTTGCAGAAGCATAAGCTCCTGTCATTTGAGATAACTTAGTGAGATTATGAGTAGGTTCTGTGGCAGGATCTTTCCACAAAACATCTACTTGTTCTGGTTCAGTAGCAATTGCACTTTCTAATTTTCTCTTTTTCCTCTGTCTTTTCACTACTGCTTTGTATTTTGGGCTGTAGAATACATCTAGAGGAGGAATGTCCTCCACATTAAGTACAATTTCGGAGGATGGTGTGACTGGTATATGCTCTGTTACTGCGACTGTGCTGCTTGTTCCCGTGTTCAAAACTTTGGTTGTCTGGACAGGGGTCTGTACATTCTGTCCTTCTACATTAATCAACTGGTTGAAGGTTTCCCATTCTTTGTCTAATTCAATAATGACTGGCTGTTGCTGTACATTGGTTGGAGGAGGATTTGTCTGTTGAGAAGTCAAAATTTGCTGTTGAGCAAGTTCTTTTGATTGTGCAGAATCCTTAATAGATTCTTCCATTTTATCTTCCTTTTCATTAGACTTATTGGAATGTTCAGAATCTCTGTCAGATTTTGATTTAGATTTATCTGTGCTTAAACTGTCGTTAAGACTAACACTAGGAGTTTGCTCCCTTGCTGGCTCCAAGCATAGATTATCCAAAGGAATAGGAGTTAGTCTTCTTTCTCTATAAAGTTTGAATTCCTGAAAATCCTCTGGAGATAACTGCGTTTGAGCTGAATTCAAAACTTCTCTAAATGAATTTCTTGCTTGGAACATATCATCAAAGAGATCATGTTCCCCGGAAAATTCCCTTACTTTGATTGCATTGGTAAAATTCTTAACAATATCATCTGGGTCGAATAACCTTCTTGAAAATCTGAACAGCTGTAGACATGTAATGTTTCCTATCTCTTGGAATGCATGGCCAATATCAAACAGTGAAAATGTTCCACATTTTACAGGAAATTGTGGCCAAATGCCCTTTTTCTTCTCTTTTAAATCTTTTGTTATACCTCCCTGGCCACAGGTCTGATAAGCAATTTCCCGAGCTACAAGTCTATCTAGAACATAAAGGGGTAAAACATGGGGAGAAGCATAACTTCCAAAAACCCTAATATAAGTGAACAATTCTTCTCCAAACCATCTTGTGACGGGGAGAATATCAACCTCTGTTTCTGAGGATAACCTTGGGGCATCCTTATTATACAATGTTCTGTACAATGGCAGCATTATTCCATGACAAATTTGGTAAAAATGGGGGATAAACTTAGACTCCCATAGTTCTTTATGGTACACATGAATGGGCAAAGGATCTTGGATAGTCCATTTCCAGCCCATCACAGGGAATTTAGAGACATAACAGATGGCGTCCATGACATAAGCAGATAAATAAAAAGGTGGATAAACCCGCTGAGAAACATTTCGTTTAGACCGGTAGTGAAAAATGGCAGTGGTCAAATTATCAGATAGAATTTTGGCCCAATCTACAATTGTAGAGTTAATGGCCGCGTTCAACAAAGGAAGCCATTCAGGTAAGATCATATTTATGTCGGGCTTTCCAAAAAGTCTGCATAACATAGCAGCAGTGAAAAAATAAGGAGAGGTTAGTGAACCCGTGCTGTACATACCTTGTTTATTTTTCTTCAATGGTTCACTTCTTTTGGTCCAGTCCTTTGTGCATTCTGCCAAATTTGCATGTTCTTTGGAAAATTCTTCCATAAATTGCTTGTTGTAAGTCGCCTGAGGTCCTGGCAACTTATACATTAATCTCAAATCTTCTGTGGTGAATGACCCGATTATCTCTTCAGATGGAGTCCTAAATTGCCTGTCTGAAATATCGGTGCTGTCCAGCACCCATCTCACCATGTCTGTATATGGGAGAATCCTTGGCCTTGCTGTTATTCTATGCAGAAATGAGCAAGCCAAGTCTCTAAGGGTTGCTTCAGACGTATTACTGGAACCTACTGTAGCTACAACTTTTATCACCACAGGGTTTTCATCTTCTAACAGATTATACATTCCTTCCCAAGTGGATATACCGGCATCCTTATTACAAGCGGTGTCTGCATATAGTGAAGCCATTTCTTTGTTTTCAGAACTTGAGCTCTTCTCCTTCTTACCCATAGTGTTTAGTGGAAGCTTTGTATAGACGTTTGCTACTTTGTGCCTGAGTTTTACAAGTAAATGAGAGTAATGACATAAGAAAGGTGATGAGACTGTTTTAAATGTGAAAGCGGATGAAATATAATATTTTAATTGTGAAACGACTTTCAATCCAAACACAATCTCATTTACCATTAATAATCAATCCAATCATTTAATTTAATCATTAAAGCGCATAACAGATTTGACATATGGGAAGATTTCCTTGGGATAGCGCGCCTACATGAATCTGCGACATTGCGATCTGCAATTTGCTGTGCAATATCGCAATATCGCAACGTCGCAATATCGCAAAATGAAGTCATCGCAGTTATGAAAATAGCGCAAAAGTGGAAATTGCGTAATAGCGCAAAAGCGCATATCGCAAAATTGCAAAAGCGCATATCGCAAAAGATAATTGAAAAGAGCTAAAAAGAGGTTCATTAATCACCTGTTTTCTACGCAATGCGATCTCGTTGTATTTAATGCGTTTGTTGTATAGGCTTTTAGGGTCGACTAAAAAGCGCAAAATCGGTTTTCCGTTTTATAAAAGATATATACCATTTTGTTATGATGCGCTATCTTCTTAAAGAGAAATTTATTATAATCTATCATAAACTTAAGTGTTTCTTAATATTCTTTCAAGGGATTTCTATAAGTTTATGATAGAAAGTTTTATTTGAAAAGGCAAACAAATCCTAATTGATTTTTTGGATTTTTAACTAAGGGTCCCCATTTATTTAGTATTATTACTAATATTAAATAAAAGGGGGGTTGTTGCTGGTCACAACACCTTGATATATAGTGAAGATAGCATCAAACATCCCGTTACTGATGGTTTTACTGATAATGTGTGGGATCCTTCATGGAGTCCAGGATGACTTGCTTTGTTTTGGCCATCTTCTTTTTATTTTTTTGTCAACTTTATAGATTTGTAGGTCGTTCAACTTTGGTCTTTACAAATGCCAAAGATCATTATCCTGCAACAACATCTATATTTGCACTTTCATGGTATGAAATTGGAGGGACCTTATAATCTGTATTTGTATCTAATATTGAATTTAGTAAAAATAATACTCTTGGATTACACCGTTAGAAAAAATAGATCAAGTACCTAAAGACAAACTATCATAGGTCCATAGTTCTTTTCTCAAGCATGAATCCAAGGCATCCCACTGTTGAAACCTTCTGACAATTTCCTATCCCAAGTAGAAGTCTGGGGTTATTGGAAGGCTTCAACAAACATGCTCTTTAGCTATGAGAATTCCATTGGATTCGGAGGTATCTCACAAAATGTTTCCCTGAGACTATCAGTCTCTTCTCTTGTCTTTGTGTGGTCAGTCGCTTCTCTTGTCATTTTGTGGGTCACTCCTTTTAGCCCCAAGTACATCACAGTACTCCAGGTTCAAGGTGTAGGATAAAGAATACAGAGGAGTGGAATTTGTTCCATCTTTTTATGATTACATCCCTTAGGGTGCCAGACAAAAGTGGGCCCCACTCCTTAAGAAAATGTTGAATTCTTTCCAACAAAATGTTGACACCCTTCAAAATGTCACATCAATATCCCAAAGTAATAAAAAATCAACAAGTGGCTCCATTATGGAGAGAAAATATCGACTTGATCACATCAAGCCTCATGAAGAATGGTAATTCTAATCCAAATTGTCTTTTGAAGTTTGCCACTAAAGACTGAACCATGGAAGATAATTTTGTCCTCATTTCTACTAATTGTTTAAACATGATATAGTCAAATTCAAATCTGGTTTCTCCAACCTTTAGAGTTGAAGATCAACAAATTTTCGGTATACTGCTTCAGCATGTTGGTGGGTAGCAATAAAAAATTGAATTTTTATTCCATTTTCACTCACAATTTTCATCCCTTGAACTTCAACAAAAATATATTTCATAGGAAAATTTAACCTATGAAGCAAACAGGGTCAAAAACATATGGTCTGTTACTTTGCGTGAGCATTTTCTTTGATCACCTGCATGACATTTGAAGGACCAATGATCTTAATTGCTTCTAATTTTTTAGCACCCCAATCAATTGCCTTCTCCTCCCCTGCAGTTGCTATAGCCCTCAAGAAGTATGGACCTGCAGGAGATAGATTGTTTACCAAGGGCTTATTGGTCATATTGGTCTAACCATCAGAAATATAATGGACAAGCCATTACAACTCCAACAAGTACCAATCAGTTCTAGAATTCTTTGTAGCTAATCTCCACTTTAGAAATAGTGTGTAGTTTCTCGAAGTTTGGTCCCTTGTACCTCCTAGGTGCTTCATTGACCACCTTAAGCATGTCTTGAAAACACATTGACCACACTATATTGAAGGGTATACCACATGAAAATTCAAAGCCATTGCAACTCCCACAAGCATGGATTGGTCTTAGAATTATCTCTACATTGAATCTCTCCTTTCATAAAATAGTAGTGAATACTTTCTCAAATTTTGGCCCCTTGTAACCCCTATTTTCTTAACCACCTTCAGCATGTATTGCCAATATTTTGACCACATTAAATTGAAAGGTGTTCCATATGCAAATATGGCCCTGGAAACTCTGTTTTTTGTCTCATCCTTTCACCAATATAACATTTTTTCCAAGGGTCCACTATTAAGTCACTTGCAGGGATCTTCAACGGTTAAGGGAACATGTTATCCCTGTTTTTGGATTGCTTGCTTGCTTGGGGAACTTGGAAAAATAGGCTTCATCATGTTCCCTTTGAAATTAATTTTTTTTTAGGAGACAGCTTCACAAAACTAAACTCGTTCAAAGGGTGTTTTGAGAAAATGGATTTTAACTCTAGTGTAGGACACACTATAAGCCAACTTATTTGCTACAATTCTGCAAGAATCTTCCACCAAAGGCTTATATTCCTTCTACCCTATCTTTGTCACATACTTCCATAGAGGGAAATCAACATGAGATTCTGAAAACTATTCAGCAAATCAGCAACATAAGTTGGGTGGAAAATCACAGAAAATATGCACTTAAACAAAATCAGCAAAATAGTTTTGGAAAATCACAGAACCAAAAGAACTACTTGGAGATGGAAAATATGCATTTAAAAGAATGAGGGAAGCCCTTGCCTTACACCATATGTAGCATGGATCTGAGCGCAAATGTTGTAGACCCACATCAAGGGTGATTTGTAACTAACATAACATATATGTGGGTTTGGTGATAGTGGCAGATTTTTCATTTTTAAGAGCCATGGAATGAATTATGAAGGATTAAGTTTTGAGACCATGCAGTCTTCTAAAAAATTCCAGTAAGAACTAAATAGTGGATTATAAATTGCAAATAATCACATTCCACAACCAAAAGAGAAACATGCATATACCACATGAAAACCACAACTACCAATAGAAGAAGTTAGATATAGTTCTTCCGCTGTCCCATCCAATTTTTGAAGACATCTTTTAGATGGAAATCTCATTGATTTATGTAACATGTTATAATCCTTTCATCTTGCCTTGGAAGAACACCACAATAGAGTTCTAATGAAGTAGTCTTACACCAACATTAGATAGAGACAATTTTCATTGAAAACTTTGGATGAAAATTCGAATAAATTATGTTATATCCTTTCATAAAATCTTCTAACAGAACACCAACAGAGTTTGTAAGGAACTATTATTACACCAACATAAAGAAATGTGAACTATGGTACATCAACATATAGAAGCTGCCTGTAGTTCCTGAGTTGTTCCCTCTGATTCCTGAGTATTGAAGAAATATTGTAATGGAATCATCTTCAAGGAATCCTTCTTCATGCTCTTAATAACCTGAACAGAATTTAAAGCTCCGGCAACTGTGGTTATGATAGGAATTTTATATGCTAATGCCATTCGTCTCAACCTCCGCCCATCTATTTGATCTAATGCATCTCCTGAATTTGAAATCACCAGTAACTGAATCTGACCATTTGCAATCTTGTCATCTACATGTGGGCGCTCTTCATGGAGTTTCACAACTCTTTCCACTGGAATTCCTTCCATTTTCAAAAAACTGGTTGTGCTAGTTGTTGCAACAATTGTAAAACCAAGTTCAATGAATCTGTTTGCAATTGCTGGGAGTCTTGGTTTGGTGAAATCACTTAAACTTAAAAACATCGTTCCTACAAGAGGCAATTTTTTATTTTCTACAATTTGTGCCTTGGAAAATGCCATAGGAAATTTAAATTCTATGCCCATCACTTCTCTAGTGCTTCACATTTCAGGACCAAGAACCACATCACAGCCTTGAAATTTTCAAATGGAAGGTCTGCTTCCTTGACAGATACGTGACTTGGAATAACTTCCTGTATAAAATGAAAGTCTCGAAGAGATTTTCCTGACATAAGAAGCACGACATACTTTGCTAAGGGGTGGCCAATGGCCTTTGAGAAAAAAGGTATTGTTCGTGATGCTCTAGTGTTTTCTTCAAGAAGGTAAACTTCACCAGCAGGTGTGATTGCATATTTTCAATTCATCAGTCCACAGACGCCAAGCCTCTTTGCCAATTTAGATGTCCATGATCTAATGACTGACAAGTATACAGGTGACATTGTTTCCTTAAGAATAGAACAAGATGAATCACCAGAATGCACCTCTGCTTGCTCAATGTGCTCCATGATACCACCAATGACCACACTACCTTTAGAATCTGTCAAATAATCTACATCGATATCACAAGCATCTGCCAGGTACTTATCAACAAGTACTGGCCTTTCTGGGTCCACTTCTACTGTATTTTCTAAGTAATGCTTCTATTTTTCATCATTGTATACAATTTCCATTGCATGACAACCTAAAACATTAGAGGGCCTGACAAGAACAGGATAGCCAACCTTTCTTTCTATTGCCAATGCATCTTCATCACTCTTAGCAATACCACCTTGAGGTTGCTTGACTTTTAGCTCATCCAACATTACATTGAACTTCTCCCTATCTTCAGCAGCATCTATTGAAGCAGGATAAGTCTCCCAAATTCACAAATGACCTTCCCCACTTGCACCCACGGGCTTAAACTCATCGAGGTATTGTTCTATGGGTAGAGCTAGATTCAAAGGTGTTTTCCATCCAAATTGTACAATTATACCATCATGCCTCTCTTTGTCAATGACATTCAAAACATCCTCTACTGTAAGAGGTTCAAAGTACAGTCTAACACTAGTATCATAATCTATAGAGACAGTCTTAGGGTTTGAATTCATCATGATGGTTTCATAACCTGCATCCTTCGAAGTGCAAGCAACCTTATAAAAATTCCATAGAGGTCAATAATTAGCCATTCAGATAGAGGAAAATACTCTAGCGAATAATGTAGATGAGTTCAGCCACAAAACCAATCGAGGTTTATCCCTCAGGTTATCTGAATAACCTCCTATTCTAGGGCTGAAATAATATCAAACAAAGGTTTTTCTTGTGTCTCAAATAAGCCAAAGAATAGCCATTAGGGTCGAGACTCAAATAGCCACAATTCTTAAGTGAATAGTGCTAAAGAATGTCCAAAAGAATCCATAATCATTAGTCCTCAAATGTGCATGTAGTATACCTTGGAACAGTGTATAATTGACCTCATATTAGCCTGAGAAAGGGTCAAAATTCAGCCTCTAAGGTTGCCTTAGATGACACAGATGCAAGCCTCAGAAAAACACAGAAATTTACCTTAGACTTAACATGAATTCATCCTCTTCTCCTCCGAATCTCCATGCAAAAAAAAAACATAAAAATGAAACCTAAAATCACAAGTAGAATGACCTCTTTCTTTTGTTTTGCGCTCTGCCCCAGGCTTCAAAAATTTAGAGAAAACAATCTACTTGCCAATTCTCTCTTTTGGAGAGCAGACACGTTTATTTTGATAGTGATCGTGGATTATTTTTTGATATTATTGAGTACAAATGTGCCTTTGAAAATCATAATCAGTATGCCTTGCTCATGTATGTTATGGATGATATTGCCTTAGAGAATATGATATGGATCTAGGTGATGGAAAAATTGGAACCTTGTAGATGGCATGTGTATGCCAGTGGCCACTAGCAACCTGAGTATGCATCTTACGTTGCAACCTAGAAACCTAGAAGCTGAACTTTATCAATTTAAAAGATTTATAACCATCTACTAAGACTTGAAACATAAGATTTGAACTTTATCAATTTGACAAAACTTATAATATGACAATCTTCTCTACATGGGCTACATGCTAGATGTCACCGTACACTACTTGAAGGTTGGAAGGACAAGTTTTTCATTCACAGTTTTGTCTATACCTAATTTTTTCTTGTCTATTTTCTTCTCTTTGTAGTTTGATCTAATGCTAACTTTTAAGTGTTGTACTTAACAAATATGCAAACTCTCTTTAACATGCCCCTTTTGAGAAGTTGTTTTTTGTAAACCAGTCATGCACTAATATGGAAATTGGAGCTGATGATACACTTCCCTATCTTTCTTGTAAATATTAGTTATGGATCAACCATAGGATAGTTGTTTCTTTCTGGTAAAAAGGTATTGAGTTTGAAGGCACAACTCTGAACTTAAAACACCCTTAATTGTAAAGATTTATGGCTTTAATGGGTACCTTATGCCTTATTATTAAGGTGTTGCAAATTATGATAGAAATTATGATTATGGGTTTATTTAATTCTATGGTTGTCTCATAGTGGTTTTTGCTCAGACACCACATATTCATTCATTCCAAAAACTAGGAACGGGATTTCGAATGCATCATAGTTTAGAGTATGAATATTATACTTGATTGTTTTAGCTAACTGGTTCTTGTCACACGGTGATTTTTGCTCAGACACCATTTATTCATTCATTCCAAATAGGAATGGGATTTTGAATGCATATTAGGTCAGCTCACCTTGTTGAGCCATTAGATGATCCTAAATTCTTGGTCAATTGGATATGTTAATTTTCTTTTCAATTGGTGTTGTTGGGGAAGTTAATTGGGATGGCTAGAAAATTTTTTTGAAAGGACTCTAGTGTGAAGAGTAATGGGTGATAGTGATGTTGGACACCTTAATCCCCATAAAAAAATTTGGTAGAATAATCACCGCTAGAGAAGCCAACATCACTAGAGGTTTGTTCTATCACTGTCATGTTGAGAAAGGGTTTAGCTTATTATTTTGTAGCTTCTAGTGGGTAGTGTTTTTGTTTTTGGGATATCAATCTGCCATTTTCTGAAATAAGCCATTCTAGAATTTTTTACCTCCATGCAGACAAATCTTAGTTATGCATTCCTAGTAATCCATCTTCTTATGTTTGTAAATACGTCTTTCTTGTTTCCTTGGTGGAAATATTTGCTTCTTTATTTAAATTAGTTCATGACATGGGTTTTATATCTAGAATTTTTCGCTTCTATGACATTTCAGTCTTTCATCTTCATAAATTGAAGTCCCGGTATTATGCTATTTGCGTAAATAGGTAGTTATGGATTTTGCTACCTCCCAGTAATCTTTCAATTTCTTTTATATGTATTCACAATAGTAATATTTTCTTGTCTTGTTGGTTATTGTAGCATATGCATAGATTAATAGAAGACTGAGATTTAGTGAATGTTTTTAGTTATAATGGTTGTTAAACTGTACGATTTAAATTGGAAATGGTAACTAACTTTTATTTTCATAAAAGTGTTTTTAGTCTTCTTTATCTTTGTAAATGTGTTGCTCTTGTTTCACAATAGGATCAGTTGCTTTTAATATTTGTCTAATTCGTTTAAGCAAGGGCATCCATGGTTTTGTGAAATTCCCCATTTCTAACGCTTATGCGTCTCTGGACCTTACAAATATAATTGGAGACATATATGGAGCTGGATTTAAAGAGTTTATGGTGTCAAGCTAGATTTATTAAGTTGTGATGTAATCATCAGCCTCTATGCATCCATGGTTTTTTGAAATTCCCCATTTCTAGTGCTTATGCATCTTTGGACCTTACAAATATAATTGGAGATATATATGGAGTTGGAGTTAAAGAGTTTGTGGTGCCAAGGTAGATTTATTAAGCTGTGATGTAATCATCAACCTCTATATTTTGAATTTATGTGCTAGGGCTTATGTGATTGTCACTGAATATTTTTTTTGTAATCCTGTAAGTATAACATTAAGTCCGTGCTTGGACAAGGCAAATACTTAGAAATTTTTTACATTGTGATCTCCTTCTAGCATATGCCTATAAGCTAGTATTGTTTACTATCACTCTTAAAGTGGGGCTACATATGATGTCATAGTTCAGTACATTTTTGTAGGTTTAAACTCTACAGAAATTGCCAAGAAAAAAACAAAATTTGCATTAGCACATGCTTCAACTACACTTATCTTCCTCCTTTGTTGGTGGCTAATTGAGATCCGAACCAAAAACTATCCATTTTGTCTCCAATTCTCATGACTATAGTCACTTATTTTGGTGTTCAGAAGTTGGACCTGCTCTTGCAACCCCACTAAATGACTGCAAAGAGCCTCAGATTCATTTTGTTGCATGGCGAAATTGGCTTTCAAAGCCCGTGACCGCCTCCAATGCTTGTACACTTGTCATCATTTGCTCTTTGAGCTTCAAATTAATCACTATAAAGTGTGCTTGGAGTACATCCAATTTCTTCATTAGCAGATTTACCTTCTCATTGCAGATGCAATTAAAGTGCCATGCACAACTATTGGTGCTTTCTATTCCAGCTTGGCCTCCCCACATTGTATTCAATTTTTTCATTGTCGTGCCACACCAAATCACTTACCCTCTGTTTACTCCACGACCAACATATACAATTACTTGCTCCAAAATCCAGCATGAAAATCTCAGTGATGCTTAATCTAGGGACACATAATACCTCCAAATTGACTTTTGCTCTTGCACTTATTTGCAAAATTCTTGCACAATTGAGTCATACCAATCTGCAAACTAGAGACTATATTTGCACCAATAACTATCAAGCATAGGGGAAGTACATTCCTAGGCTCACTTGTGACAAATTTCTTTCCAGGATGTTGCTTATGAGGTTGAGCCCCCAGTCACTGTTTTGAATTAGCTCTCCACATATTGCCAACAGAGTAGTAGTTAGGAACTGGTCGACCTCCAACCAAAGCCTGTTGCATTTAGACATTTTTCCAATTGCTAGCTTATGACAGGAGGTTGAATTAACATTGAATTTGGGGCTTTAATTTGATTTATTGAAATTTGTAGAATTTGCAATCTATAAGGTTTCAAGATATAATTTTTAAAAGTCTAATTTAAAGGGTGCTAGCTCAATGGAAGAGCTCCTGCTTTACAAGCAGGAGGTTGGTGGTTCGATTCCATCATGCCCTGATATTCATATGGAATGGCGACGATCAATTTTTGGTGATGGAGGCTCTTTTGACCATCACCAATGAGCTTATGGTGACATTTTTCGACCCTCGCCAAAATATGAAATGGTGACGGCCAACGAACGCCACCGTATATATGCATCAATAGTGACGACCATGAAAGAATCGTTGTTGTTGATATGAAGTGATGAGGGTCATTGTTTGTCATTATAGTCATTATTCGTGATGGACTTTGATGTCACCAATGAGCTTATCATGACACTTTTTGGCCCTCACCAAATATGAAATGGTGACGGTCAACGAACGTCGCCATATATATGCACCAATAGTGACGGCCATGAAAGGTCTCTCACAAAAAATCGTTGTTGTTCATATGAAATGGGGATGGTCACTATCCGTCATTATAATCAATATTCGTGACGGACCTTGAATGTCACCACAACACTTATACTTTTGGCGACGCCACCTTTGGTGACGTTCAATTTTTGGTGACGAAGGCTCTTTTGACCGTCACCAATGAGCTTATGGTGAAATTTTTCGCCCCTCACCAATGTCTCTTTTTCTTGTAGTGTGCTCAAGGAGTTGAGAAAGAAGGACCAGCCATGGGATCATTTGATGGACTGGTTGCATTGGAAAACAATGTTTGTAATCTAGACTTGTAAATATTCTAGTTAGAGTAGGGTAGGTAGGAAAAGCTCAGTCTGTGAGCATGTAGTTAGTTGTTTTTAATTTCTACAAAGTCTAGCAAGTTAGACAATCTAATCCTGGCTTGATTGTTTTCAATTTTGTCTTAGAATATAGAGAAGAAATATGCTAGACAGTTTAATCCTAGCAGATATTAGATTAGGTAGAGAAGCTATGAGGCCAACAATCTAATCTGGTCTCATGGAGTAATAAGGGTAGAAGTAGAATAGGTTTATTTTCTTGTTTGTAAAAAATAAAAATGATGTAAAGGGTCTGCTAGTCCAAATGCACCCTAGAAGAAAAAATTCTAGGATTGTAGGATGGGTAGGTAGATGGTTTGGGAGAGTTTTTCTGCTGATTTGATGTCTTCACAATTGAGGCAGCTAATCCAAGAAAGAAAATAATGATTCAAGTACCAGGCATCTGGCCTACACCAAAGATTTATTTTCTGAATTCTTGACTCCTTCAAGAAGAAGCCATCCCCATGTGGAGCCACTGTTAGCCCCCTATAAATTTTTTGACAAGAAAATAGGGGGCTAAAATGTTTTTGAGCCTTCAAGAAATGCATTTCCCCTGAAAACACATCATCCTTGAAGCCTCCTTGTGCCTTTTTCCTTTGATGAAATCCCCTCTACTGTTTCCAGTTATTAAGCCTCTCTGATTACAAAATTTGTGCTCCAAAAGGCTTTAATTTTCCCCTTGTATCCCTACAAAATGTCCCATTTCAACCCTTTTTCCCTTTTGTCCAAATTCCCCTTTTTACCCCCAAATATCCCTCCCCTAATCCTTCTAAACCTTCCCAAAAAACCCCCTCTAAACCATACATAATACCCCTGGCTTGCTTTATTTCCCCCTCTTTCCTCTACCATTACCCTCCCCTGGCCTTAAAATGCGCTTAAAATGGACCATAAACCATATTTTCCATGTGTATGGGTAAAGCACCTTTTGGCCAGCCCCTGAACCGTATTTCCCCCCACGCGACCGCGGCGCTAGAACCACCCGCTAGACCGAAAAGCGCTTATCTCAAATATGTATCAGGCGCAGTATTAGCCGTCGATCTATACAGATCCGACGGTCGTCGTTTTCCCCGCAACGTCCATTATTCACCCCGTCCTCTGCTTCGATCGCATCTCCACCATTCATTTACCCGCCAGATCGACGATCCATATTTCCCCCGCCCAAGTGGTCCTCGCGCACTGTTCAAAACCATCCGGTTTCTATCGCACCACCTTTTGGAGGTGGGCGGTATTTCCTGATGGGCCAGCGATTCCATTCATCGCGCGACACGTGGTAGGGGAACTATTTCAAAACCGCCCGCTCATCGTGCGTTATCGTTCGGTACAAGACACAGAGCGATATGCATATCACCCGTCCGATTTACGATCGCCCATCCAACGGTGGTCACTCCACGAAGCTGCGCACGCGATAATCCGAGGCATCCGTACCCCTGGCCCACCGTCCATCACCCTCTGACGCATCCTCAGCCGTCAATCTCTGCCTAAGATCGTACGACCTGGTTTTGATTTCCCCCCACTGTTGACTGTCTCGCCATCTCCCGGTCTGCCGCATCACCACTCCACATGTCTCCACTGTACATTCGCCCACCTCCGTTATATATATTCGTTCCAAGGTCAAAGTTCAATGTTTTTACATTAAACGTCTGCCTCGACGTTTTCCCATCAATTTTCCATTGTGCCATGTTTTTCCTTCATAGTAGCCTCCGCAGTCATCATCCTCGTCCACGCCATGCTGCCATTGTCACATTCATCCATACCACCCTCCCCATAAAGGTTTTTCATAACCGTTTTCATGTTTTGCAGGTTTATCAAGGGGTAAAACCCACCATGGTCCATACGAACCATTATTATGGCACAGAACGCAGGAAAGTCCGTGTGCAAAGGCCGAAATTATGAAAAAATCCTGGGAAGGAGCCATGACAGGATGTTCATTCAAAGAACGGAGCTAAAAACTCTGTCAAACCTTCCAAAACTATTTAAAGCACAGATCTCACAGTCAGACGCAATGGTGGAAGCGGCAAAGAGTATCAGTGCATAAGCAGAGCGTTTAAGGCCTGTAATTGCAGATTTTGAGCCTTAATCCAATTATTAGAAGGCGAAGGTACCAGATTGAAGACATCATATCACACAGAGGGTACAACGCACAGAAATTAATGTGTATCAGTGTCACCATCAGCAGAAATGTTCCTACCCAAGAAGCGACGATGTGCCCATATAGTTCTCATCCTATGCCGTTTTCTAGAGAGATATTCCAACCCTGACAACAGTCCTATGCTACTAGCGCATTAGTTATGCAGTATGGCAGACCCTAGCATCATTATTTTGCCTTTTTGTGCAATTCACCAGAACACTGCAGCAAGTACATCATAGACATACTTGGAATTAAATTACAACCTGACGAAGACCATTCTTCTCATCCAAAGAGTACCAGAGATAAATGCTCAGAATTTAAAACAGAACAAGGCTTCGGCCCCCTTCCTCTTCTGAGTTTTAATGCTACATTTAAGTTTTCATCTACTCCTGTTATTCTTTTCTCCTATAAGAATCCTGAAGAACATATTGTAATGGTTTTTGTTGGTTGTTGTTGTTCAGCTGCTGCCGTTGCTGTTAGAGGGATTCATTCTGACTGTTAGAACAGTCTTGGGAGGGAATAACAAAGTAGTTTGTTGTAGTAGGCTGGGAGGAGAAGCCTGGATTGTAACAGCCATTGAGCTCAGTGTATGTGACTGGTTTTGCATCAATTAATCAAAGAACATTTCACAGGATCCTGGTCTATTACTATTGGTGATGTTTTCCTAACTCTGTTTGTTACATTTTCATATTGTTTCATTTTCTGCTGGCTTGCATCAGAAATATGGCATAGGATTTACCCTTGTTAGGTACCCTATGTCTCTGCTCTCCTTGCCTTCAATGTTTTCTGCTGTTATTTTTTCTTGTTGGGTTTGAGCTGGAAGATTTGGGAACACTGGGGATTAGAGTTAGCCCTATCCACTAAGATCCTTGTGTGATCAGCTAGCCTTTCTAAGATCTCTTGTTAAACTTATCTCTGTTTTCCTGGAGCATGCTAAAGCTGACCTGGAGTTAAATGACCTCTGGTGCGATCTATAAGCTGCCCCTTTGTCCCTCCTTGAGAGTTGCCCTTTGAGTAGGTCCAAGCAAGTCTAGAGTTAAATGACCTCTGACCTGATCTATAGATGGAAAATCGGGTTGTTTTCCTTCTTTCACTTCCAATCCTTGATGTTCCATCTCACCATCTAATCTAAAAAGATCCTTTAGTATTAGATGACTTTCCCTCTGAAAGCTTTGGCTATTTGTTGCATGTAATTACCCTTCATGACTCCATAGCCCAATGGATGGCACTCTCATGACCTACCTTCTTTCCTGAAACATCCTGCTGTTTTGTTCCTTTTCCTCCCATCACTTTCTCAGTCTATGATCTCATGACCAACCCAGCAACCAGCCAACCAAATCATTTTAAACCCCCCTTTGTGCTTCAAACCTAGCCTAACATCTCTTTTGAGCTTTCAAGATATATCATTCTTTGTTTTATTAGAGAGATCCCTCTTTGGACCTAGGAGGGCTAGATCCTGAGGTCTGAAATTGGTTCTAATGTTGTCTCATCTTTTGGTCTTGCCAATCTGGTCAAAACATGGGAACCCCAACAAACCCCTCGAGCCAAAAAATGTAATGGATTATTTTCAAATATAATCAGGTAGATTTAATTACAACACATTTGAAACTAGAGTGAAAGTCTAATTATATTTGCATGATACAATGACTTACTAGAATTTGGAGACACAAATATGGCCTAACGAATGCAGTGAAGTGGCTAATGAACCGAATCAATATTTGTGAGTAAGAAAAATGCGCTTGGCGAATGAACCGAATCAATATTCGTGATTTATCCAAATGCGCTCTTTGGCATCTATCAATGGTTATAACCAACCTCAGGGATAAAAAGAAGAATGAATTAGCTTTAGCAAAATTGATTACTCTATTTTGTTGGTACCAAAAATTTTGTAATTTCATTTGATGGGTGGGATTTTTCACTAGTTCAAGTTGGTTGGTGAGGCTAGCGATAGAAGACTATACATCTTAGTAGTGATTAAATTACTAGGTGAGAAAGATACCTAGGCGAGCTGGAAATCATCTCTGTAATCTAATTGCCATTTTCTATGTTAGGTCCATATATTACTAGTATAGTCCCTTATTGTCGTTAGTGTAACCCCCTTATTTTTATTCTTGTACCCTTGTAACCCCCGTATTGTTATTATTGTGCCCTTAAATTATTATTGTTAGGTCGGCTAGGATTATGTGGTGGCCCCACTAGGATTACATTGAGGCCTTATGGACTCCTATATATAGAAAGGAGGTTTTGTCATTTGTATCATCCAAGAATTGTTCATTTATGTAATGTATTGGAGGTTTCCCCCTCGAAGTGGCTTATTTCTAAGGCGTTGATCTCTCTTTTCTTCTATTTTTGGAGCTAGTTTCACAACATTTGGTATCAGAGCTTTGGATTCTAGGGTTTCGCTGCTCCAAACAGGTCATCGTGGAATTTTCTCTATAACGTTTTTTTCTACAAAGGGTGTGAAGCAGTAATCCTGAGGAACATCGTAGAAAAATTTCAGAGCTTGGTTCGCAATATTTTCGGAGTTATAGTCTGTGGAATTTAGGTCTTTTTCAGGCTCATGAATTTCATCTAAAAGAGGTGTTCGTGGGAAAATATTCATAACTCTCTCTCTGAGCATTGAATTGGAATGCTGTAAAAAGTGGTCACAAGAAAGCGAAATTTAGTTTCTTGTCTACCAATTTTAGAGTTGAAGGAAGAAAAAGTGACACGTGGAAGGTCTTACAAGTTCGCTCTACGGAACCAGTCCATAATTAGGTCATTGTGGGAGATTGGACATAACTTTTCCTTGAAGAATCCAAATCAGGTCAGACCTATGGCATTCAAAAGAGGATTCAGAGGGATACCTCAGGGAAATTTTTTAGATATTGAAGATCTTAAATCATAGAGACAAGTCAGTTTCAATATCGAACTCCTCAAAATAAATAAAAAGGTGTACATTTTTTTCCGAATTGCATAATTCTTGTGTAAAAAAATTAGTTTGAAGTGATTCCAAGGGCCTCTTAAGCATATATTTCAATATTGGGTTCTGAAATGCCTCCTCAAAATAATTCAAAACCCATTAAGCCCTCAGAATACTCTACTATGACTCATGAAGATGAAGAATTGCAATGTGATCTATCAAAATTACAATAGCAAGTGCAACAAATTTCGCTCTCACAAAGAGTAGCAAAAAATGAAATTGAATTTTTGAAGAAAGGCATGCAAGTGAATATGGATGGTTTGAAGAAATGCGTGGAAGCTAAGATGAATGGCATGGAAGCTAAGATGGATGGCATGGAAGATAAGATGGAGGACATGGAAGAAAAAATGAAAGACAACATGGAAAACATGAAGAATGATCTAAAAGTAGACTTGGAAGGTTTGACAAAGTTGATACAATAAATGATTCCTAATGGAAAAAATATAGTAGAGGAAACTCATGATTAGAACAAAATAAATGTTAATCGTGATTTCATAAGCTCTAATGTTGGATTGAAGAACCACCATATTCCAAAGATGGATATGAGGAATTTTGATGGCAAGGATCCCATAACATGGATACTACAGATGGAGAAATATTTTGATCTCAATAATGTGCAAAACACACAAAAGGTACGCATTGCAACTTTACATTTAGAACAAAATACATTTGTATGGTATCGATGGCTTTTTTCTCGTAAAAAAAAATTCACTTGGTCAATTTTTACGGAGGAAATGATAGCACATTATGAGGATACAAAGAGCAACACCTTCTTTAGCCAATTGATAAATCTCAAACAAAAGGGTTCAATGGCGGAGCACATTGAGGACTTCCAAAAATTCAATATAAGGGTAACTGATATTCCAGAGGAACACATGATTGATGTCTTCATAGGGACTTTAAAGGATAACATCCAACATGAAGTTCACTTTTGGGAACCTGATTCATTGGAGAAGGCATTCAGGTGGCAAGAAAAATTGAATGTAAAATTATGGCGACAAGGAAGCCTACCACTCACATCTATAAATATGGAAGTGTTGCTACTCTTAGAATTCCACAACCTACAAGGTTGACACCACAAGAATTGGAAGAAAAAAGAGAAAAAGAGCTTTGCTACAATTGTGATAGAAAATACACTAAAGGTCATAAGTGCACTGAGAATAAATTATTTTACATAGATTGTGAAGAGGAGGAAGAAAATGAAGAAGAAACTTCAAAAGTAGAGGATGTACACCAGAAAGAAACCCTAGAAGAAGAAGAAATGAGTCTGACCATATCATGTAATGCATTGGCAGGAATTTCCACTCCTCAAACTCTCAAGATAGAAGGACATATCAAGAAGAAAAAGGTAATAGTGTTGATTGATTCGGGTAGTACCCATAATTTTATTCATTGTAAGGTAGCCAAGGAATTGAATTGTTTCCTATACCCAGCACCAGAATTTCAAGTGATGGTTGAAAATGGAGGAACTATAAATTGCTCTAGAAAATGCCATAATATCAAGCTATCCATGGGGGAATATGTATTGAATAGTCCAATTCTTTCCATCCCAATGGGAGGCGTTGATGTTGTACTAGGAGTACAATGGTTACAATCTTTGGGGATGGTAGCTTTTAATTTTCAAGAACTTTTCTTGAATTTTTTTCAAGGAAAGGAAATCGAATTTGCTGGCACGCAGTAGTCAGGAAAGATAATAAGCTCTAATGTCATGAAAAATATTCTGAAAAAAGAACAACGGGGCGTGATTGCAAAATTATGCTCACTAGAAGTTCCAACATCAAAATCATCTATTTCTCTAGATCTCCAAAAAGTCTTGGACAATCATTCCAAGGTGTTTGATACTCCCAAAGGATTCCCACCTATTCTTGATCATGATCATGCTATTCATTTGATTCCAGGAAGTGTTCCTTCAAACATCAGGCCTTACAAATATCCTTATTTCCAAAGGAGAAAAATTGAATGCATGATTTCAGAAATGTTAGGGGCTGGTATAATTCAACTTTGTCAAAGTTATTTCTCTACTCGAGTAGTATTGGTGCACAAAAAAGATGGATCATGGTGCATGTGTCTGGATTATAGGGAGCTCAATAAGCTCACTATTAAAGATAAATTTCCCATTCCTGTGATTGATGAATTATTGGATGAATTACATGGAGCAATTTATTTTACCAAGTTGGATCTTCGTTCAGGATATCATCAAATTAGAATGAAGACTGAAGATATTCCAAAAACAGCATTTCGGACTCATGAGGGTCATTATGAATTTTTGGTCATGCCTTTTGGCCTTACCAATGCACCTTCTACATTTCAAGGGTTGATGAATTCCATTTTCAAACCCTTCCTTAGAAAATTTGTGCTAGTATTTTATGATGATATACTAATCTACAGCAGGTCTTGGAAGGAACATGTTGAACACGTTGACAGGGTGCTCAAACTATTGCAAGAGAAATAATTATATGAAAAAACATCCAAATGTTTCTTTGGAGTACAAGAGGTGGAATATCTGGGTCATATTGTATCTCACGAGGGTGTTAAGGTAGACCCTAACAAAATTAAATCCATTAAGGAATGGAAACTCCCCACAACCATAAATCAGTTGTGCGGATTTCTCAGGTTAACAAGGTATTATCACAAGTTTGTGAAGAATTATGGGAGAATAGCAGCACCTCTAACAACATTATTGAAGAAAGATGCATTTTCATGGACTCCTGAAGCAACTAAGGCTTTTGAACATCTTAAAGAGGCAATGTGCCTAGCACCAGTATTAGCTACGCTAGACTTCACAAAAACCTTTATTGTGGAATGTGATGCCTTGGGAAATGGAATTGGTGTTGTTTTAATGTAAGAAGGAAGACCCATTGCGTTTGAAAGACATTCAATCAAAGGAAATTATTTACAAAAGGCTATTTATGAGAAGGAAATGTTGGAAATATTACATGCACTAAATAAATGGAGACCTTACCTAATGGGAAGACACTTCAAGGTAAAAACTGATCATGATAGTCTTAAACACTTTTTTGAACAAAGACTATCTTCTAAAGAGTAGCAAAAATGGGTCACAAAGATGTTGGGTTATGACTTTGAAATTGTCTACAAAAAAGGGAAGCTAAATGTTGTTGCAAATGCACTCTCAAGAGAGGATGAAGAGGTGGAAACATTGCTTTGTGCCATTTCAATTATCCAACCAGATTGGATAACTTAAGCAAGGGATGAATGGAAGAAGGACGAAGAAGTGTGGACTCTCATTCAAAATTTGCAGCAATATCCTAGTACATCTGATATATTTAGTTGGAAAAATGATTCATTATGGTACAAATATCGCTTATATATTTGCAAGAATTCCCAACTAAAACAAAATATTATTTTGGAATTGCACACTTGGGTGAAGAAAGAATTTTTTTGGGATGGCCTTAAATCTGGTATTCAAAAGTTTGTGGTGGAATGTTTGCTTTTCCAACATAATAAAGTGGAGACAATTAAGACCCCGGGTCTTCTACAACCTTTATCCATTCCAATTCAATGTTGGGAGGAGATTTCAATGGATTTTATAACAGGTTTACCTAAGTCCGAAGGAAGGAGTGTGATCATGGTGGTAGTTGATAGAATTACCAATTATACACACTTTTGTGCATTATCTCATCCATTTAAAGCAAGTACAATTACTACTAAATTTATGGAAATAATTCAAAAGCTACATGGAAACCCGAAGATTATTGTAAGTGACAGAGATCCCATTTTTACAGGAAATTTTTGGACGGAATTATTTTCTTGTTTGGGTACTCAACTAGCTCATAGCTCATCTTATCATCCTCAATCTGATGGTCAAACAGAGATAGAAAATAGATGTTTGGAAGGATATCTTCGTTGATTTGTATCTGATAAGCAAGCACAATGGGTCAAGTGGTTACCTCTCGCTGAATGGTGGTATAACACTTCCTTCCATACTGCAGAAAAAATGACCCCATTTATGGCACTTTATGGATATCATCCACCATCCATCACATCTTCTTTAAGGGAAAATGCTAAGGTTCAAGTAGTGGAGGATCACATCAAGCATCAACAAGAAGTTCTCCAACTCTTAAAGGATAACCTAAATTTGGCACAAAATCGAATGAAACAACAGGCAAATCAACATCGTAGTGAGAGAAGTTTTGATGTGGAAGACTGGGTATTTTACAGCTACAACCATACAAACAAATTTCCCTCAAGCAAGCTAAGAAGGATAATAAATTATTGCCAAAGTGCTATGGTCCTTACAAGGTTTTGCAAAAGATTGGTACTATGGCATACAAATTGGAGCTTCCTTCTTCTTCGCGAGTGCATCAAGTTTTCCATGTTTCATGCTTAAAAAATGTTATAGGGGATAAAATTCCAATTCAAACAATATTGCCAGATCTTGATGAGGAAGGAAAAACCATATTGGAACCTGAAGCAGTCACGGAAACAAGAACTCGACAACTACGAAATCAATCAATTTCAGAGTATCTCATCAAATGGAAGAACTTACCCACTGAATATTCTACATGGGATGATGAGAATTTTATACAAAAGCACCTGGAGCTACTCAAGCGTTGAGGACAACACTTTTTTGAAGGCGAGGAGCATGTTTGGTCCCTATATTACTAGTATAGCCCCTTATTGTCGTTAGTGTAACCCCCTTATTGTTATTTTTGTACCCCAGTAACCCCCATATTGTTATTATTGTGCCCTTAAATTATTATTGTTAGGTCGACTAGTATTACATTGTGGCCCCACTAGGATTACATTGTGGCCCCATGGAATCCTATATATATAAAGGAGGATTTGTCATTTGTATCATCCAAGAATTGTTCATTTATGTAATGTATTGGAGGTTTCCCCCTCGAAGTGGCTTATTTCTAAGGCATTGATCTCTCTTTTATTCTATTTTTGGAGCTGGTTTCATAACATTTTGTACCGGGGTCCGATGATACACTTCCTCCCCCTCTTGCTCGTTGGAGGGCACTTCCACCTATCTCTATCCATCTATCCACCTTGATTTACTTGTGCTTCCCTCTCGCTCTATCAGTGTTTTCCTCTCACTCTGGGTAATATTTTGGTATTTGGTTGGGCTACTCAGCCTTCCACTCAACTTCCCGGTTGCACTCTCTACCACTTCCATACTCCCTGCATTCGGGAATCTAAATCAAACTTCTGTTTTCGAGGAAGGTGGAAAATTATAGTTGTATGGTTAGAAAGTAGTAGGGAATCCACCATTGCATACATCCTTCTGAGCAAAGCAAGGAGCCCAGGCATATTAGGTTTTTTTTTGGCATAGAGAGGACCAAGTTTCTTCAGCAGTCGAGGAGTATGAATCATAATTATGTGGTCACTCTTTTTCCAATTATGTAGTAACAACCCCGCTTTAATAAGATTTATTTATTTGTCCTTCGTTCAGATGACCAGAACTATTACCCCGATTATGTAGTCACTGAAGATAGATCGGATAACTGGGTCCTTGGGAAAGGTGGAGTTGCGAGAGTGGGCCCACTTTGATGTCATCGATTAATTATTCCCTATGAGGAGCGTCTACCTGGCAGTAATGATAACCTTAATTTATAAATTATTAATACAAGATATGTGCATGTTTTACATATGGCTATGTGCTTGTTTATTTTGTTTATCATGTGCCAGCTGTATGTTGAAAGATAATGGAGAATCCTTAATTAGTGAGGGTTGGTTCATGAAACCTTAGGATAGGAATTAGTTTCTATTTCTTATGGTATGGTTCTAACTTCCCTATATCCATGTATGTTATATATTGATTGAATTGTATTGAGAATGTATAGTGTTCGCAGAGCCATACTCTCCTAGTTCATACTCTCTTTCGTAGAGTTGACCAGTGAGTTTTTATTTATTAATTCAACATCACATTTTATCATGGTATCAGAGCTCCAGATTCGAATCATAGCTGGAGTGTTTTGATCCCTATGAGTATCCAAGTGGCAGAGGAGAAGCCCCTAATGACTGAGTGAATTTTCTTTTATTTCAGACATTGAGCAGATCAACGCAGTTTTTTTAGGAATAGTTGCATCGATCATTGCAGTTCCTACAGTAAAATTCGAGCCGATGGCGCAAATTTGAGAAAACAAAGGCGTCGAGCAGTGTCAGACTTACTGGGTTTAATTTATGGCGCGATAGTCGCGAAAATTGGGTCAATAAGAGCACCGAGGAGATTTGAAATAGACCTGAGCCAGTGGGCACCACTGATGAATGAAGAAATATGGTGAAATTACACCGATGAAGGAAGAGATCTGAAGCAGATCTTGCTGGTGCAGAGGAGTCGAGAGCCTATCACACAGCGTGTAAAACAACGTGCTGGATTGATCACAGATCAGGTAGATCTATATCATGATATTTCTTTCTGCAAGGATCTAGGGTAGATCTATCATTTTTTTTCCTGTCAATTATTCGATTTTTTTTTTGAATTGTCAAGATGAATAATCAAATAATCGAAGCATACTTGAACGAGAGAAACAATCTCAATGGTTCCAATTCCTCTGATTGGAATTTTAAGATGAAGACTATGCTAGAAGCGCAGAGTGCTTGGATGATTTCAAATGGGGATGAGCCAAAGCCAGCAATGGGAGCAACGACGATTCCAGACTGGGAGAAGAGAGAAGGTAAAGCAAAGAATTTGCTGAAGATGTCAGTGAAAGACTGCATCATACCACATATCAGAGAATGAAAATCAGCAAGCGAAATTTAGACAGTATTGAAGGATTTGTATCAGAACATGAATACAAATTTTCTTCTATTATTGAAGAGCAATATTCTATCCATAAAGATGGAGGAGAAGGAAACATTTGCTTCTTTCATATCGCAGATCAAAGATCTAAAGAACAAATTGGCAGATATCAGTGAGATAGTAGCAGATGCAGATTTGGTCATGATTACCATGAATCGTATCATTGATGATTACTAGATTTTTATGACTGGGATAAGTGTGAGAGAGAAAATCCCAAATTTTGAAGAAATGGCAAGAATACTAATGCAAGAAGAAGAAAGAATATTGACTGTAAAACCCCAGATTGTAGATATTGCGTTAATGGAAAAGAAGAAATTCTTCAAAGCAAAAGGAAATTCATCACAGCAAAACAGAGGAAATCCACAGAAAAGGCCGAATCAAGCTCAAGGTATGTATCCGAATAAAAACGACTCTGTAGTAAAAAAAAATTATTGCAGAAAACTCGGTCATATGGCTAAGGAGTGCAAGAAAAAGAAATTTCATGAAGAACATCATAAACATAAAAGACATTCAGGTCATTTCGTAGATGATGACCATGTTTAGGACTTCAGATTGTTCATGGCAGACTTTGATGGAAATTTCAAATCATACATCTGGTATGTGGATTCAGGAGCATCCACACATATGACAGGGAACAAACAATGGTTCAAAGATTTTAAAGGAACCAACAACGGAGCACAAATCTACCTTGGCAATGATATAGGTTATCAGATCAAAGGGTACGGGAACATTCATGTTATCTTGCTTGATGGTCATATCAGACATATCCATAATGTAATGTATGTACCTGGAGTTACAAAGAATCTGATTTCGGTATCCATGATTACAGATCATAATCTCAAGGTATAATTCTTTAAATTTAATTTTTATATTAAAGATTTTTTGGATGGTATGAAGACTATTGCTTCAGGAATTCAAAAAGGAGGTCTGCACAAATTGGATGTGAGGACATCACCAGATCGAGCCTTGACAGCATCAAATTTGACTATAGAAGAGTTATGGCACTAGAGACTTGGTCACATCAACTTCAATGATTTGTTGTTACTTCAGAAAAAAGAAATGGTAAGAGGTATTCCTACATTAAAACAAATGCATAATGGTTGTGATGCTTGTGTGTTAGGAAATATGCATAGAGAAGAATTCCCTGTAATACCTGAATTAGTGCACACCGACCTATGTGGACCCATGCAAACAAAGTCATTAGGAAGTTCACTGTATTTTCTACCGTTTTTTGATGACTGCACAAAGTTTTCTTGGGTATATTTTATGAGTAAGAAAATTCACACATTTGAATACATTAAGTAGTTCAGATATATGATAGAAAAACAAAAAGGGATGCACATAAAAATTCTCCGCTCTGATCAAGGGGGAGAATATAGGAAGGATGAACCTACCAAGTATTGTAAATACCATGGAATATTACAACAATTCACAGTACCCCATACTCCTCGGCAGAACGGAGTAGCAGAAAGAAAGAACAAAACATTGGTGGAGTGTGTTAGGAGCATGTTGAAAGGTAAGGATCTTTTGAATGATTTTTGGGCTAAAGCATTAAATATTGTAGTTTATTTGAAAAATAGGAGTCCTACAAGAAGTCTCGAGTCTAAAACTCCTTTTGAAGCATTATATGGATTCAAGCCTGCAATAAAACATTTGAGAGTATTTGGGTCTAAAGCATTTGCCCACATTCCAAAGGAAGAAAGAAGAAAGTTGATTCAAAAGCCATCAGATATACCTTTGTAGGGTATTGTTCACAATTTAAAGCTTATAGATTGTTTAATCCCTCTACTCACAAAATTTTGGTTAGTAGAGATGTCATGTTCCATGAGCAGGTTTATGATGAATCTGATAAAAGCAATGAGGAATGGGATATTCCATTTTTGGTGGAAGGAAGTGAAGAAGCAGGTAACAGCCATGAAAAGCAAAACAAGGTAGAAGCAGAAAGTTCAGATACAGCAATCGAGCCGAGTCCTTCAAAGGAAATTCAGAACAGGTTGGAAGCTACACCAATTCTCAGAAGATCAGGTAGCCAGATTCAATTTCCTGCTAGATATAGAGAAAATGCCTTTATAACTAGTATGATGAATGTTGTTGAACCTTCTAGTTATAGAGAAGCAAATAAATGTAACGAATGGAAAGAAGCTATGGAACCGGAATATGAATCTATTCTAAAAAACAACACTTGGGAGATGGTTGAACTACCAGAAGGGAAACAAACCATAGGTTATAAATGGTTGTATAAACCCAAGATTAATGCAGATGGAACCATAGCTAAATTAAAGGCTATATTGGTAGCAAAGGGGTATTCACAAAAAGAATGTATTGACTATGAGGAAACCTTCACCCCCATAGCTAAAATAAACACTATTAGAATGATGATTTCTTTAACTACTAGAAAACACTGGATGATTCACCAACTAGATGTAAAATCTACATTTTTAAATGGAGAATTGAAAGAGGAGGTTTACTTGGAACAACCTGAGGGGTTTGTCCATAAAGGGAAAGAACATTTAGTCTATAGATTAAAGAAAGCTTTATATGGGTTGAAACAAGCACCCAGGTCATGGTATGAAAAAATAGATTCATTCTTTCTACAACACGGTTACAATAGAAGTAAAAACGACCCTAATCTGTATACTGTGAAAGATGAAAAGGGGTGTATAGTGTTGATTTCTTTGTATGTAGATGATCTTATTATTATAGGTGATTTTGTTGATGTCATCAAAGAAATCAAGCAACAAATGTCACAAATGTTCGAAATGAAAGACCTTGGTGAACTAAGATATTGTTTGGGTCCTGGGATCTGGAGAGATTCAAGACAAACCATTACATCAGAACATTAAACTTCAGAGTGAGGATGGCTCTAAAGAGGCAGATGTGACACTCTATTGATAGCTGGTTGGGAGTCTAATCTACCTAACCACTACTAGACCAGATTTGGCTTATGTAGTTAGTGTGCTAAGTCAATATATGTCCAAGCCACTTGAGAGTCATTTGAATGCAGCGAAAGGTGTTTTAAGGTATCTACAAGAAATTGTAGATTATGGTATCATTTATACAGATTCTTCTGATGCTAGATTGACAGGGTTTACAGATTCGGACTGGGATGGAAATGTAGACGACTGAAGATCCATAGTAGGCTATGCGTTCAGCATAGGATCGAGGGTGATTACATGGAGTAGTAAGAAACAAAACACATTTTCCTTGTCTTCAGTGGAAGCAGAGTATCAAGCTATGTGCACAGCAACATGTGAGGCAGTTTGGTTGCTGAGACTTCTCCAGGATGTTGGGGAAGAACAAAAATATGCAACAATTATCAAATGCGACAACCAGAGCTCAATCAAACTTGCTAATAATACGGTGTTTCACAAGAACACTAAACACATTGATATAAAATTCCACTTTGTCAGGGAGAAATTTCAATCAAAATAAATCCATCTTTTATATTGTAAAACGTGTGATAATGTTGCTAACATTTTCACTAAGCCTCTTGGAAAAATTAAGTTTGAAATGTTTAGGGAGATGTTAGGAATATTTGTGAACCCATTCTCCATTAAAGGGGAGTGTTGAAAGATAATGGAGAATCCTTAATTAATGAGAGTTGGTTCATGAAACCTTAGGATAGGAATTAGTTTCTATTTCTTAGGGTATGGTTCTAAATTCCCTATATCCATGTATGTTATATATTGATTGAATTATATTGAAAATGTAGAGCGTTCTACAAAGCTAGACTCTCCTAGTTTAGACTCTCTTTCGTAGAGCTTACTAGTGAGTTTTTATTTATTAATTAAACATCACATTTTATCACTTTACTGTCAATTCATGCTCATTCCAAGCCCTCCATCTCTTCTCAAAACTTCCAAATATTGTAAGAAAAGCACAACGAGGCCTTCCAGTAAGGAAATTATACGCCGAGTATATTGATGTGGATTTAGAGAAGTAGTACTCAAGCTTTATGCCATATGAGAAGCTTCCAAAGGCTATTAAGTGGAATTAAAAGGTAGCTAAATACATTTGATTTTTATTATTTGATTTTTTTGAATGGCGATAGAAACACCTTGCATTATTGTTTTCAGGTAAAACTGTTGGGTGATGCACACCACAATCCTTTTTAAATACATAAAAACAATCCACAGTATAGATCCACAATCCTCTAGTACAAATCCACAATCCTCTATTTACGTTAAAGGTAACAATATAGAAACAAAAAAATAGGTATATTTACCTAATTTTCTAGTTGGCAAGAATGTTTGGGTAGTGATTTGACGCTCGGAAATTAGCATTGCTCTTTGCACATGAAATTCCTTGTATTGAATTTTTGGTTGGATGTTGACATTTCTCCTAGCACATTGATTTTTTTGGATACTTAGTGTGCCTCTTCTTTTTACAAAATTTTTGTGTTGGCTCACACATTACATAATTTTTTGGGTCCATGAAAGTGACATTCCTGGTAACTATTACGTAGTCTGTTGGGTAATCTGTTCAACGCCCAGAACCCTCTCCATAATTTCTTTTTTCTTTTTTTTCTTTTTTTTTGTTTCCCACAAACTATTCTAACTTACAATTTTAACATCTGGGAACAACGAATGTTCATGGCCCCCTCCTCGATTGGAGGACATCAGTATTTTTCTAGTAGTATTTATTAAAGATGCAACATCAAATTATCTACCCAATTTTCCTTTCGGGTCATTAGCTACGGAACTCTATAGCCATCAACAATAGCTTTAAAAGATCATTTTTCCTAGTGGGCAAAGAAAATTAGCCCTATAATGAAAACATAGAACTATAAGAATTAAGAATAAGGCGTACATGGAACACTAGTTATGCAGTTTTCATGCAAGGGAAATATTGAACCAAGGATATTTCGGGTTATGCAGATGGAAATATTGAACCGACAAGGGTATTTCAGATATTTCAAATAGGAAGCACAAAGATGGAAGAGATAAATTATTTTTCCATGGTTGAAGTGGTGGATGGGAAGAGCTTGTACCTGATCATGTATTATGTAGAACAATATGAGGTGCATGAATTACCTTCAAAAGCATGAAATACCTTTTTTTTCTTCAATTGTCTTCATTTTTATATTTTGTTTCTTCACTTGTCTTCATTGAACTATACTTGTCTTCATTTTATATTTTGTTTCTTAACTTGTGTTCATTGAACTATATGTGTCTGCATTTCTCTTCCCTTGTCTTCATTGTTCTATACTTGTCGGCATTTCTCTATAAAATAAAGATATTTCACTGACCACCTTTCATCAATGTATCTAACGATGCTACTTCATGCAGCTTCAAAGTATTGGAAAAGGGGGATATGGCTCGCCTTTCAACGTATTAGCAATATTCATGATGCTTCAAAGTACTCAGAGAAGGAGATAAGGGGATATGGCTTGCCCTTCAATGTATCTAGCAATATTCATGATGCTTCAAAGTACTCGGAGAAGGAGATAAGGAGTACACTGAAATTGGAAATGGCAAAGAACTGAAATGGGAAATGACAAAGAAATGGAGAAACATGACCAAGCAAAGAACTGAAATGGGAAATGACAAAGAAATGGAGAAACATGACCAGTTTGATTTTCATGGTAATCTCCTTACCATGGCTTGGTAAGAACCTTGGTAAGAACCATGGAAAATAGCGTAAGAAGCATGGCAGATGGAAAACATGCCAAGAACCACAATGGACGTGGTCTCGTATGAAAATTTAGGTGGAAAGAAATTGTTTTTAAACACTATTTTATGTTGTATCGAAGAAATTTTCCATATCATAATTTGTAGGGAAAACAATAAAAACTTTGGATAAATTCTATTTGAATAAATAGAGAGATTTGATAAAACTTAGGATATCTTGGGAAATCTTGAAAAAATCATGAGGTTTGATAAAACTTAGGATATTTTGAGAAATCTTGAAAAATTTATATCCGGAGCAACCAGAAAAATAGAAACTTTGTATAAATTATCTTTGAAAAAATAAAAATGTTTCATAAAACTTTGCATATCTTAAGAAATTTTCAAAAATCGTCTCTAAAAAATTGAAGCCTGCAATAAAAGTTCAAATAATTTTGTCCAATCAAAAACCATGAAAATACAAATTAATAGATTTTAAATGCGAATTAATTCAAAATATTGATTAAACTACAAAATATGGGAAAAAGTTGAAAAAAAATCAAAGCAACTAATAGATAGTCAACGATCTATCGATCGCTCTATACCTACCTTGGCAGGTATAATAAGAATCGCTTAAGTAAAAATGGTTACGATACTTCTAACATATTAAAGAGAAGAACTTTACTTTATTTGGATTTATAGGAATCTCTATATTCCTTACTTGAGTAAATTATATTCGTCTATTTACTACCATTAACGGGAAGCACATGAAAATCAATTATTTTTAAATATTCGAGCAACTTGAGGAGGAATCAAATTGACATTTTGTCCTGGATCATGCATCATTTTCCTGACCTTAAAGCTAAAGATTAAAGACACTCAAGATGATGGAGTAGAATTATTATACACCAAAACTTAACTTAAAGGGGAAGGTAGAATTATAGTACACAAAAATTCAGTGAGCAATAATCAATGGAAAAATACGTACATATTATATGCTTTATTTCAAAACAGGTAAATAATTTTGGATATACAATCTTTCATCTAACTAAATATCTCAATTTTATATTAAATTAGAAAACTAGTTGACAGAATCTTTCACAAGTAACTAAATCTGAACCATCTCCTAGAAACGCGTCTATACATGGTGTTGCAGTAGCTCGTGGCCATGGACATCCTACAGGAGTTGCAGTAGGTTGTGGGGGAATTTCAAAAGCACTAAAATGAGGAATTTGTGATTCTAGTTTGTTGTGTTGTAAACTCTTCATAACGTGATGGTTTGTACTTGTAGTTATAGGTAGATAAAAATTGCAAATATGATAAAAATTAATTAAATTGAACAAACAACACAACACAGCTAATGTGAGACAAAGCTCACTGAAATCAATGAATTGAACTGCACGATTACATCACACTTATATAGCAAATTTCACTCACCTAATCTTCCTAAAGAAGTGGAAACAAACCTAAATACGTGCAACCAATTTCTAAATAAACACTCTCGTTCAACCACTCAAAACTAAATCTATTTCTGCATGATCTAGATTATTCTCACATCCTCCCTTAATGGAGAAATGGATTTTCTACAATACCTAATTGACTTCTAAAAACTTCAAATTTGATTTTACCAAGTGGCTTAGTAAATATATCAGCCATATTATCCTTGGTATTACAAAATATTAATTCAATTTCATTTGACTCAATTTTCTCACGTACAAAGTGGTATTGCAACTCAACATGTTTTGTTCTGGCGTGGTATATTGGATTATGTGCTAATTTGATAGCACTTTGATTATCACAATTGATGCATGTTGAACCACTTTGCGCCTCTTCAAGATCTGCAAGAATTCTCCACAACCAAATAGCTTCATAGGTGGCATTGGTCAAAGCTTTGTACTCTGATTCTGTTGATGATAAAGAAACAGTTGGTTGTTTCTTACTACTCCAAGATACGACCCCTGATCCAATATGAAATGCATAGCCAGAGGTAGATTGTCTGTCATCTGGATTTCCTGCCCAATCTGAATCAGAAAAACCTGTCAGTGCAACATCAGATTCATTAGTATACATAATACCTAAATTCACTATTCCCTTTAAGTATCGGAGAACTTTCTTTGCAGCATTCCAGTGATTTCCTGAAGGCTTAGCCATGAATTGACTAAGGATACTGACTGAGTATGCAATGTCTGGTCTCGTAGTGGTGAGATAGTTCAAACTTCCCACCAACTGACGATATAATGTACCATCTGCCTCTTTAGTTCCATCTTCTTTGTACAACTTTGCATTCTGTTCTAAGGGAGTTGACATAGCTTTGCAATCACTTATATTGAAATTTTTAAGATTTTCCTTTGTATATTTGCTTTGAGTGATCAAAGTTTTACCAGGCTCTCTCCATACCTCAATTCCTAAACAGTAATGCAATTCACCCAAATCTTTCATTTCAAATTCCTGTGACAACTGAACTTTAATTTCTTCAATTAACTTATGAGCACTGCCTGTGATAATTTTTTTTCGCAAAGGAAAAATTCGTAATTTTATTAATAATAACAAAATTACATGTTACATTGGCTGGTAGTGTCAAAGACAGCAAGTAATCCGCAAGATAAAAATGCAAAGAGGAGGAAATTAGGCTTTCCTCCCTTTTTTCTTTTCAACCTTGCGCCAACCATCTTGGGTTGGCGTGGTCGATAAAAGGACGAGTTGGTTCTCTATCACGTGTGCTCCAACGTCCTTATCAGATTCCAATGAGTCTGATGTATGTATTCTTTTGTTTCCATCAATTTTCGGTGCCCCGGAATCCATATCTGGCTGTGTCATGGTAGTGGTAGTGGCATCAATGGGTTCCTGCATTTCCTGCTCTTGTGCATTCACATCAATATCTGTCTGTTTGCTATCTTGTGGGTTGGGTTCTTCCTCTTCCTTTTGCTGTTCGAGCTCTTCTGATGGAAATTTCCATCCTTTGGCAACTTTACCTGTTTTCTTCCTTCTCCTGTTATCTCTTGTGGCTGCTGGGCAAGTGTTTTGTAGATGACCCGTGTTCCTGTAGATCCGACAGTGAAAAGCGGTGTTCTCATAATCTAAATGTTGTGACCATTTCTGATGTTTGTGATTCAGCATAATGCATTCTGGTAGTCCTTTGCTCAAATCCACTTCCACACAGATTCGTGCGAAAGTGTATATGCACTCCTCCATTCGTTGTGTATCAGTTTTGATATATCTACCAAGGACGTTACCAATGCCTTCGAGAACACTTTCCTGCCAAAAGTGAAGCGGGAGGTTGTGGAGCCGGACCCAAACGGCATTCTGGTCACCTCCATGGTATTGGCATCAAATTCTGGGAACCATGGTGTGATGGAGAGTCCAGTAGATCCCCAGAACCATGGCCCCTCCTTAATAATCATATCTCTGCCCTCTGCTGTTGAAAACTTGACAATGAAAAACCCTTTAGCGCATAGGTGGATATCACAATCCATGGTCCAGTTGGAAAAAATCCATTGGAAGAGCTCCACAGGTTTGGGCCAAAAACAGTGGAATCTGCATATTATAGCTTGTGATTCGAACATGGTTCTGTGCAGGTCTATGTCAGGAATGTCAATGTTTATTTCAGGCACACAGTTCTGTTGTTCCACAATATATGGCTTAGGGGAGTTTTCAGCCTAGGTCACAGTCGCTGTAGCATCTTTATTTTTTTCCCCTTGTAAGACGTTTCTGTATGAGGATCCTTTGGAGTGAGCAGTGTTGGACGCACTAGCACCCATGGTGTTTCCAGAAGCTCTGTTCAGTCCCAAATTTCCTCCCCTCAGTCGAAAATTAAGGCAAACAAAGGAACCAGATGCAATGGCGTAGTCATATATTAAGCAAGAATCTGCTAATGCTTTCCCCCCAAATATCAAAGACTAATAATGAACTGGGTAACCAGTAGCAGATTCGATTTGTTCTTCAAATACATTATGGAATCTTTTCCCTGAATCCATATGATAATACTCTTGCCTGTGGGAAGCTTAATAAAGATTTGAAATGATACAGATCTTACCCAAGAATCCATCGTAGAGGGGAAATCGCGGCATCGAAATGCATTTTCAGAGGTAAAGTAGCAACTCCTATTGTTCATTTGATCCGCAGGCAGGTATGGAGTGACTACCGGCGCGAGCATTCTGGGTCTCCAACACAGAGCGCCATAGAGATCTTGTCCTGATGGGAGAAATGGCCCCATGTCGTCCACAGGTTCAAGTATTGACCGCGCCCCATGGATTCCTTCCAATAACCCAGCAGACCCATGGAAATACAGGAAACCATGTCTGCCACGAAACATAGCAGATTTGGTACTCTGGTCACACTTCCAACTATTGAAGAAGATATCCGCCGCACAGATGATTATGTGGTCAACAAGAGCGGGTGTTAAGGATTGAGCCACCATGGGGCAGATGAAAACAAGCACGCCGGAGCAGTGCGAGGCCCAGCCATGGAGATCCACCGCCTCAAAAATCCCCAAACCAGAGCCGTGAACCCTAACTCCGACCGCTGCTCCAACCGTAGCTCCGCTTCCCTCCATTTTCATCTTTTTGCTGCCTGTGATAATGAGATCATCCACATACAAAGATATTAAAGCAAAATTTCCCTTTTCATCTTTCTTAACATACAAGTTAGGATCATTTTTGCTTTTCACAAATCCATTCTGAAGAAAGAAGGTATCAATCTTTACATACCATGATCTCGGCGCCTATTTCAAACCATATAATGCCTTTCTTAACCTGCAGACTAGATGCTCCTGTCCCTGTTTGACAAACCCTTCAGGTTGAACCAAATAAACTTCTTCCTTTAAATCACCATTTAGAAAAGCAGATTTGACATCCAATTGATGTATATTCCAATTATGTTTTGTGGCTAAGGCAATCAGTAATCTAATTGTATTCAATTTAGCTATTGGTGCAAAAGTATCTTCATAATCAATTCCCTCCTGTTGAGCATATCCTTTTGCAACTAATCTTGCCTTAAATTTATCAATGCTACCATCTGCTTTAAATTTCGATTTGTACAACCATTTGCTTCCAATTGGAACTTTATTTTCAGGAAGTTCCACTAATTCCCATGTTTGATTTTTCATAAGAGAAGCATATTCATCATTCATAGCATTTCTCCATTGTTCATGTTGTTTAGCTTTTTCATAATCAACTGGTTCTACAACATTCATGATATTAGACATTAAGGCATAATCTCTATACCTTGCAGGAAGCTAGGTTTGTCGGGTTGACCTTCTTGGTGCCACAATACCTGTTGGAGTTCCATCCATGATTCTTCGGCTTTGAGGTGAATCACCCTCTCGTGATGACTCACTGCTGCTGGATGTGCTCATACTACTCTCATCCTGATCTTGAACCTGTACCTGTACCTGTTCATGTTCCTGCTTAATCAAATTATCAAGTTTGACATGAGCATCATTAGATATATGCCATGCATCATTCTTTGTATCATTTTTATCAGCCTGCTCATGAAACAGCACATCACGACTTGCAAATAGTTTATGGGAACTTGGATCAAACAATTTATAGGCTTTCTGATCCGCACAATACCCAATAAAAACACACTTGATTGACTTGGCATCAAGCTTTCTTCTGTTAGCCTTAGGAATATGTGCAAATGTAGTACATCCAAAGACTCTTAAATGACTCACATCAGGTTTATAACCATGAAGAACCTCAAAAGGAGTTTGAAAAACTAATTTCTTAGTGGGACATCGATTCTTCAAATAAACGGCAGTGTTAATGGCTTCTGCCCAGAAACCATTAGAGACGTTCTTACCTTGAAGCATACTACGAGCAGATTCCACCAAGGTTCTATTCCATCGCTCAGCAACACCATTTTGCTGAGGGGTATGTGGTACTGTGAACTATTGTTGAATCCCATTAGATTTACAATAGTTGTTAAATGCATTTGACTTATATTCACCCCCTTGATCAGATCTGAGTATTTTAATGTACTTACCTGTTTGTTTTTCAACCATAGTTCGAAACTCTTTAAAATACTCAAATATATCACTCTTCCTTCGAATGAAATAGACCCAGGGATACCTAGATCTATCATCAATAAAAATAACAAAGTATGAAGCACCACCAAGAGACCTAGTTTGCATAGGTCCACATACATCAGTGTGAATTAATTCAAGTATATCATACTTTCGTTTCTCAGTATGAACCGGAAACTCTTCTCTATGTTGCTTACCAAGTGCACAAGCTTCACATGGTAAATGTTCACACTTCATAACAGGAAGACCTTCAACCATTGATTTCCTTTGCAACAAAGATAAATCATTGTAATTTAGGTGCCCATACCTGTGATGCCATAATTCTGCTGTCGATGTCTCTTTGGATGTCAATGCAACATGACACTTCACTGTCACATCCAATTTATATAATCCTCCAACCCTGGTACCTGTAGAAACAACCCTGTAGTGGTCCTGAACATCTTTCACAATACACCCCAATTTACCAAATTCCACTTTTAAATGATTATCAGTGATAGTGGAAACAGATATCAAATTCTTTTTGAGAGCAGGTACATACATCACATTATGAATCTGTCGCATTTTTCCTTTAAATAAGTACACATTTATTATGCCATAGCCTTGAACTTTAAGTGACCTGTCATCTCCTAGGTAAATGTGTGTGCCATCAGATTTCTCATAATATTTATCATACCATTCTTTATTACAAGTCATATGTGATGATGCACCAGAATCTATGAACCAAGCATTCTCATCATCAGTTTCAGCAGACAATGCAGCATCAGAAAGAAATAACTTAAGATTTTTAAATCCATCAGTCACTGAGGTGTCTCTGTTTATGAAATTTCCATTATGCCTTCTATGTCTTTGATTTGATTCATTATTCTTTCTTCTATAGCAATCTTTAGCCAGATGTCCAGGTTTTCCACAATAATCACATTCAATGTTCCTCTTAACATAAGAATCAGGAGGCGACATACCTTTTTTCTTTGCTTGAAAACGACCTCTATTCCTGTCCCATGGTCTCCCTCGGAATGGTCTTTTACCTCTTGCAGTCAAAGCCAAATCAGAACCATTTGACTCAAGTTCAAAAATTTTCATTCTCTCTTCTTCTTGAAGAAGAATTCCAGCCAATTCTTCAAATGTAGGAGGTGTCGGTCTAGCTGAGAGTGATGAAATAAAGACTTTATAGTCTGGGACTAACCCCTTCAACACAACAATTACCAAGTCGGTACTAGACACTTTTTCACCAATATCACCAAGCTTATCACTCAAGTCTTTAATTCGGGAAACAAAGTTGCTAATGCTTTCATTGGCTTCCATTTTGATAGATAGCAGCTTTGTTTTTAAAAATAAAATACGGTTTGCATTAGTAGTTTCATACAAACCTTTGAGAGTGTCCCATGTCGCCTTGGAAGTTTCACAGTCGGCCCAATGCTGTAAGTTGCCCCCAGTGCGTGGAGTTTTTTTTTAAGATTGCATGGAGTATGTGCAGAGGTTGCTATTCGGGCCAGCGCTTTCACATTTTGCTGAGTCCGCTGCACACCAATTCGTGAGTTTGGTCGTGGAAGCCGAAGTATGGCAGCAGTTTGGTCGTGGAAGCCGAAGGTTGAAACCGAAAAAGGCTGTGCGGTTTTTGAAACGGTTTGCTTGTGCGTTGAACAAATTTATATTTGTTCTTGTCATTTTTTTTAAAAAGGAGCAAGTTTTGTTTGAAGTTTTTTTTTATTAAAAAAAGATCAAACCAAACAAAGGGCGCAATATATATTTTAGGACGTCATTGACACTTTGAGGATTCAATTGTGCATCATTGCATTCAATAAAAATTGCAGCTTAGATCCTTTGAATATTTAGATCTTTGAATCTCGTCATTACTGCTCACAACAATGGCTAATCCTCTTGCCGATTCATATTTAAATGAATCCACTAAACTTGATGGTGAAAAATATGTAAATTGGAAATTTAAGCTGATCACAGTTCTGGAGGCATACAATCTCTGGACAATTGTTAAAGGTGACGACCAAATTAAATTGAACAAACAACACAACACAGCTAATGTGAGACAAAGCTCACTGAAATCAATGAATTGAACTGCACGATTACATCACACTTATATAGCAGATTGCACTCACCTAATCTTCCTAAAGAAGTGGAAACAAACCTAAATACGTGCAACCAATTTCTAAATAAACACTCTCGTTCAACCACTCAAAACTAAATATATTTCTGCATGATCTAGATTATTCTCACAAAATTTAATAGCAACTTTGTATGTTTTTTTTTTCTTTTTGGTAACACATTGTAAATAGATGAGGCGTACTAATGTCTCAAACTAAATTTACGGTTCGTAAGAAAAAATGATTTGCTTGCGCTGTTAAAGAGGAAATAACAAAATTAACCAGAATCTAATTAATGACTAGTATTTTGAAAAAGGTATAATTGCTTATTTACTATCTATTTACTCTCCATAACCTGCAATGAAAAGCACATATTTCAGTTCCGCATTATCGACTAGATTTTATGATAAAATATGTTTGATTGAATTTATAAACAAAAACTTAGTCAATTCTACAATGGAGAGTCTAACTCTGCAGAATGCTCTACATTAGAGTATTCTCAATACAACTCAACTAATATATAGCTTGCATAGATGTAGGAAAGTTAGAACCATACTCTAAGAAATAGAAACTAAAAATTCTCCATTATTTTAACATTTTATTTGTTGTTAATTACTTTCCATTACTAATATTAATGCAAGAACATCTTCCAACCAGTGCACTTAAACATTTTAATTTATTTTTTTTTTATGAGTTTTGATTTTAAAAATAGTTACAATAATAAATTGTAATTGTTAATGAGTTAAAATAATAAATGTGAGTTGTTAATCAGTTTTGTTTAAATTTTAATTAATTAATTAAAATCATATATTTGAATTATTAAATTTATACATAAATTAAATATTTAGAATTTATTTTTTAAAATTCAAGATATTTAAAAATATAAAATATAATAATCACATAGAAATTTCTGCCCACCCCTCAGCAAAGTTCACCTTATCTTCTTCCATGACCATGGCTAACCCAATATTTTGTAAGGAAGTTGAACACAGCAAGCAAGCAGGACACAACCCTACCCCACCCTTCTTATTTAAGATCATTGATTAATGGTATAACCTAAACTCACATGCATGCTTATGTAGTTCACTCGTGCTAATTTGTACGAACAAAATCAAAGAAAAGAACACCCATGGTAACAATGAATAATATAAATATTGAATGATTCGGTCGTTTGGATCATCATTTCTATTGGATTCTCAAAAGGTACATAAGTACGATCTCTTTTTTAAAAGTATTCACTAATTTGCCTTTTCCTTTTAAGTGTCAAATGGCAATGTGATGGCTGTTTAATCCTTTTCAATTGAACTTTATATATATAGAGGATGTAAATAACAAACTCTATATGACACTTAAAGCCGTAGTGGACAATCGCAGCTCTAATCAATTTGTGTTGTTTTAAAAAGCCCCATCACATTCCCTTTCAGTACTCAATTCTTCTCATGGCAAAACCTTATGTATGATATTTATGTGAATTTAAATTTTTGATTACTGTGTGGAGAGTTGTGAATTTAAATTTTTTATTATTGTGTTGAGGTTTTTCAGTTAAATATGAAAAAATATTGTAATGTATTATTATTAGATATATTTTTTTGGGATTCAACTGCTTTAAATAAGTCATTCATCTATGACCATTTCCATGAAAGCTAAGGAGTGAAGAAGTGGGAATGAAACAAGTGAAATGAATCACATAGCTTCAATCATCACTTCTAAGGCTGGTAACCAAGACTTCAAAAAGTCACTTAACAACAAGGAAATACATGGATTACTTCATACTTACCTAGTTTCAAAGTGCACATCACCGCTCATATATATATATATATATATATATATATATATATATAAAATTTCAAAGTTCACATCATATAAAATGAATACATACCTAGTTTCAATATGTGTATCATCTTTTTTTTTCATATTATAGAATATGATGAGATTATGATTTATGAAATGAAGAGAACTCTATTTGAATGGTTTATGAGGCATAATACTTGTTAAGGTTTTGCAAATGAAGTAGCAAATTAAGTGGGCTTGATTGTGGCGAAAACTCCATAGTTAAGAGTGCTTGAGCCAGAGGCCTTCTAGGATGGGTGACCTCCCTGTCCTGGTTATGCATGGTTTCTTTAAATGCAAAGCTTCACAAAAAAAATTACACTCAAAATTTGTGTATCTCTCTCAAAATTTCATAAATCATTATCTCATCTTTCTTTGGACTAAGCACAGCTGGTATGATGCAACCGTAAAGCCGCAAATATCCAAAGATGCAAGGTTAGCGGAATTAACCCCATAATTACCCACTTGATGCAGCACAAAACTGAAATTAACATATAATCGTGGACCTGTGGGTTATGGCCCACACAAACTCCCTTTACACGCAGCGGATTACAATTTTGGAGTTTTATTCAACATACATATGCGTGCAATCAACCACGCTTAATTTTAAACCGATCGCACATAACTCAAACTACTTACATACACATGGAACAATTTTTCCAGGGTCCCTCCATCCTTTGACCAATCATAGCGCATCGCATATCGACAAACTTAACTTGCAACTTAAATGGTAACCAATACAATCACCGATGCGAAGTTGCGACGTAATCTCCACCGTAGATCTTCGCCAAATCTAACAGCCTCGTTGTATTGTCTCACATTGTCATCTCCCATCCTTGTCGCGTAGGAACCAAAATAACATAATGTGCGCACTCTTAACAGTAACCTCTAAAATATGTGATGTGCGCTAATGCGTAATGTCGACACGTGGCTCCTCCCTCATCGCATCGCATATTTCAATCCTTACCGCATCGCAAAAAAAATACTTATCCAGCGAAATCTTAACGCTATCCACTAACATTTGCGATGTGCGAACTTGCAATTCGTCATCCGTCGTTGATCTACACCCAGATCTAACGGTCCTCACTACTCGCCCTTCATCTCATCGCATCGCAAGTTATTTTGTTTAACTTGCGAAGTCATCTTGACCATCAATCTCTTCCCCTTCAGATCTATGATCTAATCATGATCGTCCACTCACCTTCACGCGGCTCTTCTTTGTCTCTTCTGCCTACATTGATCTCTATCGTTTAATATTAAAACTTCCATTTTGTGATTCGTTCCTCGTTGTCCGATCACCTTCTTTGGAAATATTCAAAATGTTTTCTGTCTTAGTCGATTTCTCTTCTTTCTACTATCGTCGCTCTGCAACTCTACTATCCTTCCTGAGCTTTATTCAATCTTTACAAGATTTGATCTCTCCTGAGCTTGTTCTCCTATTTTTTATTCACTCCAACTTGGGATTATCACACTAGTTGCATGCCTTACTCACTATTTCAATCAAGAATACAAACCACCATTGGATTACTCCTCTAAACCCAGAATTCGTGATTTGTTTCTTACTCAACCTGTACACACATCCTCTAGCTCCATACTAGAATCACACAAATTCTACCCAGCCATTAAGTCCTTTATCACTCAAAAATACTTATACATTCAATTTGAATTCATTCACCATGTTTTATCACACAGAAACCATAAATTCTCAGTTACAGATCACTCAACACGTAAAAGGAATGACACACAGTCACAATGAATTCAATTTCCTCATTAATTAAATAAATGTACAGATACAAATAAAAAACCTGTTTACAATCTCGCTTTGGCCTAATGTGCCTTTACATGGCCCCTTTCTCTTCCTCTGTCTCTATGCCCGTAGGCTTACAATTAAGTTTCCTCTATAATAATATCTCTCTTTTTTCCCTTTTTTGTGCCTTTAAGGCTTTACAAATATAAACAAAAGGTTCTGTAACCAATTCTGGTTCAAATCCATAGGTTACTCAACAAAATCCTAAAAATCCTCTAAGTCCTCATTTAATTCCTAAAATCTCTTCTTTATCCCTTGAGGATCTCAACATTAAACTAAATCGTAAGGATCCTCCATAAATCATGAACTACTTTCTAATCTAAGATTTACAATACTTCAGAATATCTCAATCCACACCAATCACTCATCAATCACTCATGTTCTCCTACATTTGAGAACATTTACAAATATGCCTCTCAATATTTAATTAAATCCTATTCTAAATGTCTAACATAAATCACTCAAAACATTGAAAATTACATTAATTAAATACTTAAGAAACCAACTCTTTTGAAAAACATAAGACCCCCTAGATTCTACTAAAAGTACAAATTTTCGGAACTGTGATGCTCCTGCATCAGACTCCCAGAGTAAAAAAATTCATGATCTAAAGATCATGTGTTTCCAATCTTTGTCCTCCTGGATCCCATACTTTATTCTTCGGTGATTTCCTTGCCCCTTTTAATTGTTGTCCATGCATTCTGTTGTCTTTCCTTGCTTCTCCTAGTTTCCACACTTTCATTTGTAACACTCCATTGAATTTACCTTCAACATTTGTCACAATCCAACCTTTTATACAACCATTTATTTTTCTTCTCTTTATGAAGCTCCTTTATTTATGTTTATTTCTCATAAGCTTCATGAAATTTTATATCTCTCTGCCCAATTTATTTGGTTGTTGCACTTTATTTTCATTATTTGGAATATAAACATCTTTAAGTCGCTGATTACATTCTTCATTTTCTTTTTCTTCAACTTCTACTATTATTGAGATTTCTCCAAATACTATTGTAGATATTTCTTTGGACATTGTTGCAAATATTTCTTCGGACATTGCTACCTCACAATCTTCCTGAATATATTTTAAGATATCTCCCTCTGCAACATCCCTCTTTTGCTCACTACCTGCAAATTTACTTTCAAAAACTAAACTGCCCTTCAATTCCTTGACTGCAGTAACATTTTCTTCCTTTGCTGCAGATCCTTTGCAGTCTTCATCAGGTTATTTCTTCTCTACTGGTGCTTTCAACCAATTCTCCAATAATTCCAATTCTTTCTCCCGTTTACTAACCAATTTTACATGTGCTTTTCCTTGGCTATCTTCATAATATAACATAGTCTCATCCTCCACCTTTTTGACAGTTTCCAGTGACTTTCTATCGCCTATAAAATCATTAAAACCTGCAATCACACACAATTTTTCAGTTGTAAAACCACAAGACTCAATTGTCTTATTTGATGATTCTGTCATCAAATCCTTTTTCTGTTCCAAGTCTTCTACATGACTCAGAAAATATTCAATTTTATTCATCTCAACTTCCTCAAGCATAGAATATGAGTACTTGGTATCCGTTACTTCTTCTTCTTGCTTTTGGTCATCATTGTGAGCCAAAATTCCTCTGTTTCCAACTCTAGCAGTATGTTGAAAATAAATATCTTCCTTCAATTGTGTTTGAATTTCTTCATGAGACCTAACTGTCTCATCCTTCTTCTTTAAAACAGAATTCAGATTTTGTCTCTCCTCTTCTTCTTCTTTGATAATACCCAAAGATTGTCCATCATCATGTATTACACATGCAAAGCATACACAAATTGTTAATTTCAAAATCATAAGGCTCAGTAACCTCAATTGATGTTTCAGACATCATTGCTCCATCTTCAAGTTCACAAGGAACTTGTTATTCTCCAAAAACTTTATTTTGTTGTAGTTAAACTCCTTCGAGCTTCTTTATCCTCAACTGAACATCTATAATCTGATCAAGCTTCCTCAACTCTTCTATTAGCTGCATATTCACATGTTCTTTTCTCTTCTCTTGTAGCCTATGTCATTTCACTTTCTTTCTCATATTCCAACCATACCTCTGGTCTACCTTATTTCTCTGCAATATCCATCAATAATGTCAGTTGGAAATTTATCTCAGCTTTCTCTCTCTCATATTCTTCACCACTCATCTGTCTCCATATGCCATTTGCTTCGACATCTTATTTCTTCACTTTGTGGCTGCTTCTTGAACCTCTGTTATGACTATCAATAGTCATCTTCTTAATCATATTCATGAGCTCCTCACTCACTATGAGTTGTTGTTAGGTCCCTATATTACTAGTATAGTCCCTTATTATTGTTAGTGTAACCCCCTTATCGTTATTATTGTACCCTTGTAACCCCCATTTTGTTATTATTGTGCCCTTAAATTATTATTGTTAGGTCGGCTAGGATTACATTGTGGCCCACTAGGATTACATTATAGCCCCATGGACTCCTATATATAGAAAGGAGGTTTTGTAAATTATATCATCCAAGAATTGTTCATTTATGTAATGTATTGGAGGTTGCCCCCTCGAAGTGGCTTATTTCTAAGGCGTTGATATCTTTTTTCTTCTATTTTTGGAGCTGGTTACACAACAGTTGTAATTAAGCCTCTACAATAGCAAGTCCTCCCTGCTATACCTCTCCAAGCTTTCCTCTATACTTGGTCACTTGTCCCCTCTCTGGAACTTTCTTTGAGCATTCCTTTGCTCCTTCTAGGCTTCAACTCATCCGCACTTTTGAGAACACAACTATTTTGTTGTATTTCAATCACAAATGAAATATTAGCTTCTGGACACACTCTTCTTTCACTTAGAAATCCTTACCAACTTGTTTCATCACTTCTTCTTAAGGCTGTGATCTTCTTTTGTTGAGATACTTCATTAGCCGCAACTATCAATCTCCAATCTATCTTTTATCCTGCAAAACTCAAATCAAAGTTAATATAAAACCACCACCTGCATGATTTCACAAGTAGTATCCATCCACTCTTCACATTCGAGTGAATCTCTGTTCTCCTCAAGAACACAACCATCACTTTGTTAGATTTTACTGTCTAGATTTTCTTTCTGCACTTGTCTCCACCTTTTCAGATTTATAATTTGACTTCTTCTCCTCTGATCCACAGTCACACTGAATATTATTCTGTTTTGCTACCAAATTTTTTATGCATAGTTTAACTCTGCAATATTCATCAAAAAATCTGCTTGTTTTGATTTATCCTCCGAAGAACATACCTTCTCTAACTTTCTCCCAAAAGAGCTTTTACTCGCTCTGATACCAAATAATGCAACCGTAAGGCTGAAAATATCCAAAGATGCAAGGTTAGCAGAATTAACCCTACAATTACCCACTTGATGCAGCACGAAACTGCAATTAACACATAATCGTGGACCTGTGGGTTATGGCCCACATAAACTCCCTTTACACTCATCGGATTACAATTTTGGAGTTTTATTCAACATACATATGTGTGCAATCAACAATGCTTAATTTTAAACCGATCACACATAACTCAAACTACTTACATACACGCAGAACAGGGGTTGAAAGGTCCCACCATCCTTTGACCAATAATAGTGCATCACATATCGACAAACTTAACTTGCAACTTAAATGGTAACTAATACAATCGTCGATGCAAAGTTGCGACGTAATCTCCACCGTAGATCTTCGGCAGATATAACGACCCAGTTGTACTGTCTCACATTGCCATCTCTCGCCCTTGTCATATCGCAACCAAAATAACATGATGTGCGAACTCTTAATGGTAACCTCTAAAATTTGAGATGTGCGCTAGCTAATGCACAATGCCGACACGTGGCTACTCCCTCATCGCATCACATATTTCAATCCTTACCGTATCGCAAACAAATTACTTATCCAGCGAAGTCTTAACATTATCTGCAAACATTTGCGATCTGCGAACTTGCGATTCGTTGTCCGTTGTTGATTTGCACCAAGATCTAATGGTCCTCACTGCTCGCCCTTCATCTCATCTCATCACAAGTTATTTTGTTTAACTTGGGAAGTCATCTTGACTGTCAATCTCTTCCCCTTTAGATCTGTGATCTAATCATGACCGTTCGCTCACCTTCATACGACTCTTCTTTGTCTCTTCCGCCTACACTGATCTCTACCATTTAATATTAAAAATTCAATTCTGTGATTTGATCCTCGTTGTTCGATCGCCTTCTTTGGAAATCTTCTAAGTGTTTTCTGCCTTAGTCGATTTCTCTTCTTTCCATTGTCGTCGCTTTGAAACTCTGTTATCCTTCTTGAGCTTTATTTAGTCTTTAAAAGTGCTGATCTCTTGTTCTCCTGTTTTTTATTCACTCCAACTTGGGATTATCACGCTTGTTGCATGCCTTACTCACTATTTCAATCCGGAATATAAACCACCATTCTGTATTACTCCTCTGAATCCAGAATTCGTGATTTGTTTCTTACTCGACCTGTACACACATCCTCTAGCTCCATATTAGAATTACACAGATTCTACATAGCCATTAAGTCCTTTATCACTCAGAAAGACTTATACATTCAATTTGAATTCATTCACCATGTTTTATCACACATAAACCATAAATTCTCAGTTATGGATCACTCAGCACGTAAAAGAAATGACACATAGTTACAATGAATTTGATTTCCTCATTAATTAAATAAATGTACACATACAAATAAAAAACATGTTTACAATCTCGCTTTGCCCTGATGTGCCTTTACATGGCCATTTTCTCTTCCTCTGTCTCTATGCCCGTAGGCTTACAATTAAGTTTCCACTCTAAGAATATCTCTCTCTTTTCCCTTCTTTGTGCCTTTGAGGCTTTACAAATATATACAAAAGGTTATGTAACCAATTCTGGTTCAGATCCATAGGTTACTCAACAAAATCCTAAAAATCCTATAAGTCCTCAATTAATTCCTAAAATCTCTTCTTTATCCCTTGAGGATCTCAACATTCAACTAAATCCTAAGGATCCTCCATAAATCATGAACTACTTTTTAATCTAAGATTTACAATATTTTAAAATGTCTCAATCCACACCAATCACTCATCAATCACTCATGTTCTCCTACATTCGAGAACATTTACAAATTTGCCTCTCAATATTTAATTAAATCCTATTCTAAATGTCTCACATAAATCACTCAAAACATTGAAAATTACATTAAATAAATACTTAGGAAACCAACTCTTCTGAAAAACATAAAACCCCCTAGATTTTACTAAATGTACAAATTTTCGGAACCATGATGCTCCTGCATCATATAATATGAAAAAAAATGACATACATATTGAAACTAGGTATGTATTCGATATGTATTCATTTTATATGATGTGAACTTTGAAATTATATATATATATATATATATATATATAAGCAGTGATGTGGACTTTGAAACTAGGTAAGTATGAAATAATCCATGTATTTCCTTGCTGTTAATGGATAGGAGTATCTACACGAACCCATAATGTGTTGTCCAAAAGGTGATGGTGCGTGTGGTAATGGAGTTCTAACCTAGTTGCACCCGCAATCCTTCCTTCGCTAGGCTTCCGCCTGGCATGATCCCTCTCCTTAGCCTTATTCTAAACAACTCATCCCTTTTCGATGGGTTTTATTCTGTACTTTTGTATCAGTACCGAAAGTTCGAAAAAAAAAAAAATTGTTTTTGGCGCTTTTAAAATTAATTTACTTATATATGAATGAGGAAACCAAGTACGATATGATTTAAAATGTACTTAAAACAACTTATATTATTAGATTATTTTTTAATATAACGTTATACACGTGAAAACATCTCCTATAAAATTTCATATAAAGAATTAATTTTAAAAATCACGAGTCTTATGAAATGCCGGAGACAACAAAAGGCAATTGATCCAGAAGTAAAATAGATAAAATTACTGGTGTTAAGGATCATCAATTCACTATGATTCCCTTAAAGGTACAACCCCTGTTTATTTATTTCAATGTTCCTACTCTGTCGAACAATAATCCAAAAATATAATAATTAGACCGTATGCTCGATCACACAACCTAACACGATGATAACGCCACTTCAACTTTCCTCTTTACTTTTTGGAATATTAAAAAAATTGAATGATTGTAGTCTTATGGATCATCATCATATCGATAGGATTCTCATAACGTACAGCCGTACTCTTTTTTAAAAGTGTTGAGTTAGGTGTGTAATTTACCTAAATTGCTGCTATTAAATGTTTCTTTTTCGTTTGAAGGTTAAAAAATAATAGTTAGTTAGCGATTTATCGATAGCTATATACCTATATATATTTATATTTAAGAAATCTATATTACATTTAAATCAATACTCAGCACTTACAACTCTAGTCAATCCTTTTGGCATTGTGTTGTTTTAAAATCCTCCACATTCACCTGCTCCATTACATTCGCCCCTATTACTCAATCATTCTCACTGCTCTTCCCCAAGGGAAAATTATACGTAAAACATGTATAAGATATTTCTGTTAATTCAACCTTTACTCTGCGCAACGAATTCCATATGATAAAAAATCAAAATCATTTTTCAAAATTTCCATCTTATGGGTGGATATGCATTTATTTAATTAATAGTAATAGTAAATATATGATAGTAATAAATTTTAAAGTGCATAGTAGTATATGTATTTAAATTTTGCTCTAAGAGTTAGTTTAACTGGTTGAGTCTTCGCTGTTAAGTATTTTGCCAGTTGGGAGGTCACAAGATCAAATTTTCTTGACGCTTTTGGGGTATTTAATTTTAAAATATGTATATGAGCATTAAGTTTTTTTTATCTTTTAGATTGGCTAAATCATGATAATAGTGGAATGTTTTACTTCATTTATTTATTTGTATGAAAATAAAATACTAAATTTCTATCCAACTTTTTAAAGGTAATAAATTCATTTTCAAAATATTTAAATAATTTATTGTTATTAATTTTAATAGATATTAATCATCATTATTATAAATTATCTTTTAAAATTAAATTAAATATAATTTATATATTTAATTAAAAATTATTTTGATAAATAATGAAATATAAGTATTGAGGGGTTTCCGCACTGCATTATATTAGATCATTTTTTTGGGATTATTAAGAAAGTCATTCAATTATGACCATTTCCATGAGAGGTAGTCATCATATTGACTTGGGGCTTACATGGGGCTTACAGGGGTGAAGAAGTGGGGTTGAAACTAGTGAAATGAATCACATAGCGTCAATCATCACTTCCGGGGCTTTCACCCGATAACCAGGACTTCCCAGGAGGTCACCCATCCCAGAAATCCTCTAGCTCAAGCGCGCTTAACTATGGAGTTTTCCCCACAATCAAGCCCACTTAGCTTGCTACCCCATTTGCAAAACCTTAGCAAGTATTGTGCCTCATGAACCATTCAATTAGAGATCCCTTTACTCTTTGTATTTTAAGTATGAGGGGTTTCCGCAGTGCATTATATTAGATATCATTTTTGGGATTCAACTGCGTTAAGTAAGTCATTCATGTATGACTATTTCCATGAGAGGTAGTCGCAACTGACTAATTTCTCATGATTTTTGAATAGTCCACTTAGCACTCAAAGTATTGAGGGGTTTCCATAATGCATTATATTAGATCATTTTTTTGGGATTCAAGTACGTTAAGAAAGTCATTCAACTATGAAAATTTCCACTGAAATTTATTAAGTCTTGACTGGTACAAAGAAAACGGGAACAATGCCCCTTAAGGTTTTGCAAATAGGGTAGCAAGCTAAGTGGGCTTGATTGTGGAGAAAACTCCATAGTTAAGCGTGCTTGAGCCAGAGGAGCTCTAGGATGGGTGACCTCCTGGGAAGTCCTGTTACCGAATGAAAGCCCCGTAAGTGATGATTGATGCTATGTGATTCATTTCACTAGTTTCAATCCCACTTCTTCACCCCTACAATGAGTGCTAAGTGAGCTACTCAAAAATCATAATTGAAACCAAAAAAATAATATAATTAAATATATTAAAAAAAACTATATATAATTAATAAAATTTAAAATAATTTTAATGTATCTTAAACATAAACCTATTAAATTACATATAAGAAGAAAAAGGATTACATAAAATTGGATTACATAAAATTTAAGTGAAACCCTCGACAAAGAATGTGAATCATTTAATTTATGCCAAAAAAGTAAGGAGTTGATTTCTATTTTGCAAGGTTGTCTCTCCTTTTGAGTCAAAAGGCACGTCCCCACACAATTTCCGAGGATTCTCCATGCCCAACCCACACAATATATTACTATGTTGTTTAACCATTTTACGATCAAAGTGATTTTTTTAATGACTCATCTAAGAGGCGAACGAGTCACATCATTACTTGTTGCCGAGTTGGTTTAGAAAATTTGAAACTGTTTAGTTTAAACTATAGTGGTAAGTATTTGGGTGATTTATTCATATAATAAGATTTTTTTATATAATAAGATTTTTTTTAAATTATATATTTTACATTAATTTTAAAGTAAATATATTTAGAATTTTTTATCATATATTTTATGTCCATCTTTTAACATTGGTAAAAGTGGGTGTCGTTCATAAAATCTAATGAAATTTTTGGACAGTTAAAATTGAATATTAAAACTTTTGATATTAGAATATAATTAAGTTTTATTTTGATTTTTTTAATTTATTATTTGTTTTTTGAATTTATTATTATTATTATAATTTAAAATTATATAATAAAAAGAGTAATAGCATTTCTATACAAAATTAACAATATTTTATTTTGGAAAATTTTAATGGGAAAAATTAGTTAATAATAAATCTATATTTATTATTATCATGGGCTTAAAAATAGTCAAGTTGGCTAATATATTAGTCTCATGAGGTGACTCTTCATTGCTAAACTCTATAGTGGAGAATCCTTAAGCATTTTAAAAGTTTCATCGTATGTACTACTATTGGCTCAATACCATAGGCCATCCATATTAGGTGCCCAAAGCCACAGCTTTTTACCTAACAACCTTAACTCTTTCACCAAGTCAAGTTTCCCTAACAATCCCTTCTTTAAACTTAACTTGAGGTTTTGTTTGAAGAAATCAAGCCAAATAGGTGAAATGATCCAACACTACTCGTCTTAGGCCTTGCCCCATTCAAAATTTATAAGCATAGTATTTGGAAATTCCACATGTTATCTAAGAATCTCACATGCTACGTTCTCCCCCATGTTACATAGGTCTACATTCATATTTTACCCATGATATACCAGGAGTACACATTCCTTACTAGGTCTTACAATCGTAATTGCCCATTTACATGTAAAATTTTTGATTCCATTATAATTTTTTTAACTATCACTATCCTAGTACTTAAATTGTCATACTCATGCTTTTCTATTGTTTTGAATCTTAAGCTACCATCCTATTGCATTGAGACATGTGCCTTCTTATTGCTTGAAGAATTCATTCACCATGAGCTCCCGCCTTTCCCTTCTCATACTCGACATATGCTAAAATCACAACATTCCAAGACGGTACATCTCATTCAAGCATTATATCAAATATTTCATTTGTATCATCTATTCCACTAATTTGAAAATGAACTGGGGTCAAAGCATGGAGTTGGGTTACACTTTTTAGCGAAATGAGGGTGATTTTTCCTTAAAAATGAATGCTCGATCAAGAAATTTTAAGCACTCGATCGAGCAATTTAAAAGAGATCATTCGAGCGTTTAAAAAAACTCTAGATTGAGTCATCTTCTAACCTGAGTTAAAGGATCAATCGAGAGTTATGGCTTAATCAAGCTATATCTTTTGATCGAGCCATTGGCTCGTTTGAAAGATATAGCTCGATCGAGCATTATTTCTAATTAAAATAACCTAGTTGCGATCTATGCAAGTCATTTTACTTGGACCGCGAGAGGAAAAGGAATTCAACAAAATATTTCTAAGCTCGATCAAGATGGAGGAACTCAATCCAGCTACCGATCAACCCCACCAACGACCCAGAGGCTCAAGCCAAGGTAGGTTCCCTGTCATTTTTGGCTCTTTTATTTAATTTTTTTCTGCAAAATAAATTAATTAATTTAGAAAAAACACTTGCATACAAAAAATACAAAAACCAATCATGAAAACCACAAAAACCACCAAGAAAACCCTTGAAACCAGAAAAAAAACCTAAAAAACCACCAAGAAAACTCTTGAAGACCAAAAACAACTTAGAAAAACACCAAGAAAACCCTTGAAATGCGACAAAAACCCTATAATATATGTTTTATTTTTATTTTTAATTTCATTGTATACGTTATCTACAATATTAACATGTTTATTATAAATATTTTCAATGGTAATTTTTTTTTTTTTTTTAAAGCAGGTTACATCCAAAACATGAATAGTTTGAGTCTGTCTATCCAAACCTTATAGGCCTTTAAGTATATTATACTACTACACTTAAGACTACTGACGTAAATGCTATCTGTCCAAAACATCATGAAAAAACAAAAGGATTAACACATCATGTTGGTAGTTAATCATCAGACGATTCTACCAGAGAGGGATCTTTGGCACTCGATCTTGGCATTTTGAATTGGTGCAGACCCTGGAGCTGACGCTAAAATTTTCCAAGGCAAACATACTGATGGTGCAGCTGGAGTTGTATGGATTGCAGCTACTTCTGAATATCCTCAGGGCTCATATCATCCTGCAGATGCCTTTCTCCTTCCTGGATTGTGGTGATGTCTTTCGCCATGATACACTTCATGAGCCAATATAGATAAGACTCATAAACCATTTTCTTGAATAAGGTAAGCCAACCCCGGGTGTTCCCCAGGTCCATAACCAATGGCGTCCATTCCTCGACAAGAGGCTCAACAATAGCCTATGATTTTAGCTGTGACTTCCAAGCAAAAATCATAGTTTTTATCTGTGTCGGAGTCTTGACATTGAACGCATGTAGTATGTTATGCATATTTTCCATGCCTGACTTTCTTCCTCTCTTACGAGGCTTACTAGTCGAAGCCCCTTGCCCTTTCCCTTTCTCCTTTTTCTAGTTGTCAGCGTATACACCCCGCCCTCTCTTACCATTACTTGAAGTTGTTACCATCCCGCCTTTTGACATACCACCCCACACCTTCAGAACTGCGCGCACCCACACAGGAGATGAAACCCACAGTGCAGGAGTCGAAGCGATTATCATATTAGGCAGACCTATAGTGAGCACAAAACCAATATTTTATTAACTCTTTGCTACCTAGTGCTTGAAAATGTTCTCGACACTGTTTTCCCTTCCTTCTCACATACAGACCTTGGTTCATTCCTTTTTGGAGAACCAAATTTTTTTATATCTCCAAGTTGTGCCATAGATATGACAGCGAGCCCAACAAATATAACCACTACGAGTTGACATTCCCCGTTTCTCTTAAACCCCAACTGCCTTTTACTTCCTCAATCTTGTCGAGATGGAAGCCAGATATTTATAGGTCAATGACCAGGTATACATGTAATATCTCAATTAGAGACCAGGGACTCTTATACATTTCCATTTGTATTAACATATTTCCATAGAAAACATAGATCAACATAGCGAATTCAGGTAAAACTACATTAATTGATAGTCTAAATTTCCAGTACATAAACCTCCTCAGACCCTTCCATTCTTGCAACATTATCTTATGCGGAACCTCCATCCCATTTACCCAAAAGGCCAAAGAAACATACTAGAAGTCATGATCGTCTCCCGCTCGGTTCCTCTGATGCTTTGGCTCTCCAGACCAGCATGATATAGCTACAACCTTCTGCAGAATGCAGGGGAAGAGCCTAACAAGTGACTGCATGCAAACTACAGCGTGCACCACCTGGAGATCAAGGTGACCTTCGCACAAAAACCGATCTGACACCCACGATTGGATCTACCTACCCCTCTTAATGTCGAGTGTGCAATGGCATCGGGTCAGTTAATTCATTGACTCGATCCCTAATTGGGTCCTCCCTGTCCTCGCACCCTGATCGGGTGGATGGTAGATTTTATTTTTAATTATATTGCGTTTTTTTATTTTTTTATTTTTTTTTAATTTTTTATTTTTTTTATATCAGTGAAACACATTCTCAAAACAAAAATATTTTTTGTTATAAAAAATGCATTTTAAATTTTGAATAAATTTCATGAGAAATATGCAAAAAAAAATTCAAAACATAAAACAATTAAACTATAGAACTCCAATAAATAAATAAATAAATTAGGAACTTAAAATTGTAATAATGAATATCGTTGCTCATGGTGCACCTCTATTGAATGAAATAAGAAATTTTGTTTCATTTTTTCTTTTAAATTTAAAAATATTTAAAATTTAAATATTTTTTAATAATAAATAGAGTAATTTATTTTCTAAAATTAATTGTAGTTAAATAAAATATTTTAACTAAATTAAAAGTCCACATATATATATATATATATATATATATATATATATATATATATATATATATATATATATATATATATATATAGAGAGAGAGAGAGAGAGAGAGAGAGAGAGAGAGAACACTTAACGCATATATATCTGTAAAGTTGTAAGTATATATATATATATATATATATATATATATATATATATATATATATATATATATATATATATATATCTAAAGTATATATATATATATATATATATATAACATTGTTTTATAGCTATTTAACATAATGTGCTTTTCATAATAACATAAGATGAGTGATGCTCGACAACTTTTTTAAGATTTGAATTGATCTATAAACTTTAATTTTCCTTAAAATTTCCATTACTCATATTTGTGCAATTATTTAATATAATGATACATGACAACTATACATCTCTTAGTTGCCACCCTTATTAAATTTATTAGTTGAGTAATGATTTTGTAACTTACACTTTCTATTTTTTTATATAGCTATATAACACAATATATATATATATATATATATATATATATATATATATATATATATATATATATATATATATATATATAGTTTCAACAATGTATCAACTGATGAAAAAGTGCATTTAAAGTGAATATATAAGCATTTTGACTCTTTTCTAATTTGTACGATATTGTTTCATTATCTAGTATACACAAGTATTTGAGGGGCTCTATAATTGTTGAAGTTTGTGAAATTGAAGCCACCACGAGTGATGTTGATTTCTTCGTGTCTCTTAAAATGACCCTGTATGGAACTATAGACTTTGAATAGATAAGGAGTTATGCACGAATGAAATGAAATAAGTAGAAATGTAGAGCTACAGTCAAAACTGAACTTCAATTAATTAATAAAAAATAATGAAAATTATTTACATATAGAATGGAAATAAACTAGCTCGGGCGATGGTAGATTATGTTTGAGAATAGATGCGATGGCTACATTCCTTCTGAAATGTGTTACAATGAGACTCAAAGGCCTTTTTATTATTCAGAAACCATGGAAAACCATAATTATTCAAAAACCTAACCCTAGGATATAAAGCACCAAACGTTTGTGGGCCTTGTTGGGTTAGTTGGTACATCAACTTCCTGGGGTTGTAAATTTGGCATATGATCTCTGTTTGAGGTGTATGATACCTCATTAGAAAAAAATATTCTAGGAAAACAACTTTTGGCTCCAAAACTTGATTAAAATTATGGGTTTGTCTGTTTTAAAAAAGACAATGTTTAGGGCCTCAAAACAGATCTGGAAGTTTAGGACCCCAAAAAATGCAAAAAATAGTAAACTATGCTAGAAATTAGGAAACTGAAAAGAAATAGTGTTAGGGGTCCAAGTGGAATAGGTGGGTGGCCACAAATATCTACATGGATGATGAATAGTCTATTTTATTTTTCTAAAGGATACAAACACAAGGAATGAGAAAATGAAGGAAAGTGAAAGTTCCAAGTATTTTTTGGCAGAACCATCATAGATGTGAACAAAGATGGTTACATCAAGGAACTAAAGAGTGATTATACAAGATCCCCATCTATATATAAGCAAGGAGAGCTAGAATATAGAGTTTGGTTCGAACTTAAAGAAATATATCTTTCAAACTTAAAACAAGAAGTTTTGGCATATGCCAAATTATTTTGGATTCTTCATCTTTGTTTCTCCATAAAATAATTTATTAAAGAACACAATATTAGTGATTCTTTTTCAGATTCTAGATTTTGCACAGTCTATCTTGGTTTTCTCTTCTTTATAATATATATCAAACCCCTTAATTTCTAGGTTATGTTGTAGTTTATCTCATTTCTCCTTTATCTTTAAGAAGTATATTTATCTTTTTGTTCAACAAGTTGTCTGTGGTTCATTTAAATTGGATATTTGTCATTTTGTTCATTGGGTTCTCTTTATTTTGTTATAACTAGATACTGATAATTTTTCCTATTGAGTTTCCTTATATTGAGTATAATTATTTCCTTTCTTATTAAAGGGTACTGATTCCTTTTCAATTTCAACATTTCGAATAACCAAATCTAATTTTATGTAATCATTACAAAAGGGAGTCCACTATCATGTAGTGTTTGAATTGTTATTCTCCTCTTGTTGCATGTTGATCTTGATCATCTTGTTCAAATTCTAAAGTTTTTAATGGCCTATCCTTTTCAGATCCATTCACATGGACATTGACTAGCACTATATCTCTCCAATTTTTAAGGAAGGTTATCAAAATCTCCCTTTTTCTACCATGGTTTGCTAGAATTAAAATTTCAAAGGAAGTAGTTAGAGGACTCACTAATCTACACGAAAGAAAGTATTTTCATGGAATATTAATCCAAGAAACATCCTTCTAGGGCTTGACATGGAACCATACATAGCAAGTTTTAGACTAGAAAAACTACTAGAGACTTCTAATTTCAAGTATACTAGCTCTGCTATCCACCTAAGGAAACTTGAAGGTATATTTACAGGAAGAAAGCATTCCACCGGCTCTCGTAATAGCATATACACAACACATGATTTTTTTGGTAGTACAGGCACATCCAAGAACTTTGTATCTCCTTACTAGGGCCCAGAGACATTGGAAACTCTCAAACGCAACCAAAAGTGGTGTTGGAAACTAGATCACTACTACCAATTATTTAATATTTTACCATACACAAACTGTAACAAAAACCATAGATGAGATCATCAAAATAAACATGCAACCATAAAAATAATAAACACAAAGGACACATGTGTTGGGTGTCATTTTTATACTCATTTCCTACATTTTCTTCCCTCATTTTTGCTTTTTTGACCTCCAACCTCGGGACCATACTTGCCTTTTTCCTTTCCTTTATCCTAAAACAACATAACTTTACCTTGTTTCATTACCTTTCCATCCTAGTTAATTATTATGATGTATTGTTCCTTTTTTGTGGCTAATTGAGATGAACATTGGGAGAGGTTCTTTGGACTTTTCACTATTCTTTCATATACTATTTCAGGCACAGGGACCTAGGACATAGAGGTGCATAGAACCAGTTGGAAGAATGCTAATACAACATGCTGTTACATAGCATTGCTACTACACACAGATTCAAAACCTTGGTTGTCACAACCTTTGTTGTTACATCGCGATGTTGTTACAGATCCGCTACTACAAACTGCTACTACAGTTGCACTGTTGTTTTCATATTGTAAAATTCTGGATGTTGATCTGTCTTCGAAATTTTTTATGCTACAGCTATCGCATTCCAACGAAAACTGCAGGAGTTTTCATGTATTTTTATTTAGAATAACAACTTCAGGCGGTTTTGGTTGAAATAAATGCTTTCCCATTCAGGACTTTTATTGAGGGAATCAGTTCTAATTGTATTTAATTTATTTCGATCAACATGAGAATTAGGAGATTTTGATGACTGATCTGTTCCTCATTTTATGGATATGTAATTATTATATAAACACTCAGACCTTCAAGTTTGGGGGGTTATCACAGAACAATATCGCCATTTTGACTCTGTAAATTTTGATCATCATAATACAGAATATCATATTGTTGTTATTACATGTGTTGATTGATCTAATTCTAATTTAGTTTTCATTTCTTCCTGTGCCCTGTTAGGGAGGAAGGGCCCTCCTCTTTAGTAGGGACCGCAGTAGTAGGGTAGTTGTATTATATCTTATAATTATATCTGCATATTTGTGGAGTGTCATTGTTGTTGTGTCAGCTGTAAGTAGATATGCTTCAGTTTTAGGTATTTATTGTGTTGTTACACATATCCAATAAGAGGTACCAACTAGTGTAGTTAGTGTGTGGCGCGCTAGATATTGTTTTATCTAAGGTGTGATTACATTATTGTAGATCCTTTTTATTCCTAGATGAGTGTTAGTTTCAACAATTGGTTCAACAACGATTTCTTCTTGTTTTATTGTCGCTTCTAGTATGGTGTATCAGTAGAAATAGTGCAACTACCATTGAAATAAAAGACGTCCCTAGTCGATAATTTATGTGTATTGTCTTAGTCATTTAAAAGTGATTAATACAGTCCAACATTTTGGCGTCGTTGCTAGGGATGGCAGTGGCGATAAAATCAGCTAGAATTGTTTGTTTGATGGTAGGGTGTTCCTTGTAGAAATTATATAACCAATGCATTATACATCCAATATTCTCCTGATCACACACTATTTGACTTCATGCACAATACATAATCTCTTCTACTATTGATCATTACTTGCGGAAATTAAATCAATTGCATGCACACATTGAAACCATAAAAATTCACACATATGAACACAGTGTTTTAACGGGAAAGCTTGAAGCTAAAAACCCCAACTATTTGTATATAATATATGTCATAGAGATCATGTAAAAATCCTCATACAAAGCTGATCATGTCAAGCTCTCAGTACAATACAATCACTACACGCTAATCAGGCCCGATCTAGCAAATCCATGCACCGATCTTCGCCACCTGCTAGCCTGCATCTACTACGCAATCCCTGCTGAATATTGGCTCTGAATGAACTCGAATTGGTCTGGCCTTTCTCACACAATCCTCATTGGCATCTTCAATCACTGGGTGTTGCAAATCATGCAACACTATAGTCACAACTAATAGTCAACCTGCTCTTTCAACTACCTCTCCACTGGTCTCCACTGAAACTGTCCATGAAATGTAGTTAACTGATGTATTCTTCAGTTTATTAATGAGTTAATAATTAGTGAATTAATTAATAATTAATTTACACCACTCTCACTAGTGTATCAATCAATTAGACTAGATACAACTAGCTCAACTATGTTTAACTAAGTTAAACTGAACACAACTCCACCAACTACCTCAATAACTCCACCAAACTCTGTCACATGAGTTCTAACTAAAGTCTCTATGAAATAGCTCCACTTAACCCTCAGGAATGGAATAATTCCTTCTGTCAGCTCCTGTGACACATCTGTGCACTTAACTGAAGTGCTCCAAGAGAATAAGATAATGTTTATAGTCCAAATATTATTAAGAGCTAATAATATTCGACATATATATTTTTAGATTGGCAATCTAAAAATAGATTCCGCCCAATATGTCTAAAAATAGAAGTCCATCTATTTTTCCAACTTGACCAACCATCCACAAATAGCATCCTGCAACTCATAGAATATGATCGACATGTCTAAAAATAGACATAGTCTAAAAATAGACTTGTGCCAAAAATAGCCTGCGGGCCCACTTAGTGAAGACGACTCTTTTCACTAAGCTCATCATCTTGTTGCAATCTCAACACTCCCTCTCAACAAGATAGGGATTATCTGCCACCCCGATCCTGCCTTTTTGGTATTCGAATTTGCTCCTGGTGAGCGCCTTCGTCAAGATATCAGCATCCTGATCCTCCGTAGGAATGTATGAAAGTAACATGATCTTCCGCTGCACACAATCTCTGATATGATGATACTGGATTTCAATGTGTTTAGATATATCATGAAATACTGTATTAACCGAGAGTTTGATGCAACTCTGATTATCAAAATATATCACAGTATGATCTAAGTGTGAACCGAACAACCCGACCAGGATCTTCCTCATCCATATAGCCTCACATGCAGCCAAACTCGCTACCATGTACTCGGCCTCCACTGAAATGAGTGCCACGGATCTCTGCTTCCTACTACACCAAGAAACTGCTGTCGACCCGATACTGAAAATCCCTCCAGATGTGCTCTTTTTGTCCGTTGGGCTCCCTGCCCAATCTGCATCCGTGAAGCCATGCAGCTTCACCTCATCCGACTGTCTGTACCATAATCCATATCCCGATGTGCCTCTAAGATATCTCAATACATGCTTTCCTGCCTTCCAAAAGAGCTTGGTAGGCTTAACCATAGCTTGCGAAAGCTGGTTAACAGCATAGCATATGTCAGGTCGTGTATTGACTAGATACATAAGCGACCCCACCAACTGTCGGTAAACAATGGCATCCACTACCTCTGCCGATGTAGCATCCTCTTTCCTCCAACCACTAGGAAGAGGAGTGTCGATAGGCTTGCAACCATGCATGTTGAACTTCTCCAGTATCTCCTGGGCATACTTGCCTTGAGACACAAACAGTCCATCACTGCGCAAACTGTTCAGCCTTGCATGAGAGTATCAACTGTTCATCACCCGTCAAAATAAAATCATCTACATAAAGTACAATGATCAGCAGCTTACCCTCCACCACAATCTAGTATAGGTTCGGATTCGCCTCACTCTTGGTGAATCCAAGACCAGTGAAATAATTGTCTATCCATGTGTACCAAGCACTAGGTGCTTGTTTCAACCCATACAACACTCTTTTGAGCCTACACACATGCGACTCGCTGCTGAAGATCTCGAAACCTTCGGGCTGCTCTATGTAAACCTCCTCCTCAATGACTCAGTTGAGGAATGCAGTCTTCACATCCATCTGATGAATGTGCCATCCCATCTGCGCTGAGAGAGCAAGGATGCTCCGTATGGAAGAATACCTTGCGACAGGTGCAAAGGTTTCCTCATAGTTGATCCCCTCAATCTGTGAGAAACCCCGGGCAACAAATCTTGCCTTGTACTTCTTGACGCTCCTATCAGCTTCTTGCTTCACTTTGTAGATCCATCTCGAACCTACCACTGATTTCCCTTCCGACCTTGGGACAATCTCCCATGCACTATTTTTGACAATCGAATCATACTCTTCAACCATGGCATCTACCCATGCAGGGTCCTCCACAGCTTCCTTGAAAGAGGATGGTTCTATCACGATACACTTTCTCATCAGAGCCATGTATCCAGTATATCGGTCAGGTGACTGTCTCTGTCTGTGCTATGATGTAGGTGCTCCTACAATCTTCTTTGCCTCAAGATTCAGTCGTTTAGCTTCTGTAGTGCGCTTATGCCCTTTGATGGTTGGTGCTGCATGAGTGGTTTCTTCCACTCCATGAACCTCCTCTTGTGGTTGATCCACATCCTGAGGCTCATCCTTAGGAACTAATAGCTCCCTATCTGCATGCAAGTGTGGCTCCCTCTCAAGCGAACACTTCGTGGATTTCTTCTCATGAAATTTGATATCCCGTCGCACAACAGTCTTCCGTCTGTCTGGAAAATACACACAATAGTTGTGGGGTGTATCAGTGTACCCCAAAAAAATTCCAACCTCTGTGGTCAGCTCCAACTTCTTCCTGGAATCCTTCGTCACATGAATGTAAACAGGTGAGCTAAAAATCTTCAAATGAAAAATATCAAGATTCTTACCAGAAAACGCCTCCTCAAGTGTACTCATGCCAAGTACTCTATGAGGGCAACGATTTTGCACATAAACTGCAGTATTGCATGACTCAACCCACAAGTGTATGGGAAGGCCCTGATCATGCAACATCGCCCATGCAGCACCCACGATCGTTCTATTCTTTCGCTCCGCGACCCCATTCTGCTGTGGGTTATGAGGCGCTATGAGCTCTCTTCGAATTCCTTCTGCGCTGCAAAAGTCTTTGAATTTTCCAGAGATGAATCCACCACCATTGTCACTCCTAAGAGCCTTCACTTGCTTCCCCTATTCTTTCTCAACCAGTGCCTTGAACTCACAAAAATTTGAGTATGTCTTGCTCTTCTTCTACATGAAGAAGATCCAACAGTTACGAGAAAAATCATCAACAAATATCGCATAATACTTGTGCTTTGCTGTCGAAGCTACTGAGAAAGGTCCACACATGTTTGTGTGAATTTTCTCAAGGATCGTTGTGGCGTAACTATCCTTCTCATGAAAGGCGGCTTTCACAAATTTTCCCAAAGTACATCCCTTGCACTGATCTGACTGCGCAAGTGTACCTTTGGGAAGCCTGATAGAAATCTGTTGCAAAATTTTCAAAGCACCATGGTGAAGATGGCTCAATCTCTTGTGCCATAGCTTTCCCTCAGCCCAGCTCACCACTCCTTCTGCCTTGCCTGCCATTGCTGCGCAGCCATATAACTGCAACTGATAAAGGTTCTTAACTTGAACCCCTATCCTCCGGGTTTCACCAGTTTCCTTACTGCACAGGAAAGCCTTTCCCTCACTAAAGAAAACATCATATCCCTTGTCTTCCAACATCGCCATAGAGATAAGATTCTTCTTCAATCCTAGAACATGCATGACATCTTTTAATATGAAGGGTTTACCAGACTCCTTCTCAAAGGAAATGGTCCTGATACCAGTCGCACTGTATCGACCATCATCACCCATCTCGATGTGCACTCCAAGATCCTTCTCATCTAGATCAGTAAAAAAATTTGTCTCTGGTCATATGGAATGACACACCACTGTCAAGAAACCACACTGAACCCATCATACTTGAGACCAAGCATGCGATCAGCGAAAAATCTAGCTCAAACTGCGAGGCTAAGGCCTCTCCAGCTGCAGATCTAGCACCCTGCTTATTTTTCTTCTTCTATGGACAATTAGTGGTGTAATGTCTGTGTTGGTGACAGTGAAAGCACTTCACCTTGGACATGCCCTGCTTCTTGCCTTTCGCACCAAATTGAGAAGCATTCTTCTTTCTCTTCCCCTTCCTTGCTTTGGCAGCCAAAGTGAAATTTTCTTCATCTTCATTCTTTGATGAAGATCCATCCCTGGTACTCCGCCTTATCTCCTCTTGCACAAGATCTGACCAAAGTCGCTCCCATCCTGGCAATTTCTCCATACCATTGACAGAGTCCTCATAGGAATGCCAACTCTTCGAAAGCCCAAGGAGAACCAAGCTCACCAAGTCCTCTTCATCTACAGTAACCCCCACACTTCCTAGCTCATCCCTGCACTGGAAAAACTTCGTGAGGTACTTGGGTATACTGTCGCCTTTCTCCATTTTTATCTTCTTGAGTTTATCCTTGAGCGGAAAATTCCTCTGGTTGCTCTTGCTTTGGAAAAAATCTGTCAAAGCTTTCCACATCAAGAATAGAGAAGCTTTACCATGAAGGCTGGACACTATGTGATCCTTCACACCTTCCAATAGAATCCTTCGACATTTTGTTGTCTTATTTTGCCATGCATCAAGTGCGGCAACATCGCTAGAAGCAGGCTTTGGAATTTCTGCATCTATGAACTCCTTCAACCCATTGTCCTCTAGCACTGCCTCCATCCTATCCTTCCATGCAATATAATTCGAGCTGCCCTCAAAGGTATACTCCAATCGCAATCCGTTGAAAGACATCTCAACTTCGACACCAAGAAAACACTACTGCAAATTCGAATTCCACCAGCACAAAACTCAACCGCTTCAATGCTTTGCAATTGCTCCAATGATCAATATCGCTCTTATACCATGTAGAAATTATATAACTAATGTGTTATACATCCAAGATTCTCCTAATCACACACTATTTGACTTCATGCACAATACAAAATCTCTTCAACTATTGATCATTACTTGCAGAAATTAAATCAATTGCATGCACACATTGAAACCATAAAAATTCACACATATGAACACAGTGTTTTAACGAGTTAATAATTAGTGAATTAATTAATAATTAATTCACACCACTCTCACTAGTGTATCAATCAGTTAGACTAGATACAACTAGCTCAACTATGTTTAACTAAGTTAAACTGAACACAACTCCACCAACTACCTCAATAACTCCACCAAACTCTGTCACATGAGTTCTAAATAAAGTCTCCATGCAATAGCTCCTCTTAACTGAAGTGCTCCAAGAGAATAAGATAGTGTTTATAGTCCAAATATTATTAAGAGCTAATAATATTCGACATATCTATTTTTTAGACTAGCAATCTAAAAATAGATTCTGCCCAATATGTCTAAAAATAGAAGTCCATCTGTTTTTCCAAATTGACCAACCATCCACAAACAGCATCCTGCAACTCATAGAATATGATCGACATGTCTAAAAATAGACATATTCTAAAAATATACTTGCACCAAAAATAGCCTGTGGGCCCACTTAGTGAAGGCGACTCTTTTCACTAAGCTCATCATCTTATTGCAATCTCAACATTCCTAGTCAACAGTTTTTGGGCAGTGAGATGAGAGGTAAGAACCTGTGCATCGCTCTAACATACTTGAGAGGGCTCACCATTGGTACACTAGGGCACTTAGAAGTGTGAGTTTTGGGTGTTTTTTTAGAGCATGTCATCATTTATACAGTTGTTGGGCAGTAATATGAGAGTTAAGAACCTACGCATCGCTCTAACATACTTCAGCGAGCTCACCACTGTAGAATTGAGAAAATTATAGTAAATATTGATACACATAGGGTCCATCTGTCCTCATAGGAAAACAGAGAAACCACAACACCCCCACTCTAACTAACCATAGGAAAGAGAGGTTGTAAAAAGGAAAAGAAGATTGCAGATTTGGGAAGGAAGACATTCTTTGGGGATCTGATTTCAAAAGCAGAGAAATAATAGTTCACTTCATACAGGGACACTAGGAAGATAGGACCATGAAAATTTATAACTATATCAAGGCCTAAGGCATTTGCACCTTCTGTGTCCAGACCTCATCACCCTTCAAACATCGTATCCACTCCTGAAATTAAGACCCCATATCAGAAGCAGCAATGGGAAGCCATTGATCAAAACTTAAGAATTGGAAGACAAGGGGAAACCAATGAGGGACAACAAGGGCCTGAATCGAAACAACATTTAGTTGATCATCATTATTTGAATTCGGGTAGTGCAGTGAAACAACTGGTCCTAGAATAGCCTGATCCTTTACCCATCAATCAATCCCCTACACATTCCGAGGTTAGTTCATCTCATCAGGAAGGATCAACATGGGGGATGAAAGCACTAGAACAGATGGTAGTGTTACTACTTTTGAATTCATGATACTGGAAATAAGGGATGAAGCTCCTATGAAGAATATTCCATTATCATCTCTTCCATCCTTCCAAGGGATGGCTATCAAATATCCTTATACCTTTATGTTCGAGTTTGATGTCTTATGTAGGAGTTACAACTACATTTCAGACTCTCAAAAGCTAAAATTGTTTCATGCTACTCTGAAAGGATCAACGTTGAGATGTGTCATGAGACTGAGTGTTAGCTCAATCCGAACCTGGAGTGAAATGAAGGAGACATTCCTATCTAAGTATGAGGATTACCGTCGAGCCAGGGATTTGAAGGAGTAAATATTTAGGATTACATAGAATGAGGAGAAAAGCTTGGAAGATTATATGGAATGATTCCATTACAATTTGCAAAGGTCTAAGTTTGGTGACTTAGCCTTGAAGATTTTGAAAACAATATTTCTAAGAGGCATGAGAGATGAATGTCTAGAGCAATTGAATCTGTTAGGAAAGGCAGAAATGTCACAGGAACCATTTGAAGAAATAATTAATCTCTGTCTACGAACTTCAAGAGGATTGACCAAAGGGAGGAGTTCAGTTCGAGACCCTTCAGTCCAGATACAGAAGTCCACGAGTGGATGGGTGACTAGAGTAGAGATCGAGAATCCATTTGAGAATTTTAAAACTGATCTCCTTAGTACTCTATCTGCCCAAATTATCACAACACAAGTCAAGAAAGCACAAGAAGAAGTTGAAGCAACTTTGGCAATATTCTGTCCTTGGTGCAGAAAAAAACATCTATGAAGAGAATGCGAACTGGACAGCATTAGCTTGTGCAATATGTGTGAGTTGGAGCATCCCACTAGTCAATGCCTAGAATTACCTAGACTGAAAGAAATACTTAAGGAATCAAGTGAGGACATCCAATATTTCTACTTCATCGCACCAAGGAGACCATGGTAGCCACGACCTACAGGTATGCCTCCAAATTTTTCCTCTTTTAATTCTTGGAATAATTTTTATAATGGTTAGTAATTTCCATGGCCATATCAAAATCCTTCATCAACACGATTTCCTTCACCCTGGAACCAGTGGCCTTCCCCTCCACCAATGCAATATCCTCCATCTCAATCTTACCCTTAGAGTTAGAATTGGAGAGGTAATCTCCAAGGTCCAGCTCCCTCTTAAATACCAATGCAACAACAGTTACAACTGCCTCCTATCCAAACTCTTGCACTTCTTGTCTGACCCCAATTGCCTGTGCAACCTAACCCCAATCCGAATAATAAGGCAACCCAAAGTATAGAAACCATGAATACTTTCCAGACTTACCTTATTAATCCTATTGGAATCAATGAGATTCAACTTTGATTGGGAAAAATAATTAGAACTGGCCATTCTCTTATCATTACCGAGGAAGAATGTGTGTCACCTAGACGGGGTATAGTCAACTCTGAAGCAATTGTTACACCTGTAACAGCCGATACGACACATATTTTTACACCTGTAAAAACTAGCTCAGGAAGGACTGCTGCTCCTACAACATCCAACTTGAGTAGGGTTGGTGCACCTGTAATAACTGACTCAGCTGTTAGAGCTAAGGATCCTCTGTATCCTCAACGATTAACTAAAACTGGGATAGCCTCACAAATTGAATCTGAGTTTCTCAAGGAATTACATAATTTTTATGTACGGATTCCGTTGTTACAAGCTCTCAAGTAAGTACCTATTTACGCTAAAACAATGAGAGGTATGTGTGTCAAAAATCCTAGAAGGAAGTCGAAGGACCCTGCTACTATCCATGTTATGAGGAAACTATCCGAACTAATGATTGATTAGCCTTTTTTAACTAAATATAATGACCTGAGAAATCCTACAGTTACTGTCTATATTGATGACCATCCCCTAACCAATACTTTAATAGATTTGGGGGGTGACCATTAATGTGATGACCAAGGATATTTTTATCTACCTAGGACTTCACAGGCTTAGACCTACACCTACAGTGCTTGAATTAACAGATAGGTCCCGTGTTAAACCCAGAGGGGTGTTGGAAGATGTGGTGATTGCTATAGCTTCTTGGAGATATCCCACCGATTTTCTCATTTTGCAAACCAAATCCAACCTAGGGGGGAATCCTTTGATTTTGGGAAGACCATGGCTAGCCACCGTAAATGCATTTATCGAATGTAGATCCAGATCTATGATGATCTCATATGGGCAAGCCACCAAGAACCTTAACCTTTACCCCCCAGCAAAACCCCATATGGATTTTAATAGTCCCTGGTGGGACTAATTTGAACATGAATCTGTTTTTTTCCTACCTCTCCTCACACTTGGAAAAGCACAATATTTTAAAAATGAAACAGAGGATGACATCATTAATGGTTTTATTAGCAACTCACTCTCTGTTGCTTATATTGGAGATCTAGGGGAAGAAGATGAGGTAGATGATGTAAATATTGAAACTATGAGAACCAATCCACATACTAACATCAGTCCAGTTGAAATTGAGCCAGGAAAGTACTTAAACATTAATCCTAACTTGACTGCTGAACAGAACAGATTTCTGATACAACTGTTACAAAATTATAAAAAGGCATTTGCATGAGATTACATTGACATGAAAGGTGTTATCACAAAATTGTACTTGATTGTCTGCTTATCAAACCTTATCAAACAACTCAGTGTAGCTGTTTCAAACCAGCTTTTGATTGAAGCTTAACCTCTTCATTCTGAGAGGGCTCTCTCAAGGGGGTTTTATGATATTGAATAATGATGGTACTAGATGGATAACTCTATTGGAGATGTAACTTGTTTTTTATATTTGTAGGTTGAAAATAATGCGGCCTTGCTACCATTAGGCTTATGGAGTCAACAATCAATAGTTTCAATGGCAAGGTTTCTTGACATGGAAGCTAAGGCAGATAGGGGTCTTTAACAGAGGCAACTCACACATAAAACATAGAGCAACACAGTCATTTCATCACTAAAGGAAGTTAGAGCATAAATTATGAGTTCTGAGTAATAGAGATGAAATCTACTGCAAGTGGTAAAAACATAAAGATATAGATCAATAAGACATTAAAAACCCCATGAGAATCTCAGGTATGCGAAGAATAAAGTCACTTTATATTACTGATATAAGTCAGATACATAAAGCAGCAATTTAGTGCAAAAAATCTCCAACCCCTCACTACTTCGATGCATTATCTTTAAATAGAAATTATTTACAACAAGGATGATTTGCCTGGTGGCTATACCATTGAATTCTCCAACGACACATCACATAACTAAAAGACATAACTCCTAACAGAAAATTGACAGCTATACCTTAAAGAAATCATCTCCTAATAGGACTCTAACTCCTATTTATTTCATAACTCTACCTTATCTTGTGAAACAGTTACATGTGAGTTACAAAATAAGCATCACATGCTCGAAAGATACATGACAGGTTCATTACCACTTTACATATTTAAGACTCTCCTAGACATGTGGAACATAACCCAGTTTTTCAGGAATGCACAACCTTTATCTTCAAAGAGTGCTTTGGCTAATGACTTGTCTCCACAACACTTTCTTCGAGTCATAAATATTTTATGTTAAGCTCCCTTGACATTTTGGAGGAGTCCAGTTGTCCAAAACTGCCATTAAGATGCTCCAAAACCTTAAAAAATAACTCGCTATGAAAACATGACAGTTTCATAGCTAGCTTTGGTAGTGTTGAAAAAGTAGCTTCTGCACCCAAAAAATCTGCTCCTTTGCTATTCCATGGTGTCAATAAAGTCATGAGACATCACCACCATCAATATCCCTCCTTGAAAATTGCAAAAAGTGACTTAAGAGGCAAAAGGCTTCTACAGGTTTTTTCGTAGCGTTTTCTTGGCTTTAAGCCTAGGAAATGCTACGAAACTGTGTAAAAGTGCAAAAATTTCACATTTCAAAGTTGCCTTCACAAACTGACTTCCACCTGCTAAAAATTGATCTTCTGCTTGTAATGAATCCTGTAAATCATATTTAATCCCAACTTATGGCTCTTGTGGTGTTTCCTCCTCATTTATGATTAGTTGAGCAATGGGCTCCTCAACCACAGTCATCTTCAAACCTTTCTTCTCCAGCTCTTCATGAATCCGTTTTAATTGCTCTTTAAGATCTTTGACTTGGTCCTTCAATTTCCTATTCTTAGATTGTAAATGCAGGTTTACCTTTTTGATATTCTTGACCTCTTTTCTTAGTGTCTGAGTCCACTTTATCAACTTTTTAGTGTTGTCCAAGGTCTTTGAGACACTTGTGACTTGATCCTCCCAAATATTTCTCATTTGTTCAAACTACACTCTTTCAGCTCTATGCTTCTTTTCCTCTTTCCTCGAGACTGATATCTCTTCACTTGCATCTTTCAAGTGATCCTTAAGGGCTTCAACTTCTATCTTTTCAGTGATTTTCTCTTTTCCCTTCTTTTGGTTGATGACCAGATCTTATTTTGCAGGTGAGGAGAGGTCTATGATGCTTGGTGGTGGCTGAACAATTTCACTAACCTTATGAGTTTCTTTGCTACTTTCGAAGACTTTTCTGGCATGCCTTGTCATTCATTTTCTAGCTTGAAACATGAATTCTGCATCATCACCTGCAAATTCTTACTTCTTAGCTGTTTTTCCTTTCTTAAGCTTCCTTCCTCCCTCATCTATGTCTTTAGCTTGGACTATGGGAGTTTTTTCAATATTAATGGCATGCAAGATGTCCTCTAAGTTACCTTTAGCCATTGTCTGGATCCGTGTAACCCTATTGCTGCCCTGATTTCTAACTGTTGGCTTTTGTTTTGCAGGTGTAGCTTTGGGTGTATCAACCTTCTGCAAAGTTTCTGTCTCCATGATCACTGGCTCAACTTGCTCTGCTATTGTAGGTGATGAAACATCTCTAGGTTTGGGATCTGTTTAGGAGTGACAACACCTACTTCAAAACCACTGATGAACTGGAAAATATGTCCAGTCTCTACCTAATCTCTTTAACCCCACTAACACCAATGATTTGAATGGAAAATGGAATCCACCCATGGTATTCATCTACCCATGTTATCCATCCCCCCATAGAATTTACCCATGGTATTGTAAATGGCACCAACCCATGTACAGAATTCCATTCATGAAGTTATTAGGTTATACCTGGGAATTCAGTTTAGGAAGTTGTCAGGGTATTTTGGGATTCTGTTGGAATTTCAAAGAACCCAACAACCTTACCTCATAAGTAGTTCTTGTTTTAACACATTTAGGGTTCAAGTTAGAGATAAGAGAGATATAGACAATTAAAGTGTACTTCGTAATTTCTAGATGATGCATTCAAAGCCTAGATATTTTATTCCAATATGGTTCCATGAGTAGCATTTATGTGTGATGGATTCAACACCTTGACCTTCAGAACAACAACCCACTCAGGATGTGCAACTGGGAGTAATACTTTTCCCTTGCATGGTTTGAGTTATGTCTTGTATGGTTTCATTTATTTCCGTAGTTGTAGCTAGTGTGTGTATTTCCATTTTCTGTAGCAGCACTCATTCAATTAAGATTTTGTGACATTGTTTCTGGAATGATTCACTTTATTTGAATTTCTGCATTCAGAGTGCTACTCCCAGATGTTCTAAAATTTCCATTCATCAATTGATATTTAGTTGAGTTATTTTTTGTTCAAGTTAAATAATATTTGCATAAAACAATGTCATGCATTTATAGAATAAGATTATTGTTCTCCCAAAGGCATAAGCCTTGTAGCTGCATATACAATGGATGAAATCTCAAAGCTTACATGCCACGGTTGAATAAGAATGTACTGATGATCTACATTAATGTTTTCACTTCTTCACACAAGATCCATACGCATTTTCATGGATTGAAACTAACAATAGGGTAAAGCACAGTGTTGGTAACATCACCCAAACTCATTCCTCACATTTTACAAAAAACACCAAATCATAAAATGGAACTAACTTCAAAGGATTCTTACTTTAGACAACATTCACACTTCTAAGTTGCATTAAACAAATGAACAGTTGTATACATGTCCAAAATCAACATTTTCAACTTTCTTTTGTGAATTCTGATAAATCGTAAAGCTACAATATCTGTGCTATTTAAAGATCATCAATGCTAAAAATCACCTGCCCTAATCACCCAAGACTGGTCTTGCACCAACAACTTTGGCTTCTCTACCATCTTTTGTAAATCCATGCTCTATTGTTATAGTCCCAACAATCAACACACAACCATGAAGTTTCCCTATCGTTCCACTTGCTAGCTACTATAGCATCATTGTGAACAAAAATCTTCACACTGCCTAAAAAAATATTTCTGAAATGATGACGAAAGTTAGACTAATGTCCGAGCTCTAAAGCTAACCAAAATGATAATACACCAAACCTTCCAGGACTGTGAGGCATACTGCAATGAAAATAAAAGGAAGAAGTAAATGGTGTTGTAGTTGCTCCATTGGCATTACAGGTAATGTGTACTCTTGATCTTATTCACCTTTCTGACATCTCTAAACTCCCTTACAACATTCACAATTTGAGATTGAGGATATTGAGTGACTTGAGGTTATGTGAACACCATAACTAGACCCATTCTAGTCTTCAACACCTCCATTTTTCCATACAACTCCACTTCAAAAACCTACTCTGCCAAAATGAAAAAACATACTCATGGTTACAAAATTATTTCAGAAAGACAATCATATAGTAACCCCGTTGAAAGCCATTACCAACCACAGATTGAATCCAAAATACGGCTAAAGTTATTCTATGCAGCTGAAAGCCAATCCTTGATATAATAACAGTTGGGTATTTAAACATATGGACAATTTCATTCCAAAAATCTTCGAAATCAACCTCAACATTACATAAAATCCTTGCCTAAACTCCCATAGAATTTATCAGAACAACATGAAGTGACCCTAAATGCAGATTTCCACTACATTAAAAATAATGACACTAGAATCGAAATGTAATAAATGAATTAAGAATTTGGGATGAGATTTACCTTAGGGTCAAGTAGGATAGAGTCTAGATGCCTACTTGTTCTCCAATGCAATAGCGACAACCAATGCTCTGGGATCAAACCTATTGCCAAGATGTGGATATGGATGTCTCCTCTGGTCAGGTTTAGGACTCGTCTGTGTAGGTTTTTGAGATTGGCTCTTTCGAGTAAAGGAAACAACACCAGAAAAAAAATATGAAATGGATTTATACATGAACCTGGAAGTTATTTCTCTAACACACTTCTTGGCAGCACCATTTTTCTCATCGAGCAATCCTGGGGGAAGTATTTCAAGATTTTCATATGATTTCTTCTGCTGGGGCACTTCATTGGACTCCATATTGAATATAAGAGGGTATCTTCAACATAAAATTCCCTACACAAGCCCTCAAATCACGCTCTAATTTGAGTAGCTAAATCCCCATAACTAGACTTTTGTCAATACCCAAATCCTTCCATCAACAAAACTCACCCACAAAAAAAATCTTCTTACCCTCCTAAACAAGAAGCAAAACAACGACATATGAATTCTTAGCATACCTTGTGAATCATTTCTCTGAAGTCCACACTGCTTAGTAGGATATAAGAATGAAAGAAATTATATCGATTCTATATCTGGCCACGCAGAAATCCCTTCCATCCCATCTTTTCAATAAAAAATATACCCCTAATGCATCCAATTTTATAACTAGGATTTGCACCAAAAGGGTGCAAAGACATGCCTATAGAAGGGTAGATGAATGTAGAGTGACGCAATGGTAGCGCTGCAAGAAATTCAGCGAGTCTTGATGCCCGAGGATAACCAGAAAGTGATGATAGATCAAAACAAAAGCATGGATTTTTTCTAATTTAAAACTTGAATGCAACAAAATCACGTGGAAACTTAAAGATCTTGAAAGTCTTATAATGGAAAAGTCAAGGTATAAAAACATTTTATTAATCAACCATCTCAAAAGGAGAGTAGTTCTAAAGCCTTGAGTGCAATAAGTACATTTATACATACATGATGAACACAAAACTTGGTATGAAGATGAACACATCTCCCTAGGATTTAACGACAACAACCATTTGGGAAGGTGGACCAAAACTATAAATTAGGTAGCTAGTATCAAGTCTAAATATCCCCAATACCAACCAGCTCGTCAATAGTGAAAGACAATGAGTCGAATGTGTGTCATATAATAACAAACAAGAGTTATATTCCAACACAATAATGACCATATGAACCTTATATTGCTCCTCTTTAGCAAGAGGAATGTTTGGTGGGTGCACGGTTATTACAGGAGTGCTTACTTTATCTTTTTCTTCAAGTTTTATTTCTTTGTATTTATCATTGTCAGTATTTCCCTTATCTTCAATCGCCATCCTACAAGTTGTAACCTTTCTTCCCCGAGATCTAGGCTAGAAATTGTCAGATGAAAGCAAAGTAGTTGTCACACCAACGACTCTATGGTTTCAGCCTGTTCTAGAATTTTGTGTAGCAGTGTTTGCAACAGCATCATGGTGTTCCGTCAATGCAAAAACATCTGACTGCAATTTCATAAGCCTACTATGATATGCAGCAATTTCAAACTCTGTTCAAGCCAATGCACACCAAGTAGAACAATTTGAAATCTTATAATAAGTGGAATATGTATATGTATGATTTAAAACTATCGTGCCCTAAAGTGATGAAGAAGAAGATAGGGCAACTAGAGGGATCGATTTCAACAAAATCCAAGCTCTCGAACAACTTGCTGAAATTTCTATTCCAAATGTGACAAAGTGCAGAAACATAGAGCAGGGCTAGACAGGGTTGTTATTCGCATCACATGCTCCAAGAATGTAAGAGGAAAAGCACCACGTCTAGCAATCCAAGCTACTACTAATGTTGAGGCAACTCTTATCAAGCCATCACATGTAACCCCACTCCATGAGCAAGGGTAGTTGTGCCCATATTCTAAAACATAACCTGAAATAGAAATCTATTTGTCATAGTGTATCGAAGATTGGCTATGCCCTTAGTTTTCCCTCAATGTCTAGATTCATCATTCATGCACCCTACTATAGTTGAGATTCAAATAATATAAGATGTCTTATGATACCCGACTCTAAAATATATCAACCTTTAAATTCATGAGGTTCATTCACAAATACTACTAGTCAAGTAAGTGGTTAAACTCGCATCATGGATCATCAATTAACATAACTCAGAATTCTATCAGCGTTGAAATTAATTAGGTTCACTTACAAAGATTGCTAGTCAGTGTTGTGTTTAAACTCGCAACATAAATCATCAATTAATAAAAAGAAAAAGAGAAAACTCCAGTTATGTGCAAAACATTATGAAACTTTTATGATAATCATTATCTTGAATCAAAGGTCAGTTAAAATAACGTGTGAAATGCAAACAGAAGGATATAATGCGCCGAGTTTCAACAACAATTCAAACTCAAACATTTGAAGTTGAGCTTTTTTCTGGTGTAAACTCACAAGAAATAGCATCCAAAGAAGCCTAAAACACGATATTCACATACCTGTGCCTGAAGGTCCTTGAATGAAAGCTACTCGATTTTTTAATAGAGCAAGTTTAATTGCTTTAATTTGACTGTCATCAAGGTTGGTTTTATATCCATATTCTAATAAATTTCCCAACTCATTGACCTAACCTCTCATGGGGTTTCCCTTATTATAATTTTGCACCGAAATATCACTGGAAATGCTTGCTTTATTATAGGCTTGGACTGAACTACCAGTGAAAACGCTGGACATAAAACTCAAACTGTTCATTTTGATATTGCTTATGTTTTCATTTGTAAGGCTTTCCTTCTCTTCGTTAAATAAGCATCTCCAGTTCAGAGTGGTCGTCGGAGTGAGATAAGCTGGAGGCTTATTTGGCCATTCTGCGTAGACAGGCTCTTCTGTGAAAGGAAATTATTCCAAATCTTTCTCCTGCAATGCTTTTAATACATGTTGATAGGCCTTGTAAAATGTAGGGCTTTCAGTTGTGACAATATTCAAGCTTGCACACAACAGTCAGCCAATTGCTTGGATCTCCACTTCTCCAGTTCCACCTCTTCCATCCACAATCCCTGCAAACATGATCATTCCATTCACATTGAGCCACAATGCCCCAAATTGGGGACTCGAAGTTCCCTTCATCGTCGGAGAGAGAAAGAAGGCTTCCAAAGAGTGAATGCTTATAATTCTTCAGCTTCTTTACGTGTATAGCCATAGTTATGCTAGAATAGCTTCCATTGGAATGGATTCCCAAAACATAACCATTTTTCCAAATCATCACGTGCCTCGGCGCATCCTGTAACGAATTCTTACTTAGAGCAGAGATGCCCTTCTTCAAACCCCAAAAGCAATCCTCTTGGAGCAATCGAAAATAAGTATCCATATACACATCAACAGAGCCATAGCTTCCCTTCTTCTTAACAGAAGGTAGCCATTCAAACAATTTCTCAAACCTTCGTCATCTGTTTGGAAACCTGTAATTTCAGGTAACAGCGGCATTTTATTCCATGTAAGATTAGCGTTTGTTGAGGAAATTGCAGTTCCCGCCCGATCGATGAGAAAACCTAGAAAGAGATGACAGTGGCAACCAATATTTTCTCCACTCTTTATTTGAAACACCATGTTGTTCAACAATGGAAAAACATCAGAACTGTTTAAGGACAGTATTCTGCCAGGCGTATCAAGAACTTCTTGAGCAGCTTTTCTGCTGAAGATGAGATGAATATACCTACAATATACTCTTTGAGGGAAAAATTAAGGAGAGTAGTACCTCTGAAATAGAACTCAGCTTCAAGTTTCAAGTTTCTCCATTCATCGCACAATCTAAGACAACCCAACCTTACCAGCCCGGCCTGCTCTGCAACAGTATATAAACAGGGTGTAAATTTGTTTCTCCCACAGCAAGTATATACAAACCCAACTTGATACAAAAGCCGAGAAACGTACATTGAAATCCCCAATCCAAACCTGCATTGAAGCTTTGGGATGTTGAATCTCCCACCTAAATTAAGTGTGTGGAGGGAAATATAAAATTTAAAATTTAAAATAAAACAAATTTGTGATCACTTAAAACAAAAATATGGAGGGAAGGAAATGATGAGAGATTTTTAATAGGTTAATACTAAAAAATACTAAATTATTCTGATGTCCTATTCCACATTGATACACACATTTTTTCATTCTATGTATATTTATATATGGAAATGTTAAAAAATAAATTAGATTGAAAATGTCTTGATCATTATGTTCATTGAGAAGAACTATATATATGTATTTTTTTTTTTATCACAAGGATATTGACTATGTTAATATGTGTTGTGGTTAATCATTTTAATAGCAACTTTTATGTTTGTTTAGTAGTGATTGTATAAGAGTGTTATAATTTTAGCATTATAGATGGATTCATCCCTCGAAGGGGTCGTTCAATCCATATACCTAAATTTTAACATTGCAGATGACGGCCTCTTAACTTTAACACTGCAGATGGACTCAAAGACCATTTTGTCTCTAAATTTAACACAACAAATGGATTCAAAGAAAGAGGTCTCTAATCCATCTGTAGTGTTAAAATTTAGAGACAAAAGGGTATTCATAATTTTAACACTATAGATGATTCAGAGACCCCTTTGTCTCTAAATTTTAACACTACATATGGATTCAGAGACTCGTGTAGTGAAATGTAACACCGGTATCAAAATTACAATTTTCCATTTCTGGAGTGACATAATTAAAAATTACTAACATAAATGATTAATTCATATACGTGTTGTACTTGTTATTTAGTCATATTTTTATTCTTGGACTATAATAGTCATTTACGTTAATCATTATTGATTTTGTCACTTATTATCTAGTCATATATTTTAATCCTAGACTAAATTAGTCATTTAAGTTGGTCGCTTTTAGTTTAGTCACTTATTATCTAGTTGTATATTTTATTCCTAGACTAAATTAGTCGTTTAAGTTAGTCGTTTTTAGTTCGGTCACTTAAAATTACTCAAATTTGGTAGTAATTCACTTGAAATCATTGCGGTGACTAACTTTTTTTAGTCACCTAGTCACTAATTTCATCATTTTCTACTAGTGAATGAAGTTCATCCACCCATTGTATTTATTCGCCCATGGTATTGTAAGTGACATCTATCCATGATATTCATTCACCCATGGTATGTATTCACCAATGGTATTCATCTACACATGGAATTTACCCATGGTATTATAAGTGGTATCATATTCAGGTTAGGAATCCATAGAAATGAGGGTTTGAAACAAATTTCAGTTTCAATTTTTTGCAGCAATCTTCAACAAACTCCATGAATTTTTTGGGTGAAGATTTTTCAGATCATATCTGAAGCTTTTGGTGAAAAATTTACAAAAACTGAGACCAAATTTGGATTCCTTGAGAAAAAATACCCAAATTCAAAAATAAAAATGGGCCGAATTGGAGTTCAGATGAGGGAGATATCGCTGATTTAAAATCAACAATGTTGTAGAAAATGTTCTGACAAAAATTCATGGGTGGCTTCTCTCCTATAATTTTTTTCAGTTTTCAATGCGAAATTTCAGAGAAATGGTTATAGATCTGAGTTCCCCTTGAAAAATTACCCGATTTCAAAAAACAAAATCGGTCAAATCGAAGTCCGGATGAGGGATTTATCGCTGATTTAAAATCAGCTAATTTTTCAGAAATTTTGTGACGACGAGACAGTTCCAGCACGAATATGGGAGTCTAGGGTCTCCAAATATCGATTCCAAGCATATAAGAAAATGCATAATGATCATTCCATTTCCAAGAGTAGGTTATAATAAATATTCTGAGTTATATTGACCGAGTTATGCTCATTTTAAATTTGGAGCAGCATTCAGAGTGGGTTCCCTTTAGAGACGTGCCCTCCCACCCCGCTTTAGTAGGCACTTGCTTCACATTCATCAGTTTCAACATAGCAACGTTTGGCTTGGGTTATTTGGAGACGTGCCATCCCTCCCCAAGCTATGTAGGCACCTGCTACTTCAGCAACAATCAACATCATGGTTATGGGTCAACCGCACAAAATCCTTCTCATCGAAGTCCATTTTCTAGGTTGCACACTTTTAGTAACACAATTGGTCACAAGCATTAAAAGGTATCTCTATCCTCGGATATTCGTTTTTCATGGTTTTGGTTCATCCACAAACCCACACTTCATCGAATTCCATTTGCTAGGCCGCACACTGTCAATATCATAGTTGGTCACAAGCATTACAAAGTATCTCTATCCTCGGATCTTTGTTCATCATGGTTATGGGTTAACTAAACCAAACCCTTCTCTTTAGTGGCTCTTCATATTCAAAAAAGGCTTCTCAGGAGGGAACTTCATGCAATGGGGACCATTGCTTCTTAAGGATGGAGGAATGATCCGAATGGAAAATGACATCCACCCATGGTATTCATTTACCCATGTTATCCATCCACCCATGGAATTTACCCATTGTATTGTAAATGGCATTGACCCATGGTATTCATCCACCCATTTTATTTATTCGCCCATGGTATTGTAAGTGACATCTATCCATGATATTCATTCACCCATGGTATGTATCCACCTATGGTATTCATCCACACATGGAATTTACCCATGGTATTGTAAGTGGTATCTACCCATGGTATCCACCTATGGTATCTACCCATGGTATTGTATCTCAAAAAGGATATAAATAACAAGCCTCACTTTGTAAAAGGATAGAGTGTCCACCACAATGTAGCTTATGTTGGAAATGTTGGCATTGATGGCAAAGGTAAAGACAGGAGCAGCACCTAAACTATCCATAAGGAAAAGTAGAAGACAGGGAACAGAGGCAGCAGAGAGGTAGTAGAGGCAGCAAAAAGAGAAGTAAGGAGCAACATCAGTCAAGGAGCAGAGGATAGCAAAGAAGCAGAGAGATATTCAAGGTGCAGAGTAGTAAGGACAAAATGAGGGCCATTGGATTTTGAAAAAGGGGAAGAGTTAAGAGAAGAAGATAATTGGGAGTATAAATGGCTCCTCTGTGCAATTGAATGTGCATGGATGATTGTGAGTCTATCAGGGTTTATAAACAGAGTTGAATAAACCTTGTGGCAAAGGAGAAGTACCTAAACCAGCAATAAGGCAATGGAGGAAGAAAAGACAGAGACAGAAAAAGGAGGCAGCAAAGAAGCGAACAAAGGAAGCAAAGGAGACAGGCGGAAGAAGACTGTCGAAATGTAAGCACAAACAAATTGAGTGGAAGGTTACAAGTGATAGGCAGAGTAAAAGAATAAGGCACAGACTGCAGATCAGAGGCGAGGGCAGAGGGTAGAGTTACTAAGCAACTGTGAGGTGCAAACCTACATAATATTCCGAGAATCATTACCCAGCCAAAGGATACATAAACTCATATTCTGGGAATCTTAAACCCAAGCGGCAAAGCATATATATATATAAATAAATTTCGAGAATCGCTTACCCCGCTGGAGGATACTCTAAAGCTGAAACATAAAACTTATATATATATATATATATATATGCAGCGCCTTATATATAAGTTTCATATTATTGAGCCCGAAATCAAAAAGAATCAAAGAACCAAAGGTATCAAAGCCTTATATGGTGGGACCCTTTCCCAATCGCATCAGAAAATTGACAATGGAACAGGTTAACAACAGGTTGCGATTGCGATGAAGCCCAGACCCGATGGGCATATAAACTACAATTCATATATACTTGAGTTCCGGTGAACAGTGACTGATCACATCGAAAAAGGGTGGAGTATCGGAACATGCAACTGGGAGTTGCGATTGCGATCAATCGCAATCGGAAGCAGTCGAAGGATAATACACTAATCGCATCGGAGAAAAACTGTGCAACGGAACATATAAACAAAGAGTTGCGATTGCGATTGGCAAAGCCGGACGCGATAGTCATATAAACTCCGCCATATAAAACATGGTCGGGTCCGCACATATCAAATGTCAATCGGGCAAAATAAAATTGCGATCTCCGATTGGGATCGGACCCAAGACCAACCAAAAACTGTGGCACATAATCTAGATCGGGTCCTATTTTCCATTTAGTAATCAGGCATAAGAAAAAGTCCTCCTAATTGTGGGTTAGTGGGACCCACGGGCCTCGACTTAAGGTGGAGGGCGATTGTTAATATAAAATGATTGCGATGTGTGCAATTGCATCGGGCCATAAAACAAAGGCTGTGGTGTATGTATGTTCCGCTTGCGGAACTCACCACATCAACAAGACACTTGTTGTGTGAAAAGCGTTGGAATTTTCCCAAAGTTGAAGTCAGCAGTTACATATATATATATATATATATATATTGCTGATATAAAAAGCACAGTTACAAATGTATGGCATATGGCCGTTACCCTGCGACAGTGAATAAGGAAACAAACAGAGCCGAAAGGGACAAAGACACAGTAAAAGAAAAGACAAATGCGCAGCTAGCCAAGAGGCTGAATGAGTGAGCTGGAGTTCTCATTGTAATTGAATGTAAATAATTTTAATTTATATTGTTGTGATGCATTGGCAAGTCTCCGGAAGAGAACAAATATCCCACTGTAATGTTAAATTGGTACCTACAGTTATATTTTCTGAATGAGCGGATAAAAGAGATGAGAAGGCAGAAGGCAAAGAGACATGGCTGTCCATTTCGAATTCCAAGTAGAATACAAACAACCATGAAGCTATTTTGTATAAAACAGGGTAATATCCAAGGGAAGAAGGTTACGAAAACGGAGTGAGAGAAGAAGAGAGTGTTCAGCAGAATAGAAGAGAGTTGAAGAAAATAAGAAAGCTGCAAGAGGTTAGAGAGAGAGAGGTTGGAGAATGCGGAATTGAGGCAGAGAAGATAAGAAGAAGGAGGAGCAGAACGAGATGCTGTGAAAAGTTAGAGAATGCAGAAATGAAGCAGTGAGGCAGAGAAGAAGGAGGAGCTGAGCAGAGAAGGAGGAGGAGCTGATAGTGAATCTGAGAAGATGCAGAGATGATACAGGACAGATATGAGGACTGATGAACAGCTGAAGAGAAGGTACAGAACAGAGCTGATATCCAAGGTAAATCAGCAAGTGCTTTTCTTTTGAAAGAGTAAGGAAGTTGGAGCTTCCCTATCAAGTTGTAGCTTGATAGATGTCAATTGTAGCTGACTGAGGTAGGAGCCTCCTGTAGGTTGGTGCCTGCAAAAAATAGATGGGAGTTGGTGCTTCCACATCAAGTTGTAGCTTGATAAAATGTCAGTTGTAGCTGACTGAGGTTGGAGCCTCCTGTAGGTTGGTGCCTGTAGAAAATTGATGGGAGTTGGAGCTTCCTTGCAAGTTGTAGCTTGTAGAATTGAGGTTGGAGCCTCCTGTAGGTTGGTGCCTACAAAAAATCAGTGGTGAGAGGGAGTTGGAGCTTGCCTTTGCATCACAACAATAATAAGATGTGGTTTTCTCCCTTTATGGGTTTCCACTTATATCTGGTGTCTCTGTGCATGATGTCTATGTGTTGATGTGGTTTATCTAATTTGCTTAATGCTTGTTGCTCACATATTAAGACTGCTGTTACATTAACAAATTTGCTTGATACTTGCTGCTCACAAATTAAGATTGCTCACATATTAAGTTGATCATGAAATGAAGGTGTAAATAAGTTTTAAGGGAAAAGTTTTAAAAGTCCATGTATGTGTTAAACTGATTCACCCCCCCCCTCTCAGTTTAACTAAGGGTTCAACAATTGGTATCAGAGCTGGTTCCTTTGGTGTAAGCTTAATAGCTTGAAGGAGATCTAGTTGAGTCATGGACTATCAAAATGCACCTGTGTTAAATACAACAAACTTTCCTGAATGGAGAGATAAGGTTAAAATAGGTTTAATGGCCTATGAACCTGAGGTATGGAAGCTTGTGTGTGATGGTTACTGCAAAGACTCACCCAAGGTGAAAGAACAACAGAGGAATGCCAAGGCAAAATGTGTGATATATAACAATCTTCATAACAAGGACCTTGAGTTGATAATGGATTTATCCTCTGCAAAAGAAATCTGGGATAGATTGCACTTCATGCATGGAGTAAACACTAAGGACTGCACTGACAAGAAGGATAAGAGAATTAAGAAGAAGAAAAATTCATGTCAACAGGAAAATATTCAATCAAATGAAGTACCTGCTAGTGTGAATGGAGATAAGAACCATGAAGAAATTATAGCTGAAGAAAAAGCCAAGCTTGACATTGCTTTGACTGAAATAGAAAAATTGAAAAATGAAAACAAAGACCTTAAGACAGTGGTGCAAATATGTGATGAGAGAGAATATGAAGATAGGAAAGAAATTATTGGCCTGAAGACACAGCTTGAAGAGGCAAAGAAAGTAGAAGATACTCTGCTGCAACAAATGAGAGAGAAAAACCTGGAATGTAAAAAATTGGAAGAAGAAGTAGTGAGCCTGAGAAAGAAATTAGAAAAGGCCCAAAGAGACTTATTAATGAATACTCCTCAAATGAAAAGCTCTGAACAACTGGACCAAATTCTAAATGCTCAAAGTTCTCCTCTCATAAAGGCTGGGATAGGATATGAAGGAGAAACCAGTAAGTCCAAGGCAGAAGATAACAAGAAAATCATCTTTGTAAAAGCTATAAAGGACAGTGAAGCAGCTCAGCAGATTACTACAAAAATAGAAGCCGACAAGAATAGGATTTGTGAGGAAACAAATAGAATCAAGCAGCAACATGATAGGGCAGAGAATGAGAAGATGAAACATTCAGCTGCTAAAGGCTCATATGCTCCTGAAGATGAAGTGAATAAATTTGGAAGTTGTCAAAGGAGGTTCTTCCCTCCTATGAAAAATAGCACATGTTTCTCTTGTCATAAACCAGGACATAATGCAGCATATTGTAAGACAAAGCCAATCCAGTCCAACCAGCAAAGGATGCGGCAAAAGAGAAGACTACCTCAAGCAAGCAAATGGAAAGGACAATCTTCCACCAAGTACACAAATCATTTCCATGGCTACTGTTATGCATGCAATGAATTTGGACATAAATCTGTTAATTGTAAATTATGTTCAAAAAGGGGAATGAAATATTATACATCAGCTCAAATATACTTTGATAAAATAAGATGTTATATATGCCTCAAGCTTGGCCACAAAGCAAAGGACTGTAAACTGCCATATATATTAAAGAACTCCAGACAGATGATGAAATCCAATCCAATCAAACAAAACTATGAATCGGAAAGGAGTGCAGACATTATGATGAACCCCAATAGAGTATGGAAAGAAAAGAGAAGAGGGGAGCCTATCATCTCAATAACATAATAAATCTAGCATAGTCTCAGGGGGAGCTACTCTAGGAAACAAAGCAAATATCCAACCAGTGATAGATATGAAGCAGCATCTCAGGGGGAGAGCAGTTCATATGTAGTCCCCACAAAAAGTAGTCTAAGAAGAGCTCCATGAAATGAGAACAGCTATGAGATCAGGAAGAAAAAGGAAAATTCCTCTAACAAGAGAACTAGAGAGGAAGAAGAATATCTGAAGCATTCAATAGCTGACAGAGTAATGAAAGAAGAAAAGACAACAAGCAACCATGGTGGTAGAGAGGAAACATTAGCCATGATCATCTAAGTTAAGAAGACATCAGCACATTAAGTGATGATCACAGTGTGCAACATTCTGCTAGTATGAACAATGATTCACCTTAAGAAAGATGAGTAAGAAAAGAGCCTATCATCACTGTATCATTACTTCCTTCATCTATGAAAATGTCCCTTGGAGGAGTACAGTTAAGTGAGTGATCTGCCCATGAAGATTCCAAGCAAAGAAATTGAAAATGTCTTCCCGAAGATCATCATGTCAGAACAGTCGAATTGGTATATAAAGCAATATATAAAGCATCAATGATTCTGGAACTGTCATAGAAAAGAAAATGCTGTGACTTCCTCTGAATAAAATGACAGAAAAAGAAAAAGATTAATGATGCCAATATCAGATTCAATATATTGATGATTTTTGTTGAAAACAGTGGAGAGCTCAATAATAGAATTTATGAAGGATGTCTTAATTACGGGTAAATGTGAAAGCTGAAGTAAAATCTCTACATGGTTTATCAAAGTAATATCAATTGGTGTTTAGGTACAAGAAGCATGCTTATCAACAGATTACCAAGCATTATCAGTGGAGCAGTAGTATGATACAGGTCCACAGAGTCAAGAACTTGAATGTGCAGTTAGAAGCGGAACTGTGATAGGGTAGAACCCCGAACATGTAATGGAAGGTTGATATATTATATATCATAGCAGAATTGAAGACAGAATGGCATTGCGTTTTTTCGAGGTCAAAAGGCAGTAACCGGTGTAAAGAATGTGTGTTAAAAGAATCAAACGAAATTATGAATAAAGCGTTAAACTTCGCGATGGAACTGTAATAAAAAGAAAAACATTAAAGCATAGCTTAATTATAATAATACATTAAAGGAGAAGAGCGGAACCTTACGAGCGGAGTGAACAGTAAAGGCGGGATTCCGGTTTTCATCACACTGCTTTCGACAGGCAAGCAGTATTCAAGAAATCGGAGCGATTCCATAGAGTGGGCGACACGTGGCCCTGAGCGAATTCGCAAAACCGCTTCCACAACGCTCCATCGCACATTATTGTCCGTGCATCTTCACCGTGCGATATCCGTTGGATCGTCAAGGCCGGTGCGACAGCTTGTCCGCCGTTGGATGTGGAAGGTTGTCAGCGTTGGGGCCCATGCGTATGTGTGTGCTGATCATTATTAAGGTTTTTGGATATAACAAAGAGTATTATTATGGTTTGAACCATTGCAAATATTATTCGTACAAGATTTAAATATTAAGGGAGTAGGCCATGTAATTACGATTGTGAAGTTAGCACCCTATGAAAATATGGGGATTATGATTTGGTTGGATGCATAACAGTCTTACTGCCGATACATGTATGATTAGCGTTAAAATGGATAGAATAGGGGTAGTATCTCTGACATAAAGAGAAAGCACAGTTTCAGGGGGAGAACAGAAACGAGAATATCATTCCAGGGGGAGATCAGCCAGCTAGGTAAGGATAAAACAGGTCCTCAGGATCAAAAGGATTATGGAAAAAGTACATCAAGGTAATATTCCCAGTATTATCTACATTCAGCATGAAAATTTCATCCTGATAGAACAGTCAAAGTATCTGAATAATAAAGAACTAGCTGTGATTACCATCTGAAGCTCAAAAGTTAGTGAACCACAACTATAAAAGACATATTGGCATCATCAAAATTGAACAGATGTTGTACTGCAGATGATTATTGCAGAAGAAGATAGATTCTAACTACAGCCTTCCTCAATAGATATGCATCACAGATGAAGATTATAATATAGACTGAAGTATAGCTGAAGCAAGCTTGATATGTTACATGGGGCATTCACAATCTTTAAGGTTTGATCCAATGATGCATTTATGATTAGATAAAGATGGTACAAAGTGTTCTACGAAGTGTCATTATTCTCACTTTCAGCTTTATACAAGTGAAAGGAGTTAGTGCCTTGGGATTGTATCAACTTGTAGTGTACATTCAAGATCAATAATCCTCAAAGTGTTCTCTCAACAAGTCTTGTACAACAGTCTGGAGCAGCATGGTACAAAGGCAGCAGAAGAGGGCCTAAACATAACTCAAAGAGAGGAAATGCAGAAAGAAAACTAGGAAATGAGCAACCCTTTTCCATTGATGTCAAAGGGGGAGGAAAAGCAAAAGGAGGCTTCTAAAAGGAAAGTATTAATGTGTTGCCATCAATGCCAAAGGGGGAGACTATTGGAAATGTTGCCATTGATGGCAAAGGTAAAGACAAGAGCAACACCTAAACTATCCATAAGGCAAAGTAGAAGACAGGGAACAGAGGCAATAGAGAGGTAGCAGAGGTAGAAAAAAGAGAAGTAAGGAGCAGCATAAGTCAAGGAGCAGAGGATAGCAAAGAAGCAGAGAGCTATTCAAGGTGCAGAGTAGTAAGGACAAAATGAGGGCCATTGGATTTTGAAAAAGGGGCAGAGTTAAGAGAAGAGGATAATTGGGAGTATAAATGGCTCCTATGTGCAATTGACTGTGCATGGATGATTGTGAGTCTATCAGGGTTTATAAACAGAGTTGAATAAACCCTGTGGCAAAGGAGAAGTACCTGAACCAACAATAAGGCAATGGGCGAGAAAAACGAGACGAGACAAGGAAGCTGACAAAGAAACGGGCAAGGAAAGCCGAAATGAGAAAATGAGCGGAAGAAAACTGTGATATACCAATAGTCAAACAACGGAGCGGAAGCTAAGGCAGAGGCAGAGGTAGTGAATAAAAAGGCAGAGCCGTTATCAGAGGCGGAGGCAGAGGCAGAGCCGTTATCACAGTAGAGGCAAAGCCATTTTTTATGGAATGGAACCATGTGAAAACCTACATAATATTCCGAGAATCATTGCCCAGCTAGAGGATACATAAACTCATATTCCAGGAATCTTAAACCCAAGCGGAAAAATATATATATATATATATATAAATTCTGAGAATCGCTTGCCCTGCTGGAGGATACTCTAAAGCTGAAACATAAAACTTATATATATATATATATATGCAGTGCCTTATATATAAGTTTCATATTATTGGGCTAGAAATAAAAAAGAACCAAAGAACCAAAGGTATCAAAGCCTTATATGGTGGGACCCTTTCCCAATCGCATGGGAAAATTGACAGCGGAACAGGTTAACAACAAGTTGCGATTGCGATGAAGCCTGGACCCGATGGGCATATAAACTAAAATTCATATATACTTGATGTCTAGTCAATTTAGTGTCCTAAATTACTAACATAAATTATCGACCAGGGCTAGTAAACTGATGAAGTGTGGTGCACTATATGTGCCTAAGTGACCTCTTCCTTACTTCCTTGTATGTGTTTTTCTTATTGTTTTTGGGGGTTTTGTCTTTTTAGTACTTAGTATGCTACTCTATGTTCAAAAGATGAAATCAAATCTATGTCAAAAAGAAAAGAAAATGAAACCTTAGACTCAAAATAGAGTGTAATTGCAAATTCTATCCCTAATTAGGAAAATGATGAAAAACAGAGCATTCTAATCCATGGATATCCTAGCTTGCAAATGAACATGAAATGTAACTCAAGACATTATATTTCAACCTGATCCTTTTATTTAGAGGTTTTTTGGAATAATTTGTGAAAGAGGTTGAACTCCAATGTGATGAGGATCTTCCTAAAAAAAGACAGCAACTTAGAATATTATAGTGCAATCTTATTCATATGATAGAGATATTTTAGAGCAGCTTGAGAAGAAAATTGCTCTAATATGCTAAGGATCTCCTACGAATATTTAAAACTACTTATGACATTATAACTAAATCTCGTTCATCAGCTAGAGATTTATTGGAAGATTTTATTAAAGGAGATTAGATATAATGAAATAAGGATATTCTAAACAACAAGTAACCCATAGTATTACAATTAGGTCTTTTCTGTGATTTAGAGATTTGTTGGAACAATTTTGAGAAAAAGACTGTTTGTAACAATATGAGGATCTTCTATCTAATTGCAGAACAGAAAATGCTAATTAAATCAACATAGTACAACCAAATCTATTTCATATAATAGTGATATGTTGGAAAAGCTTTTAAGAAAAAGAATGGTTGTAAGATAATGAGGATCTTTTAATCTAAATAAAAAAAAAAACTAAAGTGCTGGTAACTCAAGATGTCACAATTAAATCCATTCCATGAATAGAGATATGTTGGAAAAGCTTTTAAGGAAAAGACTAACTATAACATCATGAGGGTCTGTTAGTTAAACAAATAATGCAAGACATGATAATAAAATATATAAACTTAGAAAACTGTCTAAGTAAGAAATATAACAACACAGAATTTAAAAGCTACTTATCTAGAAAGCATGTAGAAGCCTCCTTGGATAGCAGGGGCCCTCTGCTACCAATTTGGTGAAATTCTTCAGCTCCTTAAAGTTGTAATCAAAACAACATCAAAGAAATGAACTTCTTCATTGAAAAACTCACAAATCTACATCCCATTCCATCTCAAGCTTTGTTACAAAAGACTCTCTATTCCTTTATCTCCTTCTCCTATTTTTCACTACTTTTTTTCACAACCCATGATAGGAGAAAAATTCTCCTATTTATACAAAATATGAGAAGTTATCTCATTAATGGGAGTCCATGAATCTCTCCCTCCATCTCTAGAGTTACAATCAAAATAGGAAATGATAAGACACATGTCTTTTTAGAGTTTCAGCACAAATAAGAAATGAGACACATGTCCTCATGATCCCATGATATTCTCCCTCCATCTCTAGAGCTACAATCAAAATAGGAAATGATAAGACACATGTCTTTTTAGAGTTTCAACACAAATAATAAATGAGACACATATCTTCTTAGAGTTTCAATACAAAAAGGAAATGAGACACATGTCCTCATGATCCCATGATCTTCTCCACTCAAATTCGAATTTGGTTATGGGAGGCCACATAAAGGTCTTTTAGAAGCTTCCTTTTGACCTACACATGTCACAAAACTCATAACACATATATAGATATATGAAACTATGTTAATTTTCTAGTTTCTAATCATAAATTCACTTTAAATACATCAAATAAATAACTTTGGAAGACAAGGATCATAACCCATATATTTATGAAAATGGTTACTTGATGTAGGGTTTTAGGTCAGATGGCTATGAAATAAGAGCTGAATGGTTATGACATAATGGAAATATGTATGAATATGGAAAACACTTTTGAGACTCAACACTTGAGTTCCGGTGAACAGTGACTGATCGCATTGGAAAAGGGTGGAGTATTGGAACATGCAACTGGGAGTTGCGATTGCGATCAATCGCAATCGGAAATAGTCGAAGGATAATTCACTAATCGCATCGGAGAAAACTGTGCAGCGAAGCATATAAACAAAGAGTTGCGATTGCAATTGGCAAATCCGGACGCGATAGTCATATAAACTCTGCCATATAAAACATGGCCGGGTCCGCACATATCAAATGTCAATCGGGAAAAATAAAATTGCGATCTCCGATTGGGATCGGACCCGAGACCAACCAAAAACTGTGGCACATAATCTAGATCGGGTCCGCCTTTTGGTAGTGTAATCGGGGCATAAGCAAAAGTCCTCTCGATCGCATTGTTGCGATTGTATTGAAATGTGCTGCGTGGTTTGTGGACCCACGGGCCTCGGCTTAAGGTGGAGGGAGATTGTTAATATAAAACGATTGCGATGTGTGCAATTGCATTGTGCCATAAAACAAAGGCCGTGGTGTATGTATGTTCCGCTTGCGGAACTCACCACATTAACAAGACACTTGCTGTGTGAAAAGCGTTGGAATTTTCCCAGAGTTGAAGTCAATAATTACATATATATATATATAAAAAGCACTGATATAAAAAGCACAGTTACAAATGTATGGCATATTGCCGTTACCCTGCAACAATGAATAAGGAAACAAACAGAGCTGAAAGGGACAAAGACACAGTCAAAGAAAAGACAAATGTGCAGCTAGCCAAGAGGCTAAATGAGTGAGCTGGAGTTCTCATTGTAATTGAATGTAAATAATTTTAATTTATATTGTTGTGATGCATTGGAAAGTCTCCGGAAGAGAACACATATCCCACTATAATGATAAATTGGTACCTACAGTTATGTTTTCTGAATGAGCGGATAAAAGAGATGAGAAGGCAGAAGGCAAAGAGACATGGTTGTCCATTTCGAGTTCCCAGTAGAATACAAACAACCATGAAGCTATTTTGTATAAAACAAGGTAATATCCAAGGGGAGAAGGTTGACGAAAACAAAGTGAGAGAAGAAGAGAGTGTGCAGCAGAATTGAAGAGAGTTGAAGAAAATAAGAAAGCTGCAAGAGGTGAGAGAGAGTGAGCATAGAGAATGCTGAGTATGGAATTGAGGCAGAGAAGAGAAGAAGAAGGAGGAGAAGAACAAGATGTTGTGAAAAGTTAAAGAATGCAGAAATGAAGCAGTGAGGCAGATAAGAAGGAGGAGCTGAGAAGAGAAGGAGGAGATGATAGTGAATTTGAGAAGATGCAGAAATGATATAAGGCAGATATGAAGACTGATGCACAATAGTGAAGATGATACAGAACAGAGCTGATATCCAAGGTAAATCAACAAGTGTTTTCCTTTTGAAAGAGTAAGGAAGTTGGAGCTTCCCTATCAAGTTATAGCTTGATAGATGTTAGTTGTAGTTGACTGAGGTTGGAGCCTCATGTAGGTTGGTGCCTGCAGAAAATAGATGGGAGTTGGTGCTTCCACATCAAGTTGTAGCTTGATAAAATGTCAGTTGTAGCTGACTGAGGTTGGAGCCTCCTGTAGGTTGGTGCCTGCAGAAAATTGATGGGATTTGGAGCTTCCTTGCAAGTTGTAGCTTGCAGAATTGAGGTAGGAGCCTCCTGTAGGTTGGTGCCTACAAAAAATCAGTGGTGAGAGGGAGTTGGAGCTTGCCTTTGCATCACAACAATAATAAGATGTGGTTTTCTCCCTTTATGGGTTTACACTTATATCTGGTGTCTCTGTGCATGATGTCTATGTGTTGATGTGGTTTATCTAATCTGCTTAATACATGTTGCTTACATATTAAGACTGTTGTTACATAAACAAATATGCTTGATACTTGCTGCTCACAAATTAAGATTGCTCACATATTAATTTGATCATGAAATGAAGGTGTAAATAAGTTTTAAGGGAAAAGTTTTAAAAGTCCATGTATGTGTTAAACTGATTCACCCCCCTCTTAGTTTAACTAAAGTTTCAACAGCTTCTATGGTTATTCTTTTTTTTAATAAAACAAGTTTCTTTGTGGTTTTATTTGCAGTGTGTTCTCTATTTTTTTTTGCATTTAATTTGCAAATCTTGTTAAATAACAAGCCTCACTTTGTGGTGGACAATATGTCCTTTTACAAAGTGAGGCTTGTCATTTATAGCCTTTTTTTGAGATACAATACCACTGGTAGATACCATAGGTGGATACCATGGGTTAATACCATGGGTATATACCACTTACAATACCATGGGTAAATTCCATGTGTGGATGAATAGCATGGGTGGATACATACCATGGGTGAATAAATATCATGGATAGATGTCACTTACAATACCATGGGAAAATAAATACAATGGGTGGATGAATACCATGGGTCGATGCCATTTACAATACCATGGGTAAATTCCATGGGTGGATGGATAACATGGGTAGATGAATACCATGGGTGGATGCCATTTTCCATTCGGATCAACCAAAAACCTGATCAAGCCATGATAAAAGAGAGAGGTTTCATTTCCTTCTGTTTTAACCTGAACCTTATCTAACATTTTAGCTAAGCTTCTCTATAAGTAAAAAGGCAATTCAAGAGACCTCTTACCCACAAAATGCAGCAGAAGCCTAAGGTGATAGGAATAGACCATGTGAAACCTCCCTTCACATGTGAAGTACTTCTGAATGATCAACAACAACTTTGAGTAGTTTTCCTTCATGTAGCTCCTTGGAATAGCATTTGTGAGATCAATTTCACTATGCTCTATCTTGATAAATTCTTTGCAGTCCTGCATTGTGAACTTGATGCCTTTAAACCATTGTTCCCCTCCCCTAGGGATTCTTGTTGATGTTGCAATGGTATCTGGTGTTACTATGATGTTTAGCATTCCCACCTTTGAAGTTGTCCCATTGAAACTGATAGCAAACTCCTTAAAAACCTGCAAATGGCAACCTTGCAGCCTTTGGCAGAACTACAAACAAACTGTTCTTATGAATATATCCAAGGTAGTTGGGTCTTCATTTAACAAATTCATGTCCATGGGTTTATATCTGAGGCAGTGACCACCTTTGCTAGTCTTATTTCCTGAAACCATGGTGAATTTATGCCTTCTTAGCCTTGCTTGATTAGTAACACTTGCAACTTTTGAAAATGCCAGCAACCATCTTGGCTTGGTGAAACAGCTCTCTAGAACTCAATAGCATGAAAGGATGAAGCAGAGAATGACAAAAGACTCAATAGGGTAATTTTTTAAAGTTTTGATGACAACTCATGCCTTAATCATGACTCATGCATGCTAAAAACAATAATTATGACCTTAGACATGACCTTTGTACCTTGATTTAACCCTAACTTACTCGAATGACATCCACCCTAACTCTTCTAATCATGGGCTGACACCTTGCACCAGATTTGACAAGATAGACAGAAAAACCATTTTTCGTAGCGTGGCTAGTTCATTTTCTGACAGTTTCGTAGCGAAAACTGCCATTTTACAGTGTAAAACGCTACGAAAAGAAGAAAAACTAGCTAAAGTATCCTTTTTGAAATCAAAATCTTGGGAAATGAAATATGTCAACAAATGATGACTGATGGGACATGATGTAACCTATATGGACGTGGGTTTTGAACCTTAGGATAGGTTAAAGATAAAAAAAAAATAAATTTTTCTATACCAACTTCTGAAAAATGAATTCTATAACCATGTCAAATAATGTTTCACTTTTTCTGAGTGATAAAAGTGGCTCCATTTGGGATGGTGTGCCCTTGTAGTACACCAAAGAACCTGTAGTTCCAGTGCTATCCATCTTCTTGGAAATAAAAATTTTGAAATTTGCCAAGCTTCCTTCAAACTCTAATGGCCTTCACCTCGGGCTCAAGCTTGATGATCAACTTGTCTTTATTAATATAAATACATAACAAAATGCAATATATACAATGGAATGAAATATCAGTAGAACTTAAGAGGAATAGTGCTTCAAAAACCTGCCATTGACATACCCTCCAGCGCAAGGTCGTCCATCCATCTCCTGTAGTATGTAAGTGTTGTTTCCATGGAATGCAACCACTATGAATGGACCTTTCCAGATATTCTCAAACTTACCATGTTTCCCATTTTCTGCAATTATGGCCTCCCACTTCAATACCACATCTTGAATCTGAAATTTTTCCTCTTTGACCTTCCTGTCAAATGTCTTCTTAATTCTGTTTTGAGATTTTCAATTGTTGTTATACACTTCCTCCCTTTTTTCTTGCAAGGCTATCAACTGATTTATTCTCCTTTGAATTGCATTTGGCTCCTCCTCTAATCCTTGCAACAGCTTCATGACATGCACTCCCAAGGATGTAGGAAAAATAGCTTCAGCCCCATACACCAACTCATAAGGTGAAGTTACAATTGACCTTTTTGTTCACACTCTATCAGCCCACAAAGCATATTTCAACTTCAAATGCCATGAATTTGTGTTTTCCTACAACACCTTCTTAATAATTCTGATAATACTTTTGTTAGAAGATTCAACAAGACCATTACCTTGTGGATAGTAAGCAATAGAATTCCCAATTGTAATGTGATATTGATGACAAAAACTGATCAGCTTCTTGGATTCTTGGATTTGAATTCATGTTCATTGTCAATGACGATATTCATAGGACAACCAAATCTAGACAATATGTTATTCTCCAAAAATGAAATGATAATTGAATCATTTTCTTTCCTAGTTGGGATTGCCTCAATCCACTTGGTGAAATAATCAGTTGCTGTTAGGATCCAGCGATGTTGACCCAAAGATGATGGATGAATCTCACCAATAAAATCTAGCCCCCACTGTTGGAATGGTGCCTCAACATAGATAGGCATCAAGGGTAAAGGAAAAAGCTTTTTCTTACCATAAAAAATATGGCATTCATGGTAGGCAACAATATTTTTGTATACATCTTTGAACATAGTAGGCCAGTAGTACCCTGCTCTGAGAATCTTATTTACTGTGGCCTTCCAATAATGATGACCTCCACAATCTCCTTTTTGAAACTTATCAATCACTTTTTCAGCCTCCTCTTCCAGTAAACAATTCAAAAGAATACCACCAGTATCTTTCCAATACAGATTTTTATCTATGATGCAGTAGCTCAAATATTTTAGCTTCACAAACCTTGCTTTAGATTTTGTAAATTAAGCAGGATCTCTATGATGATGTAAGAAAAAAACAATGTCTTTGTACAAGTCAGATACGATGTACTTCTCTTCAATGGAAATCAACTCTTCATCTTCATCTGATAATTATAAAATTTCTGCAATTAAATTCATATCAAGACAGTCAAAATTGGACTGTGCCATCAGCTTTGCTAGCCCCTGTCCTTTCACCAATTTTGTAGGTCCGATCTCTATATCATATTATAGCAAGTTAGCTATCCACTTCCCTATATTACCATCAGGATTAGCTTGAGTCAAAATGTCCTTCACAACAACATTAGGAACAAATCCTATGACATGAGAATGCAGAATGTAAATTCTGAAATATTTGATGGCTTTGACCAAAGCATAGGCCTGTTTCTCTAAGATGATGTACTTCAACTCTGAATTAGAAAGGGTCTGCTAAAAAATGAAATATGTTGCTCAATACCTTGCTGTCCTTTCTACAACAAAACTCCAGCAATTGTATTTTCTGATGCAAATGTGAAAACTAGAAATTCCTTTGAAAAATCCAGGCTAATCAACACTAGTGCTTGAGTGAGTGCCTTCTTGATTTCCTCAAATGAGTTCTTTGCCTCCACTGTCCATTTGATTTCAGCTCCTTTCTTCAACATCTTGGTTATGTCTTTGAAAATATTAGCAAAGTTGGGAATAAACCTCCTCACAAAATTCACCCTTCCAAGGAAAGACTGAATTTCCTTCTTGCTTCTAGGTAGATCCACTTTCTGAATGGAATTTACCTTGCTTGGATCAATCTTTATCCCATCTTTAAATATAATGTGATCAAGTAAATTTCCAGAAGTTAAAGAAAAAATACTCTTAGTGGGATTAAGAGAAATGCCAAACCTTCTACACTTCAACAGAACTTTCTCCAGATGCTTCAATTGGTCTTCTTCTCTCCTTGAGAAAACTGTTATGTCATCCAGATAGACAACCACCAACTTATTCTTCTCCTTAGCAAAGGAAATGTCCATTTCTCTCTGCAAGGTCGCTCCTACATTCATCAGACCAAAGGGCATCTTGGCATACATTAAATTTCCCCATGGTGTGGTAAAGGCAGCTTTCTCCTCATCTTCTGGGTGCACTAGTATCTGATTGTATCCCGAAAAACCATCCAGCATAGACATCCTTTGGGAACCAAAAATGTTCTGCAGAATTTGGTCCATCTTTGGGAGAGGATAATTGTCCTTTAGAGAGGCTTTGTTCAAGTTTCTGAAGTCAATGCAGATTCTGATTTCTCCACTCTTTTTCCTGATTGGAACCAAGTTTGTAAGCCACTTTGAGAATTTGATTGGGACAATAATTTTGGCATCAAAGAGCTTCTTAATTTCCTTCTCAATAAGAGGCACGAGAAGTGGATTAATCCTCCTTGGCTTATTTTTAAAAGGCTTTTCATTTTCTTTAATGGGAATGGTATGTTGAATAATAGTAGGATCATATTTCTTCAAATCAGTGTAACTCCATGCAAAAACATCTATGAACCTTTTCATCATCTCAATATATTTATGTTTCATATATGTAGAAATAAACTTAGAAAGTTTGATAATTTTTGGCATTGATGTTGTACCAAGGTTACAACTCTCTACCTCTTCATCATCAGCTTATATCCTAGGAGACTTGAACACATCATTTTGGCCAAAAATATTTTCAAGTGGGATTAGACCTTTAGGTATATAATTATTCTTTAGCTGCAACACATCATAATTACCCTTAGTTTCAGCAAGCATGTTTTGCTGATCTACTTGTGTGTTTTCAAACTCCTCTTTCAATTCTATGAATTTTTGATTTTCTGGTCATCCTCAAAAACTTGCCAGAGAATGATGTTGTTTGGGATAGCAGGCCCATGATGAACTTCAACCTCATATCTTTCAGTGGAATGTGCAGGAATAATAAACAGACTTGCAGAAATGGCTAGGGAGTCAACTATTTAGTTTTGGTCCCTAGTCTTCACAATAAAGGAATATTCTTGAAAATTCTCTAACATCTCCATGATCAAATTTCTTTATGCTCTCATTCTCACATCCTTGGTTTGATATACACCCTCAAATTTTTTAATAACAAATTCAGAATCTCCACAAACATAAATATTTTGTGCACCCAATTTTTTCAAAATTTATAAACCCAAAAATAGAGATTCATACTCAGCCATATTATTTGTGCAATCAAATTTTAGTTTGAAAGAATAGAACTTACTTTCATCTTCTGGAGTTGTGATCCAAATTCCTGCTCTAGCCCCCTCTCTTCCTACTGATCCCTCAAAGTGTAACAACCACCAACCTTCTTCGTTTTCTTCACTATTTTGCTGATTTTCAACCTCCTAAATTTCTTCTTTCTTCTCATCTTCTGCTTCATCAGTTAGTTTATTGAAAAGTATATCAGATCCTAATTCAGTCTCAACATCATAAATTGGGAAATTATGAGGTTTTTCCTTACTACTTACCATATAAGTCATCCTTGTTTCTCTGTATAGTCTTCTTTTCTCACCAGAAACAAGAATGGTGGCCTAAGTTAGGTCCATCTGCATGGTGCCTTTGATCTTTTCTTCCCAAGAACTTGATAGCAGCATGCCAAACTTAGGTGGAATGTCTGCTACCACAATGCCCATTACCACTGTCTTAGCAGGGACTTATGTAAGACCAAAAACAACATATTTTATTAAACCAATACATTGAATTCTTTTTGAATCAAAAGAAAACAAATCCTTATATGGCCTAGTAATTTCCAATCCCATACTTTCCATAATTAGTTTAGGCATGAGGTTATGAGAGGCCCCTGAATCCAACATGGCATTGTGTAATGTCATGTCATGAATACTAAGGCTGACATAGAAAGGAGGCACCTCTTCATTCTACTCATATTCCAATATTGGTCCCAAATATATGGTTGGATGATCTTATTGAACATTAAGGATTTCAGCAACTCCTCGTTGGGAATTCAACATTTTTACAATTTTACTTCTGTATTCATGCACCTTTAGAATTTATCCAAAAGGTCTGGGATGTTGATTTTGGAAATCTCATTCTCCAAACTAAAAATAGAAGTAATTTTCTCAATCTCTTTAATAGGAGGAGGAGGTGGTGGATATTTTTTAACCTTGGAAGCCTTAGGGGTATCTTTCTTGGGTTGTGCTTTATTTGCAGTAATTGGAACATTTCTGTTTCCAAGTTTGTATGGTTCCTGCATCTCAAAGGTTGCATGTTGATATCATTTAAGGTAATTAGATGATTCCTCACCCTTGTTTACATCATGATCAAACTCATCATGTTCTTCCTTAGTCAAAAAAATTCTAGACATGTTTTCATCTAGGCAATTAATGGAGTCTTATGGTATTTCAGGCTGATCTTCTTCATCAACTAAATTTTGCTGAAAAGGAGGCCTTACTTGAGGATCAGGCTGATTTCTATTTTTCCTTGGTCTCTACTGGTTTTGAGGTCTTTTGAACTGAGGATTTCTAAACTGTGGTTCATGTTGCATAGGAGGTGCGGAAGCATTCCCAAGGGCAAGCCTATCCATCAGTTTTTCCATTGTTTTCATCATGGAGTCAAACTTTCCATCTGAGGTGGAAGGCTTATCTTATTCTTTCAATTTTGTCTTTCTTATCTTGGAATTTTTAGCTGCTATCATATTGACCTCCACCTTCACAGCATAATTTTTCATTTTTGCTAGTGAAGGGGATTCTCTCTCTATGAGTAGGATAGAAAATTCATAATCAAAAGCCTCAGCATATCTCAGTTGAGCTGATCCTGGTGGAGGCTTAAGATGGGCAGGGATGGAGTCATAAACTTTGTTAAATCTCTTGGAGAAATTTTGGACAGTTTCATCAACACTTAAACTATTGTACTCAGTGAGGTCTTGCACAAGGTTGGTTCTATTTCCCCACTTTCTCAAAAAGTTATCTTCAAATTCATTCCCATTATGAAGGCTTCCTAGAGCAAGGGCTTTAAACCACTATCTGACCTCACCAGTAAAGCTCTAAGCAAAAAGTCTCGTATTGAAATCCTCATGGTCAACCTTCTCCATTTCTATAAAGTCATTAAATTGGTCTACATTCTCTTCAGCTATAATCTCTTCATCACTTCCCAAGTTTTGATTCTAGAATAATATTTGCTAGGAAGGGAATTAAGGACAACTGGGAGAACAAGAGGGGCATACCTAGTAGGTGCAGCAGGAGGTGGAGGTGGCACATTTCCTGCCATGATGACTGGAACTGTGGTAGTTTTAGGAACAACAGTAGTAGAGGAAGAGGAACTGTTAGGAGGGGGGTTGGTTAATCTTTGTTGTTAGTTACAATTGAACTCTAGTCAGGTAGAGGGACACTAGATTTTCTTCTAAGAAATATTTCAAATGGGTCTAGTTCCTTCAACCTATCCAAATGTTCCCTCTCTAACAATAACTCTAATGTGTCTACTTCCCATAACTCTTCTTTATATTTTTGGTCACTAAGGCTGAAGTATCAATACCTCTTCTTTATAGGTCTAAAACAATCTCAATCAATTATTTTTCATTTTCAGACCTAAACAAGACTTCCCAAGTTTTATCATCAATTTTTTTATCTTCAGGACTTCTTAAAATTTCAAAGGACAAGGATTTTGTGTGTAATGGAGTACCTGATTATGCAGAAATTCCTTGAATTCCTTCGTAAATTGTGTTTGGATTATCCACAATTGTAGGTGGATTTGGGTCAAGATTACTCCTCCTATATCTCCTTTTCAAAGCCACCTTTGAACATGAGAATCTTGAATGGAGTCACCAAGGTAGTTGCACCCTCGAATAGATTCTGAGATCCTGCTACCTTCAAGAGTTCGGCTTGAAAATTTCGAGAAAAATATATCTTCAGACTCTTGATAGACGCACCAAAATGTTATCGCAAAATTGTACTTGATTGGCTGCTTATGAAACAACTCAGTGTAACTGTTTCAAACCAGCTTTTGACTGAAGCTTAGCCTCTTCAGTCTGAGAGGGCTCTATCAATGGGGTTTTATGATATTGAATAATGACGGTACTAGATGGCTAACTCTGTTGGAAATGTAACTTGATTTTTTATGTTTGAAGGTTGAAAAGAATGCAGGCTTGCTACCATTGGGCTTATGGAGTCAACAATCAGTAGTTTCAGTGGCAAGGTTTCTTGACATGGAAGCTAAGGCAGATAGGGGTCTTTAACAGAGGCAACTCAGAATAAACATAGAGCAACACAATAATTTCATCACTAAAGGAAGTCAGAGCATAAATTATGAATTCTAAGTAATAGAGATGAAATATACTGCAAGTGGTAAAAACATAAAGATATAGATCAAGAAGCAACAGTTTAGTGCAAAAAATATCCAACCCCTCACTACTTTGATGCTTTCTCTTTAAATAGACCTTATTTACAACAAGGATGATCTACCTGGTGGCTAGACCATTGTATTCTCTTATGAAACATCACATAATTGAAATACATAACTCCTAACAGAAAATTGACAACTATACCTTAAAGAAATCATCTCCTAATAGCACTCTAACTCCTATTTATTTCATAACTCTACCTTATCTTGTGAAACAGTTACATGTCAGTTAAAAAATAAGCGTCACATGCTCGAAAGATACATGATAGGTTCATTACCACTTTACATATTTAAGACTCTCCTAGACATGTGGAACATAACCCTATTTTTTAGGAATGCACAACCCTTATCTTCAAAGAGTGCTTTGGTTGATGACCTGTCTCCACAAAACTTCCTTCGAGTCATAAATATTTGATGTTAAACTCCCTTGACATGTTGGAGGAGTCCAACTGTCCAAAACAACCATTAAGATGCTCCAAAACCTTCAAAAATAGCTCGCTATGAAAACATGACATTTTCGTAGCGAGCTTTGGTAGCATTGAAAAAGTAGCTTCTGCAACCAAAAAATACGCTCCTTTGTTTTTCCATGGTGTCAATCAAGTCATGGCACACAACCACCATCAATCTCCCTCCTTGAAAACTGCAAAAAGTGACTTTAGAGGAAAAAATACTGCTACAGGTTTTTTCGTAGCATTTTCCTAGCTTTAAGACTAGGAAATGCTATGAAACTGTGTAAAAGTGCAGAAATTTCATAATTCAAAATTGTCTTCACAAACTGACTTCCAACTGCTAAAATTGATCTTCTGCATGTAATGAACCATATAAAGCATATTTAATCCCAACTTATGGCTCTTGTGGTGTTTCCTCCTCATTTACGATTAGTTGAGCAATGGGCTCCTCAACCACAGTCATCTTCAAACCTTTCTTCTCCAGCTCTTCATGAATCAGTTCTAATTTCTCTTGAAAATCTTTGACTTGGTCCTTCAGTGTCCTATTCTTAGATTGTAAATGTAGGCTTACCTTTTTGATATGATTGACCTCTTTTCTTAGTGGCTGAGTCCACTTTATCAGATTTTCTGTGTGTTATCACTCAGTAATTTCTCAAGGTTAAGGAAAGAAATAGCTTGATGTAACCACAAACCTACTTCAAACACTAGGATCTAGCCTTCCTAGGGTTCAAAGAGCACTCTCTCTTTAAAATTTATCTTTGTTTGATTATTAAATGTTAGGCTAGTTATGAATGGGCAGTTTGGTTTTGATTGATTGTTTTGGTGGGAACAAATCACTTGAAGGGATGAATAGAGGGAAATATACTTGTCCATTGGGCTATGGAGTCTAAATCAAGCCAGCAGGACTAGTATCAGGGCATAAAGGTCAAATGTCTTCAGGGCAAGGTAGATAACCCTTGGATATCATGGAAAATTGTTTTTTAAGGTGATATGATTGGGATAAAGGGCACTTAAGGATCCTTTGATCTAGAAAAGGGAAGTATTAGATAGAGGTTAAACGAGAGAGGGAGCAATTAGGGGTTCCCTACACTGGAAATCAGAAAAAAACAAAGAAATGATAACTAGTTAAAAACAGGGTGCTATTAACATGTCTTGTAGTAATACTCCTAGTTATACATTCATATTTAGAATTTAAACACGGATGTATGCATGTAACAAATAAATATTACAAATGACAAGTTTAGAGAGTACTTCATTCCAGATAACTTATCACAGGGATCCTGAAGTATGATGCCAAATAGTTGATCTAGTCTGCTACTTAAAATTGAAACACACAACCTTCAAGTCAACAAAATATCTATAGTAATATCCAACAATTTTATTTCACAATAATACTTCTAAAGATGAAGTATTTATACAAATTCTAAACTAGAATATCTTGAAAAATATCAAGATTGGTTTACAAATATCTCAAACTATTTTACATAAATAGAACTTAAGTAAAGGACACTAAAAACTAATGCATCTATTTGGCACTATTTTTTATGGATAGGTGATGAAAAAGAGGAGAATTCTAATTTGATATCAACTCTTAGTTGATGATGAGGCATCCAAGTCAGTAACTGTTTCATTCCTTTGTGCATTCTGCTCTAGAAATTCTGCAAAATTGGGGTCCAATGATACCTTTGTATTTCTCAATCCGAAATATATATGTAAAAAGTGAAAGGTTATTTTTCATAAATATGTTTCTGAGATAAAAATCTCTTAGTTCCCTAAAATTCGGCTCTAGTTGTTCACAATAGGCTCTGTTAGCCACCCATAATATTTTGTTATACCAAAAGGTGGCTAAGAACTTTTGGGAGCCTCCAAGGAACAATTTTTCATCTCTAAAAAATTGTTGGCTCTTGAAGTCTCTATAAGGCCTCCGGCCTTTTCCCTCTGTCTATATCCCATACTGCTGTTTCATACTTCAAAAACCTCTGAAATCCTACAAAAATCCAAAATCCAATACTGCTACAAACATCTCTTTCCCCTTCCTTCCCCTCAAAACTAACCTCCTTTCTATCTCTCCATTTCCTCATGAAAATCCATCATTTCTATTTTTCTCCTTTTCCCTTCATCTAAATTCATTTTATAAGGTTGAAAACCCACTTTTTAACCTCACCGAAACCTCCATTTCCCTGTAAAAACCATACAAAATGCCTATTTTTCATACATAAGACTTTAGCCCCCTTGGGCTAAGCCTCTAGCCCCTTCCTCCATAAACTCGAGCGCCAGAACCGACCGCTTTAACCAACGGGCGCTTATCCCTCCAATGAAATTCTTCCGCCCGAAAACACCAAAAAAAAAAAAAAAAACCTTTGAAAAGCATGAAAAACGGGTTTTAATTAAATTCTAAAGTTTTCCGCCTAAGAAATTATGGATTTATCTCGATCGTCGATCTGCTCCGAAAATCAGACGGTGCGACACACGACTTGCCCATGGCCCCCACTCCCCGTGCTGTTTTCCAAAAACCGCCGGTTTCATTTCGCACCACCCTCCGCCGGTTGGTGGTTTTATCCCGTCGGCTAGCGATTCCATACGCTGCGCGACGCGTGTCCTCCGCCTTGTTTCAAAACCACCACATAAAGTTAGTCCCCCGCGCGTTATCCGTCAGATCAGAGATGCCTAGAGGAATTCACCTCCGCCGTCCGATCTAACCCCTCCCATCCGACGGTTGTCAATCCTCCGATCTGCTCGACCGTTAACCAACCTGCTCGTCGTTTAGCCGGGCCTCGGCGCTGTGGAAAATTAATCTCCGCCGTCGATCTATACAGATCGACGACAGATGTTCAGTCTCTTGATTCCGTTGCCCAGTCAAACTATTCACGCCGCTGACCCCGACCGTCGGTCACAATGCGATCGATGGCTCCGATCGCCCCTTTCCTCCGCACACCCTCCGATGCAGATTTGCCCATATAAATGCAGGATTTCATAATTTTGTTTGTATTTTGCAGGTCTAAGGTTCTTTCGGCCATGTCTGAAGAAGATTCGAAGTGTTAGCCATCAGTATTTTTTACATGTTAGTGATGACTATATCTACAGCTGAGTTTTCTAGAAACTGATTTCCTTATGTCAATATGTCATCCAGAAAACCCTCCTAAAACTTTTTTCGCCTTTCTACCTTTTCAGTCCGCCCATGTCGAAATCAAAACCTCATTATCACTATCTTATCTAGCTTCAGCCTTATTGGTCTGCCCATCAGCTTTAAAAGGCAAATCCACATTTGTTTCAAAAGTCTCCCCTATGTTAGGAAGTGGCGCTTTAAGACATTTTACCCTTGGCAATCATAAAAAAGCCAAAAAGCCTCCATCTGCAACAGACCTACCATGACTGACCTCTTACTTTGAAAAATAATTTGACAAGCAGCCCTAAGTCGCGCCACTCATATCCCCTAGATCTCAGCACTGCAAAAACCCCAATCTCAAGCTGACTATTAGGTTTTTCACAGTGTTCTATGGTTTCTACAAAGGCAGGAAATATAACTTCATCTCATGGAGTAAATGCTTGAATTTACAGTTAGAGGAACAGCTGCTTCTAAATGTAACTTGAGCTTGAGATATGTCTGCAAAACAGAAAGCTACTCATCTAGACTTTACAGCTTTTTCCAGCATGAAAATAGCAGTAAGAAAGGGTCACCACTGTCTCAGCAAACTGGTAAATTGTCAAGGCCCAGAACCTCCTTCATTTACAAGAAGAGGGTTAGGGCGCCTCCTTCATCCACAAGCAGAGGGCGCTGGCCAATATTGACTTGGAAGATTGCAGAAGTCCAGGTTTTCCTTGTATTGAACAGTGAAACAATATCTCCAGGTTTTATGAATGTGAGTAATGATCATAACAGGGATAGAGTTTGAAATATGCTAGCTCAAAGAAAAAAGAGTCTGTTTTGATAAAGGAGGTCATCTGAAGCTTTCAAGTCATGTGAATTGTTGAACTTTAGAAAGGCCTGTCATTAGTAAAAATTCCAATCATAAGAAGCCTGTTTGTCCACAAGATCAAATGGAATAGATGCTGACAACAAATGCCATTACATAGGCAGAAAGAAAGTTCTTGGTTTCTCAAAAGACACTGACCTCCATAGTCACAGAAACTATTTGTCAAGTAATCTGTCATAAGATGACCAAACCAAATGATGATATTTCAGTCACCCTTAGAGCAGTGCAGAGAAACAGTGTCACTTTGGCTAGGGTTTCTTCTGAAGCACAGTGATGATTGCAAGTATAGATGCTAATATTGATGTTTTTCAAAAAGGCTCACTTACCATCACATCCAGAGAAAAGCTGTGTCAAACAGATTTGTCAAGCAACCTTCAGAGACCTTACCTGATGAAGAGCCTCCTCCATGTATGAGCAGATGGCCAAAGCCAGTGCAGGTTGTTGGAAACTGATTGATCTAAAAATGCAGTGGAAGGATACAAAAGATTGAATAGAAGTCATTGCACAGGTAAGTGATAGTGTTTATGATACAAAGGGATTGGTTTTCCTATTCAAAAGAGCTGTCTGTCAGACTGTACCTGTAGTGGAAGGGAGAAAATATTGAATATATGCATGCATTGATACCAAAAGGAGCAGTTTATTTAAAGGAAATGGTTAAAAGGTACTCCACTATCACTGGCCCAGAAGTCTAAAGGAGCTCCTTTTGAGTAAACAGAGAAGTATAGTGTGAAAGCATGCAACTAAAAGAGTGCACTTACAGTCCAGAAAGGAGCTTGTGTATCACCTGGAAGCAGGGATTGCCACCATGAACAAAAATAACTTTTGCCAAAGCCTGCTCATCATATAGCCATCAGCAGATTAAGACAGGGTTTTTGGAAATGAGTTTTATTAGGTCTGGGCAGCACTCAAAACCCATGAAGCACTTCACTATTGCAAATCCAATCCAAGGACATCTACAAGATTCTGTCAACTCCAAGCTTAAAAAGAGGAGGCATTTCTGCAAAGCAGGGGAATAGTCAAGACATTTTGTCACAGGTCATTATCCAGTTTTGAAAACTTTGAAATACATGGAAAGAGAACCAGCATACAGGGCTTTGAATTCCATCACCAAGAGGATATCCCCTTTTGAGTTATTGTTCATTATGTTCAAAAGGTCATTCAGCATATGATCATTGTTTGATAGGTTAAAAGGAAGCACAACCTTTTATTATTCAAAAGAACAGTGGCAGAAACGATATAAAGATTGTTGAGCTATTTTTCAAAATTTGAAATAGCAGTGTTGAAATATCACCAAGAAGACAAAATCAACAAGAAACATCACTCAGACTTGTATGCTCGAATAGACAGATTTCTGACCTTTTGAGGAAAAAGCTGTGTTTGTTTTCTTGGAAAAGGAGCTGAAAATTATATTGACATTCTTTAAAGGAGTTATAATTCCTATGGCCGAAAACGTTTCAAAAAGGAGTACCCCTTAAATGAAAGTCGATGTGACTTTGAAATTGTCAAAGGATATATACCAAAACAGCGTACAATCCGCAGTCTCCAAGCATCAAAGCATTTTTTGAGCAAACTGAAGTTTTTCTGTTCGATTGAGGCCGAGCGACGCGCCTGCGTGTTTGCGCGACGCACCTGGGCCAGCATTTACACGGGAGCCCTGTATAAGCGCGACGCGCCTGTACGCCGCCCGACAGGTCGACCCCACAGGCCACCCAGGGCTATTTTTGCGCGACGTTCTTTGCTGAAGGAGTGCCGCGCATGCCTTGAAGACCCCCGGTGTTTCTCCAGCCCTGCACAAAGCTTGTTCATCAATTTTAAAGGTATTTCTCATACATTTTTCCCCTCGGCTTCAAGAAATGGCTAGTGGCAAGAAGGATTTAAATCAACGGGTCTAGCTTTCAAAACTTTGAAAACCCTCTAAGCCCGGTCACTACGGCCATGGTGTAAAGTGTGGGATATGATAAAGGTTGACCGTGTTATTCAAAAACACCTCGAGGCTACAGGGGAAAGCTGTTGATTGACTGCTTTGTGTTGTTCAAAACCTATTTGGCAAGTGCTATTCATCCTAGCAGAGGTTTTCATAATATCACCAGAGGGCTTCATTCATAAGGGACCATTTATTGTTTTAAAAAGAGAAAACTCATATAACCTCTGTCTAAAAGCTTTACAGTCTTCTAAAAACTCTGTCAATTTTTGCTCCAATACTGTGTATTGACTGTCTAAAGACTAAGGGTTGATTTCACATGTGCAAGATCAGTGGAAAGTGGGCACACTTATGCAGGGCAAGGTTTTTAATGGTTGAAAGCCTCCTTGAGCAAGGAGTTTTGGTGTATTGATTGACATCTGAGACTTCAAAAACAATGTGATTTTGGCATTTTCTCACAGCACATTGCCTTTCTTTCACTGTATTATTTCCTACTGTGAATTTGTTGACAGAGATTTTCCAAAGGTGAACAAGACACTGAAGGGCAGAGTTTGTTGATGGGAATTTAACTTTGGAGGCAGAGGTACAAAGGTGGTGGCTGATCTTTTAACTTCACAAGTAAAAAGTGTTCTTCATAAAGCACTAAGCACTAATATTTCACCTAACCTAGTTCTGCCTTTCTTTTCACTATATGGTATCATTTTGAAGAGTTGATTAACAGAGAGATTCTAAGGGTGAATAGGGCCACTTTCTAAAGGACAGGTTGTTGATGGGAATTTAACATTGGAGGCAAAGGTACAAAGGTGGTGGTTGATTTCTTAACTTCACAAGTGAAAGGTGTTCTTCATAAAACACTGAGCACTGCTATTTCACCTAACCTAGGTCTGCCCTTCTTTTCACTACATTGTATCATTTTGAAGCGCTGTTGACTGTGATATTTTTCAAAGGGAAGACCATTTCTGAAGAGTAGGGTTTTTTATAATTAATATTTGTCTTGAAGACCAAATATTGGTGTGTGGATTGAATAGGGCCACTTTCTAAAGGACAGGTTGTTGATGGGAATTTAACATTGGAGGCAGAGGTACAAAGGTGGTGGTTGATTTCTTAACTTCACAAGTGAAAGGTGTTCTTCATAAAACACTGAGCACTGCTATTTCACCTAACCTAGGTCTGCCCTTCTTTTCACTACATTGTATCATTTTGAAGAGCTGTTGACTGTGATATTTTTCAAAGGGAAGAACATTTCTGAAGAGTAGGGTTTTTTATAATTAATATTTGTCTTGAAGACCAAATATTGGTGTGTGGATTGGCCTCTAACAAATCCACAGGAAAGGTGATTTTCAATACTGTGCACAGGGAATATACACAGCAGTTTGTTTGCCTGGCTGAGGTACAATCAAAAGTAGAAAGCTGTTTTCAAAGGGAGCAGAAGTTGTGTGCTACAAAAGCTTGTTGCATTTCATCCAAACCACATTGTCCATATCTGTCCAAACAGTCTAGTGACCAGTTTCAATCCAGCAGAGCATTTTTACATACAGTGAAGGCAGTTTTCCTCTTCCAAAGCTTGTTCAAGTCAGAATGCCTCCAAAGCAAGATCACAGGAGCGGTCCACATAAGAGATATGAGCCTATCTCCATAGAAGAAATCAATACTCACCCATCTGTGCTTTTCAATTTCCATGAAGTAGGCTGTCTTGATTTCTGCCAGAGGATAGAAGAAGTCAAGAGTTTTTCGCCACTTACACATTTGTGCGCTTTGAGATTCAAGGACAAACACTTCCAATTGGCGGGTCTTGACTTCAAAATTTCTCCTAGGTATGTGTCCAAGGCTACCAAGATCCCGTATCATGGTGAAAAGTGGTTTAAACAAGCTCATCTTGATCTAGAAGATTATAAACCTTCATCAAGCCCGAACATAGGGAAACTATCACTGCTATTTTCCCTGTTTCCTATCTTCTTGACAGTTATGCTCCACTGATGAAAGCCATAATGAGATATTTCACTTGTGAAGGGAGGTTTAATCAAATTTATGCCTACCATGTCCGCTTGTTGATACATTTTACCAGAAGCAGGCAACTAAACCTTCCTTACTTCTTGTCCAAGAGCATAGAGAAAATGGCATCTACTGTCCAAAAGAAGGCTCCACCTCAGCAAATCCCTTCTCTCTTTCATCATTCCTTGATCAAGATTATCTTCTTACACCAGCTAGAGAAGAAAGGGGTTTCATGGGATTCTTTCATCGGCCATTCAGATTTTGCCACTGTCCCTCCTGTTCATGTGTCTCCTACTCAGCCGGTCCATCGCCCAGTGCCTTTGTCTAGTAGGCCTACACCTAAAAAACTCAAAATGACTACTGGGAAGCCAAGTAAACAGGGAGAAGGAGAGGGCAGTGAACCACAGGGAGAAGGAGAAGGTAGTGAACAGCAGCAGTTGGAGTTTGAGGAACATCAGCAATTGGAGGTTGAGGGACAGTAGCAGTTGGAGTTTGAGGAACAGCAGCAAGAAGGAGAAGGCAATGAACAACAGCATTTGGATATTGAGGAACATCAGCAGGTACAGGAAGAGGGACAACAACAGACAGCAGTTGAGGAGCAGCAAGTTGGGCAGGCAATTGAAGCACCTTTTGAGCCACAAACTGGACAAGATATTGAGGAAGAACAGCAAGCTAAAGCTGCCACCTTAACAGTGACCAAGACTGTTCCTAACAAGAGGAAATTGCCCAAAAAGACACCTTCTAGCTTGCCAAGGAGGAAAAGCGCCAGATTGGCTTTCAAAGGCAACAGCATAGTTGGAGAAAGTGCCAAGCATGGAGATGAATTAGCTGTCATCCCTATCCCAAGCGATGACAGTGACAATGAGGCCCGCCTCCTTGAAAACCTCCTCATTCACAAAGAGGGGCAAATTGAGGTGTTACAAGAAGACCTTCAAAGGGCGAGGAATTTCAACCACTTCTTGGAGGTTGAAAACAAACAAATGAAGTTTCATGCAGCTATTCATGAGGCAAGGGCAATTAAGTATAAAAAAGAGGCAGAAAAGGCGCAAGTAAGAATTGAAGAGCTCATTGGCAAGTTTGATGATGAAGAGGAGGAAGACCAGCCTAGGCGGAAGAGGCCTAGGACCATCGGGCTTAGAAGAGCCTTGGAAAAACAGAGAGCAGAAGAACAAGCCCATTTCCAAGCCTTTCCTCTCACTGCCCTCCTTGAGCAGGAAATTGAGGAAAACAAAGAAGCATGGCTTGAGAGAGCTAACCAGCATTTGGAAATGAAGCTTGAGAGGGCGAACAAGGATCTTGAGCTACAAAGAAAGAGGACTCTTCACTTTCAGAAGCTAAATCAGTTTGCCAGGCGAAAATTAAAGGTAGCACAAGAGAAATTGAAGAAGTTGAAGGAGAAGCGCCTAGCACGGAAGGAAGGGAAAAGAATATCAGCCCTTGATATTTTGGCCTCAGCTTCGGAGCATGTTGCTATGGACCCTTGAGGGTCATGCATGCCAATTTTGGGCCTTTTTCGACAACTTTTTGTTTTTTGGTATTTTTTGGGTTTTTGGCCAAAAACTCATAATTTCGCCATTTCAGTTTGGTGAGTTGTCAAGGGAGGGGAATGATACCAATGGATGCCATAATTCCATGAGCAGGTCTCCAGCGATTTTCAGGGCATTTGGAGATCATTCGCCCCCTCAAATTGGCGAAAAACACCCTCATTTTGCACGTTCTGCCCGCCATATCAGCAGTCTGCTATTTTCTGGGTTTTTTCACACAGGTAAATTTTTGGATGACTTCCGGACTTCGGATTGAGTTGGTTCTAGTTGCGCCGGAAAGTAGACACAGAGAGCTTTCCAGCAAGCCCTCATGAGCCTCATTTCGACATCGGGAAGGCTGCCTATTGCATCCGGCAAGTCATGGGACCTTTTTCAGGCATAAATATGAAGTATTTTTGTAATTTTTGAACTCCAAAAATCTGCTTTTCCCAAATGTGCGTTAAGCTATTTTTATCATTGGGAAATGATGTAAAGTCAATATAATTTCCGTTTTTAGCAGCTTTTTAGATATTTTATGGGATATTTTGTGCCTTGGGCTTTGCAAAGCCTCAAGGACAAGTTTAGATATTTTGACTTGGCCAATGGGATAGCTAGTTGCTCCATGAGGTTTTCCCCCCTCAAGCCTATTTATTCCATGGGTTTCATTGTAAATCAGAGGCTGAACTTGAGAGAAGAATTAATACATTGGTCATATGAGCTTTGAAGAATACACTTGTGTTATGATTTTTGGACTGCCTCTTGGATGCTTTTGAGGAATGATGAAGGATTGTTGATGGATTCCATGACATGGTAGAATGGTATAGTGTTTCTTGATATGTTTTTGTCTTCTAGTTTTCATTCATAATACATATTTCTTGCTGCTATAGATCAGTAGAGATTGATTTTGAGATATGCCCATGGAGGCACCTCAAAATTCCTGAATCTTCATAGCTTGATGTTTTCTTCTTCCTTAGTTATGCTAAAGAATTCTTAACTGCTTTTTAGTAACTTAAGGATAATGTTTGCTAGTTTTATTTACAAGTTCTATGCATGTTGAATAGGATGTATGGTGTGCCCTGCCTACCTATAAGCTGTCCATAGTTTTGTCCATAAAATTTCCTCTTTGACTGATTTGTTTATCATCTTGTTGAACCAAGGAGGCCTAGTCCCGATCTAGCCCTTTGCCTAAAACTATGAAAGCTTGTTTTTCAAAGTGCCCAATGACTTAGAGACTATGTTTAGGCGTTCCGGCATAGTTTATGAGTTGTTAGTTTGTCTTATGTGTTTTTCCCCAAAGTCTGATAGCCCTTTCCCGAAGTTAGAGGGTCTTATACCTCTATGTATGGCTGGAATGTTTGATTTCTATGTATTAATTAGCTCATAGTTGCATTTAGCATGATTAATGGCTTGCTATAACATGTTTATGTCTGCTATAAACTAGTTACACTCAAAATCCCTTGTCTTTCACCAACTTGTTGTCCATTTAATCCATTTTTCCTAAAGATCCCTTCTACCGTGAATCAAATCGGCCCTACAGCAGCTTTACATCATCACCTCATAGCTTCCTTGACCTGTTTGACCCCATAGCCCAATTTATCTACATCTTGTTATCCAGTTTATGTATTTGATCATTTTTATCCCTCACAAACTTAAAAACTAAAAAAACCAAAAACACACTTCATAACTAGCCTAATATCAGAACATCACAAGTAAACACACCGACATCTTTTACACTTATAGAGAGAGCCCTCTCTGAGTCCAGGAAGGCTAGGTCCTTGGGCTCCAAAGCTTGGTTTGATGTTACATCGTCATTTGGCTAGCCAATCGGCCAAATCACGGGACCCTAACATAATGGCGATCACGGTGGGACTTTGAGTCAAAACATCCTAGGTATCCCTTAGGAACTCTCAAATATCTCAGTCAAACTTAGAAGAGTAGAATCTGGTTGTCTCACCATCCTAGCAAAATGATGAGTCAGTTATAGGAAACTCTTCCAAACCTCAGGACTACATAAAACTCAAAAAACCCCAAAAAAACTCCTTTAGATTGGTTTTTGACAGTATTGGTGGTGGACCATACATATATACTCTCATAACAACTGATATTCCACCTGGCGACTCCACTAACCTCTAGTAGCCCTTACTATTTTACCGAACTCTAGGTTACTATCCGATAGACCTATCCCATCGCTCACCAACATAGCGGGAGATAGTGGGACACTGAGTACATGACAGTTTAGCAAACTCTTACAGACTCTTTGGTCTTTTAGATACCAAAAACAGGCAGGCAGTCCATATACCCATTTAGAGTAAACTCTTTTTGTTCTCATCACCCTAGCAAAGTGTTGAAACAAGTCTAGGATACTTTGAAACATAGGCTGCACATAAAACTCAGAAAATCCAAAAAACATTCTTAGAATAGTTATTGGTGGTGAACCATAGCTATCCTCACAAAAAAACCATTTTCACCTGGCGACTCCACTAATCCATCCCTTCACTTTGACCATCCTTCACCTTAGTAGAACCTTAAAAAAACCACTCATCCAAAACATTCACCAATACCATTCTCTTTAAACTCTGGATCTAAAATCTGGCTTCACGAAGAATCAATACCAGAGCTCATCCAGACCCAAATCCCCCTATCATAGTAGATGACCCAGAAAATATTCTGTGGCAAGCTTCTGAAACTGATCATCTAGCTACTGGTAGTTTCATCCGTAGAACAAGATCTGTACCTAAACATCGCACTATCCTACTAGATTCACCTTTCGAATTAGAGTCATCACAAACTCTTCTCAGAAGAAAATCATATAGTAAGATAAACTTTGAAGATCTTGAACCCCTAGACCCACCACAGAGTCCTATTAGAGAAGCTTCACCCACCACTCCTCCTGATTTCTAGCTTCTCTATCAGTTTGGCTCCTATCATCCTAGATCTGCTCAAAACCAGATCACTAGTCCAAGTTCATCCGCCACACCTGGTCAAACCACCCCTGTTCAAACCACTTCATTTCAGCCTACTAGTCCTCATCTTGCACATCATCCATTAGCTCCAGTCATGGCTGCCTGGTACGCACCTTTGGTGTTGCCACCACCCTTGGCTCCTCTCCCAAACAAATATCAAGACAAAATCCCACACTTTATTGGAGAAGACACCACCACACCTCAACAGCATATAAGTAGAATGACTGATACTTATGAATACCTAGAGGTACAAGACCAGACTGTCAGAATGAGAATATTCGCGCAAAGTCTTGGTGGTGAACCCAAAGCATGGTTCAAAAGCTTAGCTCCAAACAACATCCATGATATCCCCGAACTACATCAAGTCTTCAGAAATAGGTGGGAAATCCGAAGAAACCCCATTCAAATCCTGTCAGAATATAGCAATCTAAAACGGGAAAATGGGGAAAGTGTCCAAGCTTACTGTACTAGGTTCAACAGTGTATATAACTCCCTACCACCTCATTTCAAACCTCCACTTGGTCTAGCCTTGGCAAAGTTCCCCGAGGGTTTCGATCCAGACATGACATATCATCTGAGAGACAAGGATCCCCCTGCCTTGGAGGAGATGCAACAAATAGCCATAAAAGCAGATGCTAACTTAGCAGAAAAGAGGGCTAGGACTAGATCAGAAAGGAAGGTCACCTATAGAGACGAGGTCTCCACCTCATCACCTTCCCTAGATCCTAGAATAGATGATTTAGTCAAATCCATGGCCAAAATGTGGGAAAAGATAAATGAAAAAGCTCCTATTAGGGATAACCAGCCAAACCCTCCAATCAGAAACCGAAACCAAAACTTTAGGAGGGAACAGCCCCAAAACAGACCAAGGGAAAATGACCAACAGATCAGGCCACCATTCAATGAAAACTATGTGGAAGAGGATGATAGGGATACAAAACCTCTTGATGAAAGTCATCTAAACCTCATAGGATCTGATAATGAGAGTGAGGTGTACCTCACAGAAGAAGAACAAGCCTTCTTTTCGCCTGATCAAGATGAGACCAACTATGAAGATCTTGACGACCCCGCCATAGATTTTCAGAATGCCATTATAGAAGCTCACAGGCAATATGACCTTAGAAGTAAAAGAAACCAAGATAATGTCAAGAAAGGTAACTCAGATACTGCTAAAGTCCCTCATACCATCCTCAAGAAAGCAGTAGGCAATGAAAAAATCAAGGTTGAGAAGACTGACCAAAGCCAAGCTAAAGTTACCCAAACTAGTCCTCTCTCAGATACTCCTGATACTTCTACAAAGGTCACCAGAACAATTATGGAAAGCAAAATCCCTAAACAAGGCCAACAAGCTCAGAACATAGACAAGGTCTTAGCTGAAAAAGCTGAAACAAACATATCTAAACTTCAAGTGCCTTTTAGCTTTGAAGGCGAAATCGCTAAGATCAAAATCACCATGCCTCTTACTGAACTTATTGCCCAAAGCTCTTATAAATCCCAAGTACTAAAAGTCTTAAATCTAGGGAATGATGCGAACACTGTTAATCTCACTGATGACATTCCTGAAGTATTATTTGGTCCAAAGGTAGAGGGAAAATTCCAAGAGGGAGTTACTCTTCCATTTTACATTAGCCTAAACATCCACGACCAAATCCTCCACAATGCCATGCTAGACTCCGGCGCCTCGCATAATCTTATGCCGAAGGTAGTAATGGAAAGATTAGGCTTGGAGATCACACGACCATACAAAGAATTGTATTCATTTGATTCAAGCAGAGTCCAATGCCTGGGTTTGATCAAAGACCTTTGTTTTAGTCTGGCCCAAATACCCGCGAAACATCTAATCATGGATATAGTAGTGGCAGACATTCCTCCCAAGTACGGGATGCTCCTATCCAGATCTTGGGGAGCCAAACTCCAAGGGAATATCCAACTAGACATGTCATATGCCACCATTCCTGTGTTTGGTCAGACCAGAATACTGTACCGCGAATCACACATGAAATACATGATTAGCAGTCAAGATAGGCCAGATAACATTCCAATGTGCTCTTTGCGGTCCGACTTAAACTCTTTCATTATGCATATTGATGTAAACATGGAGGAAGAGTCAGAAGAAACTGACATAGACTTAGATCCACCACATCAGTTGTCCCGGGTGCCTTATGATGAACTAGACACTCAAAATTACCATGATCATGAACAGCTGTGTCTTGAGGAAAGTAAGTTTCCCCTTTCCAAAGTAGGATTAGAGCAAGAAGCGCAAACCCTTATGTACTATCAAACAAATTGCTCTAGCTTTAGTCAAACACCAGCAGTAACTTGTGGAAATTTCTTCCGGGTAAAAGCTTTAGAAGACCTACACATCATAAACCTGTTTGGAACCCTAGAGCAAGGGAGTTTAATGTTTCTACCATATCTCAAAGATTTACCATCATGAGATCCTCCTACTGCAAATAAAGCTTTAACTATAACCTCCGCAGCTCAAAATCTAGAAAGAACGCCAGATAAACTTCTCATGAGCAAGAATGATAGTTGCAATCCTAGCATACCTGAACTACTGAAATTGGCTCATATTCTGTCTTTTCATGAAGAACTTAGAAAAGCCATAATCAGAAATCTCATGCAGAATACCAATTTCTACAGAAAAGGCAAGGGAAACTACTGTGTCACTACCTTCCCCTCAAAGAACAGTCTTTACAAGAGAAAACACAACAATCTGAAACAAAATGAAATAATCAGGGATAAAACAGCTGGTCATAGAGTCTGCTTTGATTTTAGGAATAAAACTGCATATCCTTATAACAGAGATTATGTTTTTTCTACTCAAAACCATGATTTACCAATTAAAGGTGCTTTTAATCGTGTATGTTTGCAAGATGATGTTTCAGGTCATGATCATAAGATTCCTTTGCAAAATAGACAACTTAAGGATTTTTTCCAGTTTGCGGGAGGTAGATCTGATTTCAAGTTCAAAATTGCAAAACCACCCAATATCAGAAATATGTTCATGAAGGCCATGTTCCCAGTTTTAAATTTCTGTATTTTTGCATACCTTGATGATGTCATTATCTATTTCAAGAATTACCAAGAGTACATACATTACCTGAAGAAAGCATACAGTAAGGAAAGGAGTGGAAATCAGATATTCAGAGAGGTACAAAGGGAAGATACTGGACTGTTTAGAGATTCTTGCATGAATCCCTATGTTATGTTAGAGAGAGAAAATTTCCCAAATTTTTCTTTTCAGGAGTTAAGTGGGCCAAGGGTGAGAGGAGACCCTTACGAGGATAAGATGCTGAAATTCCGTCATTTCCAAGATTTTTGAGTTTGAAACACTTTCAGTCATTGTACATACCATTGTTTGAAATATTGAAAAAATAGAAAAGTCAAAAACAGTAAAAGATAGGAAAGTCAAAAACAGTAAAAAGCAGAAAAGAGGGCAAGTGAAGATAGAACAAAGGCCCCATGTTCCAAAAATAGTCTTTCGGAAAGCGAGCAAGTCTAAATGCCGCTACTAGTACTTCAATGTCTTGTTCAGCTATCTAGCCTAATCATAGCTGAGCATGTTTAAATTTATTTGCTGATAAGTTAGTGAGCGCCAAGATAGTCAACATTGTGTAAGATCGACTTATCACAGAGCTTAGATTAGGGAGAGATTCTGGTTCCACATGCCTAAAACAGAACCAAAGAGAGAAGCGAGGGATGAAAAACACATTGTACATCTTAGCCCCGCTTGTCTAGTTTCCTTTGTTGCAAAATAACATTTGTGTGCAGCTTGTCTTTTATGCCGCAAATGCATGACAAATCAGACTGCCTAATCCTGATTTGATCATTTTTGAATTTCATGTTGTAGATTAGAGAATGAAATCCTGTCAAACTGCTTAATCTTGACAGTCGATCTAGTTTTAGGTAGAGAAATGAAGGAGTTCATCAGCTTAATCTGAACTCCCGACAGATATAAGAGTAGAAATAGATAGGTTCATTTTGCAAAAAGAAAAAATATGCATTGTCAAAAGGCTGCTAGTTCAAATGCGCCAAAGAGAAGAAAAAATGTTAGGAAAGATAGTGGGTAGGTAGAAGTATCATTGATGTTAACCATGCTGTCACTTTTCAGAAATAACATCAAGAGAAGGGTAAATTTTGCGCCAATGGATAAGGCACTGGTCTTCATAAGCCAAAAAATCTGAATTCTGGACACCTCCTGACGAGGAGCTGCCCTCCCCAAATGGAGCCACTGTTAGCCATCAGTATTTTTACATGTTAGTGATGACTATATCTACAGCTGAGTTTTCTAGAAACTGATTTCCTTATGTCAATATGTCATCCAGAAAACCCTCCTAAAACTTTTTTTCGCCCTTCTACCTTTTCAGTTCGCCCATGTCAAAATCAAAACCTCATTATCACAATCCTATCTAGCTTTAGCCTTATTGGTCTGCCCATCAGCTTTAAAAGGCAAATCCACATCTGTTTCAAAAGTCTCCCCTATGTTAGGAAGTGGCGCTTTAAGACATTTCACCCTTGGCAATCATCAAAAAGCCAAAAAGCCTCCATCTACAACAGACCTACCATGACTGACCTCTTACTTTGCAAATGAAATTGACAAACAGCCCTAAGTCGCGCCACTCACATCCCCTAGATCTCAGCACTGCATAAACCCCAATCTCAAGCTGACTATTAGGTTTTTCACAGTGTTCTATGGTTTCTACAAAGGCAGGAAATATAACTTCATCTCAGGAGGAAATGTTTGAATTTACAGTTAGAGGAACAGATGCTTCTAAATGTAACTTGAGCCCGAGACATGCCTGCAAAACAGAAAGCTACTCATCCAGACTTTACAGTTCTTTCCATCATGAAAATCACAGAAAGACACCACTGTCACAGCAAACTGGCAAATGGTCATGGCCCAGAACCTCCTTCATTTACAAGCAGAGGGTTAGGGCGCCTCCTTCATCCACAAGCAGAGGGAGCTGGCCAGTATTGACTTTGAAGATTTGCAAAAGTCCAGGTTTGCCTTGAACTGAAACAAATAAAATAGGGACTCCAGGTTTTATGAATGTGACTGATGATCATAACAGGAATATAGTTGAAATATGCTAGCTCAAAGGAAAGGAGAGTCTGGTCTGATAAAGAAGGTCATCTGAAGCTTTCAAATCATGTAAATTGTTGAACTTTAGAAAGGCCTGTCATCAGTAAACATCCCAATCATAAGAAGCCTGTTTTGTCCACAAGATCAAATGGAATAAATACTGACAAAAAATGCCATTACACAGGCAGAAAGAAAGTTCTTAGTTTCTCAAAAGACACTGACCTCCATAGTCACAGAAACTATTTGTCAAGTAATCTGTCATGAGATGACCAAACCAAATGATGATATTTCAGTCACCCTTAGAGCAGTGCAGAGAAACAGTGTCACTGTGGCTAGGGTTTCTTCTGAAACACAGTGATGCTGGCAAGAAGAGATGCTAATATTGATGTTTTTCAAGTAGTTTACTTACCATCACATCCTGAGACAAGCTGTGTCAAACAGATTGGTTAAGAAACTTTCAGATACCTTACCTAATGAAGAGCCTCCTCCATGTATGAGCAGATGGCCAGAGCCTTGGTTATTGTTGAAGACTGAATTAGTCAGAAAGGTGCAGTAGAGAGATACAAAGAAGGAAAGTGGAAGTCATTACACAGGTCAAAGATAATGCTTCTAATTCAAAAATATTACTCTTCCTATTCATATGAAAATATCTTTCAAAATATACATCATGGTGGACAGGAAATGTTATGAATAGGTATTCTATTGACAAAAAGGGGGTCAACACACTAATCAAAGCAAAATAATGACTGTGTATCAAAGAGCCCTGTTTTCCTGTTTTACAAGCTTATCTTTTCAGATGGACAAGGCAAATGGGTATACAATCTTATGAATAGGCAGAAGAAGTTTGTTTTGATGAATTGTCACTGTTTAGATGTCTTAAAACAAACACAGTTGTCATCATTCCAAAGGGCATATGTAGCACAGAAATACATGGAAAGAGAACCAGCAGACAGGGCTTTTGAATTCCATCACCAAGAAGATATCCCCTTGTGAGCTATTGTTCATTATGTTAAAAATTCATTCAGCATATGATCATTGTTTGGATAGTTTAAAAAGAAGAAGCACAACCTTTATTATTTAAAAGAACAGAGGTATTGTATACTACACCTACAGGTAGGGAAGTTTGAAAGAGAGGCGCCCTTATCAATACAGGAGGTCATGATCAAGTCCGAGTAAGGTCATTTGAACACCTACTGTGGGTGAAGGATGAAGAAGCTATCGAAGACCAAGAGCTGTCAGAACAAGTTGGAAAACTATCCCTGTCCTTCAAAGAACAAAACAGTGTTTAAGCATTCTCTTGACTGTTTTAAAGAAGGGTTTCTATATCTCATGTATGTGGCCAGTGTTGTTGAAAACCGTGGCAGAAATAGCATAAAGATTATGGAGACATGTTTTAGAGTTTAAAGCTCGGGGTTGACTACTGTGTACTAAACAGAGTCATTGTTCGAGTTTGTATATTCAAAATAACAAACCCACGGTTTAAAAACGAAACAAAATTGAAAACCAATGTTACATTCAAAAGTTTAATGACCGTTGGAAATCTGCTTTCAAATGACATCAAAGGTTGAAGTGTGAGTGTAAGGGTGTCATTTTCAAAGTCTAAAAACAGAGCTCCGCGCCTCTCAGCATCAGACAAGGCAGTTCGGGTCATTGGGCAGAGTTTAACACTGTGCAGAGGCCGCGCGACGCGCCTGGTGGCGGTTTTGCAAAGGAGCCCTGTATAAGCGCGACGCGCCTGTATAAACCAGCGATGCGCCTGTACGCTGCCCGACAGGTCGACCCGACAGGCCACCCAGGGATATTTTTGCGCGACGTTCTTTGCTGAAGGAGTGTCGCGCATGCCTTGAAGACCCCCGGTGTTTCTCCAGCCCTGCACAAAGCTTGTTCATCAATTTTAAAGGTATTTCTCATACATTTTCCACCTCGGCTTCAAGAAATGGCTAAGTGACAAGAAAGGTTTAAATCAAACAGTCCTAGTTTTCAAAACTTTCAAAACCCTCTAAACCCGGTCACTACAGCTAAAAACAGTGCTCCGAAGTGTTGAGATGTGATAAAAGGCTGACCATGTTATTCAAAAAAAAAAACACCTCGAGGCTACAGGGGAAAGCTGTTGATTGACTGCTTTATGTTGTTCAAAACCTATTTGGCAAGTGCTTTTCATCCTAGCAGAGGTTTTCATAATATCACCAGAGGGCTGCATTCATAAGGGACCATTTATTGTTTTAAAAGAGAAAACTCATATAACCTCTGTCTAAAAGCTTTACAGTCTTCTAAAAACTCTATCAATTTTTGCTCCAATACTGTGTATTGATTGTCTAAAGACTAAGGGTTGATTTCACATGTGCAAGATCAGTGGAAAGTGGGCACACTTATGCAGGGAAAGGTTTTTAATGGTTGAAAGCCTCCTTGAGAAAGGAGTTTTGGTGTATTGATTGACATTTGAGACTTCAAAAAATAGAGAGATTTTGGCATTTTCTCACAGCACATTGCCTTTCTTTCACCGTATTATTTCCTACTGTGAATTTGTTGACAGAGATTTTCCAAAGGTGAACAGGACACTGAAGGGCAGAGTTTGTTGATGGGAATTTAACTTTGGAGGCAGAGGTACAAAGGTGGTGGCTGATATTTTAACTTCACAAGTAAAAAGTGTTCTTCATAAAGCACTAAGCACTGATATTTCACCTAACCTAGTTCTGCCTTTCTTTTCACTATATGGTATCATTTTGAAGAGTTGATTGACAGAGAGATTCTAAGGGTGAATAGGGCCAATTTCTAAAGGACAGGTTGTTGATGGGAATTTAACATTGGAGGCAGAGGTACAAAGGTGGTGGTTGATTTCTTAACTTCACAAGTGAAAGGTGTTCTTCATAAAACACTGAGCACTGCTATTTCACCTAACCTAGGTCTGCCCTTCTTTTCACTACATTGTATCATTTTGAAGAGCTGTTGGCTGTGATATTTTTCAAAGGGAAGACCATTTCTGAAGAGTAGGGTTTTTTATAATTAATATTTGTCTTGAAGACCAAATATTGGTGTGTGGATTGGCCTCTAACAAATCCACAGGAAAGGTGATTTTCAATACTGTGCACAGGGAATATACACAACAGTTTGTTTGCCTGGCTGAGGTACAATCAAAAGTAGAAAGATGTTTTCAAAGGGAGCAGAAAGTGTGTGCTACAAAAGCTTGTTGCATTTCATCCAAACCACATTGTCCATATATGTCCAAACAGTCTAGTGACCAGTTTCAATCCAGCAGAGCATTTTTACATACAGTGAAGGCAGTTTGCCTCTTCCAAAGCTTGTTCAAGTCAGAATGCCTCCAAAGCAAGATCACAGGAGCGGTCCACATAAGAGATATGAGCCTATCTCCATAGAAGAAATCAATACTCACCCATCTGTGCTTTTCAATTTCCATGAAGTAGGTTGTCTTGATTTCTGCCAGAGGATAGAAGAAGTCAAGAGTTTTTCGCCACTAACACATTTGTGCGCTTTGAGATTCAAGGACAAACACTTCCAATTGGCGGGTCTTGACTTCAAAATTTCTCCAAGGTATGTATCCAAGGCTACCAAGATCCCGTATCATGGTGAAAATTGGTTTAAACAAGCTCATCTTGATCTAGAGGATTATAAACCTTTCATCAAGCCTGAACATAGGGAAACTATCACTGCTATTTTCCCTTTTTCCTATCTTCTTGACAGTTATGCTCCACTGATGAAAGCCATAATGAGATATTTCACTTGTGAAGGGAGGTTTAATCGAATTTATGCCTATCATGTCCACTTGTTGATGCATTTTACCCGAAGCAGGCAACTAAACCTTCCGTACTTTTTGTCCAAGAGCATAGAGAAAATGGCATCTACTGTCCAAAAGAAGGCTCCACCTCAGCAAATCCCTTCTCTCTTTCATCATTCCTTGATCAAGATTATCTTCTTACACCAGCTAGAGAAGAAAGGGGTTTCATGGGATTCTTTCATCGGCCATTCAGATTTTTCCACTGTCCCTCCTGTTCATGTGTCTCCTACTCAGCCTGTCCATCGCCCAGTGCCTTTGTCTAGTAGGCCTACACCTAAAAAACTCAAAATGACTACTGGGCAGCCAAGTAAACAGGGAGAAGGAGAGGGCAGTGAACCACAGGGAGAAGGAGAAGGCAGTGAACAGCAGCAGTTGGAGTTTGAGGGACAGCAACAGTTGGAGTTTGAGGAACAACAGCAATTGGAGGTTGAGGGACAGCAGCAATTGGAGGTTGAGGGACAACAGCAGTTGGAGTTTGAGGAACAGCATCAAGAAGGAGAAGGCAATGAACAGCAGCATTTGGATATTGATGGACAGCAGCAGATACAGGAAGAGGGACAACAGCAGACATCAGTTGAAGAGCAGCAAGCTGGGCAGACAATTGAAGCACCTTTTGAGCCACAAACTGGACAGGATATTGAGGAAGGACAGCAAGCTAAAGCTGCCACCTTAACAGTAGCAAATATTGTTCCTAGTAAGAGGAAATTGCCCAAAAAGACACTTTCTAGTTTGCCAAGGAGGAAAAGCGCCAGATTGGCTTTCAAAGGCAAAAGTAAAATTGGAGAAAGTACAAAGCATGGAGGTGAATTAACTATTATCCCTATCCAAAGCGATGATAGTGACAATGAGGCTCGCCTCCTTGAAAACCTCCTCATTCACAAAGACGGGCAAATTGAGGTATTACAGGAATATCTTCAAAGGGCGAGGAATTTCAACCACTTCTTGGAGGTTGAAAACAAACAAATGAAGTTTCATGCAGCTATTCATGAGGCAAGGGCAATTAAGTATAAAAAAGAGGCAGAAAAGGCGCAAGTAAGGATTGAAGAGCTCATTGGCGAGTTTGATGATGAAGATGAGGAAGACCAGCCTAGGCGGAAGAGGCCTAGGACCATCGGGCTTAGAAGAGCCTTGGAAAAGCAGAGAGCAGAAGAACAAGCTCATTTCGAAGCCTTTCCTCTCACTGCCCTACTTGAGCAGGAAATTGAGGAAAACAAAGAAGCATGGCTTGAGAGAGCTAACCAGCATTTGGAAACAAAGCTTGAGAGGGCAAACAGGGATCTTGAGCTACAAAGAAAGAGGACTCTTCACTTTCAGAAGCTAAATCAGTTTGCCAGGCGAAAATTAAAGGTAGCACAAGAGAAATTGAAGAAGTTGAAGGAGAAGCGCCTAGCACGAAAGGAAGGGAAAAGCATATCAGCCCTTGATATTTTGGCCTCAGCTTCGGAGCATGTTTCTATGGACCCTTGAGGGTCATGCATGCCAATTTTGGGCCTTTTTCGACAACTTTTTGTTTTTTGGTATTTTTTGGGTTTTTGGCCAAAAACTCATAATTTCGCCATTTCAGTTTGATGAGTTGTCAAGGGAGGAGAATGATACCAATGGATGCCATAATTCCATGAGCAGGTCTCCAGCGATTTTCAGGGCATTTGGAGATCATTCTCCCCCTCAAATTGGCGAAAAACACCCTCATTTTGCACGTTCTGCCCGCCATATCAGCAGTCTGCTATTTTCTGGGTTTTTTCACACAGGTACAGTTTTGGATGACTTCCGGACCTCGGATTGAGTTGGTTCCGGTTGCGCCGGAAAGTAGACACAGAGAGCTTTCCAGCAAGCCCTCATGAGCCTCATTTCGACATCGGGAAGGCTGCCTATTGCATCCAGCAAGTCAGGGGACCTTTTTCAGGCATAAATATGAAGTATTTTTGTAATTTTTGAACTCCAAAAATCTGTTTTTCCCAAATGTGCGTTAAGCTATTTTTATCATTGGGAAATGATGTAAAGTCAATATAATTTCCATTTTTAGCAGTTTTTTAGATATTTTATGGGATATTTTGTGCCTTGGGCTTTGCAAAGCCTCAAGGACAAGTTTAGATATTTTGACTTAGCCAATGGGATAGCTAGTTGCTCCATGAGGTTTTCCTCCCTCAAGCCTATTTATTCCATGGGTTTCATTGTAAATCAGAGGCTGAACTTGAGAGAAGAATTAATACATTGGTCATATGAGCTTTGAAGAATACACTTGTGTTATGATTTTTGGATTGCCTCTTGGATGCTTTTGAGGAATGATGAAGGATTGTTGATGGATTCCATGACATGGTAGAATGGTATAGTGTTTCTTGATATGTTTTTGTCTTCTAGTTTCCATTCATAATACATATTTCTTGCTGCTATAGATCAGTAGAGATTGATTTTGAGATATGCCCATGGAGGCACCTCAAAATTCCTGAATCTTCATAGCTTGATGTTTTCTTCTTCCTTAGTTATGCTAAAGAATTCTTAACTGCTCTTTAGTAACTTAAGGATAATGTTTGCTAGTTTTATTTACAAGTTCTATGCATGTTGAATAGGATGTATGGTGTGCCCTACCTACCTATAAGCTGTCCATAGTTCTATCCATAAAATTTCCTCTTTGACTGATTTGTTGATCATCTTGTTGAACCAAGGAGGCCTAGTCCCGATCTAGCCCTTTGCCTAAAACTATGAAAGCTTGTTTTTCAAAGTGCCCAATGACTTAGAGACTATGTTTAGGCGTTCCGGCATAGTTTATGAGTTGTTAGTTTATCTTGTGTGTTTTCCCCAAAGTCTGATAGCCATTTCCCGAAGTTAGAGGGTCTTATACCTCTATGTATGGCTGGAATGTTTGATTTCTATGTATTAATTAGCTCATAGTTGCATTTAGCATGATTAATGGCTTGCTATAACATGTTTATGTCTGCTACTAACTAGTTACACTTGAAATCCCTTGTCTTTCACCAACTTGTTGTCCATTTAATCCATTTTGCCCAAAGATCCCTTCTACCGTGAATCAAATCGGCCCTACAGCAGCTTTACATCATCACCTCATAGCTTCCTTGACCTGTTTGACCCCATAGCCCAATTTATCTACATCTTGTTATCCAGTTTATGTATTTGATCAATTTTATCCCTCACAAACTTAAAAACTAAAAAAACCAAAAACACACTTCATAACTAGCCTAATATCAGAACACCGCAAGTAAACACACCGACATCTTTTACACATATAGAGAGAGCCCTCTATGAGTCCAGGAAGGCTAGGTCCTTGGGCTCCAAAGCTTGGTTTGATGTTACATCGTCATTTGGCTAGCCAATCGGCCAAATCACGGGACCCTAACACTACCATTAGTGATCAAAAACACTCTTTTCATATCAATAAAGGAGTCCCACTCATAAATTTTTATTCATTCCATTAGTTCATAAAAAAAAAATCACTCACTGAAGGTAGTCCTAGTCCAAAAGCATCACTCTTCCTCAAAAATTCATACTTGCTGGCCCACCTTCATGTCTTGCTGAGCATACTTTAGTCATGAAAGTCCATTTCATCATGTCATTATGTTAGTCAGGTCACCATGAAGTCTAGTCACTCAAAGTCTTCATTAAGCCTCTAGGTTTCATTCATCAAGCTCCAAATAAAACACCATTTCATTGCATAAGGTTAGAAAAAGTATGAGAGTGATCCAAATAATATCCCTTTACCATCTAAAGAGGATTTTCAAGCATGTAAATATGGTTTCCAAAGTTGTAATTTTGATTTCAAGTGTGATTTTTATTCCAAAATGTAATTTTATTCCAAAAAACAAAGATGTAGTTTAATTTTTTTATTTATGTAATTTTATTTTATTTTTATGTAATTTTATGTCAATTTATATGTAATTTTATGTCAATTTATATGTAATAAGTACTTAGTTTCCAAAAGTTGCCAACTCAGTTCCATATGCCAAACAAAGCAATGTCAAAGTGCAAGATTTCTTATTCCATTAATTGATCAATCTGCAAAGTAAACAAGACAGAGTTAAAGGGAATTTTGCAAAGTTTTAAAAGTGAAATTGAACATTGAAAAATTGGGTTTTAAGATCATCAAAATCAAATCCCACAAAGTATTTAAAATCAAAAGACATCAATTCAAACTTCATTTGCCTTGCCATCATCAAGCAACCTCAAAAAAAGCACGAAAATCCAAGAAAGAAGGAAAAAAATTGCAAAACAAAGGCAGCGCTGTGCTCCTGGCAGAAGGAGGGAACCTCTATGTATTACGCTACGCCCCTGTGTTATATGTTTCGCCCCTGTGCATTACATTGTGTTCCAGTGTTGTGCGTTGCGCGCTTGCCGAAAACACTCAGGGAGCTCCAAAACCATCACCCTCAAACTTCAACAACGGTGCTCTAAAACCTCCAACAATCAAGTAAAAAACAATTGCACCATCCCTCTTCTTATCAAGTCAAGTTTATGGTGTTTGAAGTTGTTTAACATATTTGGTGTCTATTTTGAGCTTGAAACCCTAGTATCATCCCCTAAATCCCAATTACACTTCTTAACACTCGCTAAGACTTCCTTTCCCCTCTCATATCACTATTAGACCCTATCCCTACCCCCTATATCACTATCTCCATTTCCCTAAGCTGTTTATTCCCAATACCCTAAGACTTAGGCTAATCATTTTCCTAGGCTCCCAAAATCCCTAACCTGTAATAAAATTCCCTATCTCAAATCCCTTATCATTAATACTCCCTATCATCCCCTCATTTCATAAACCCCTTCCCCCATTTCCCTAAAATTCCTCATCCCATTCCCACTTCCCAAAACTTATTTTTAATTATAATTCCATCTCCCTAGGGCTTTCACACTAAGACACCTATGGAAGAAGAATAGAACATAAGCTACAATGAGGGAGAAGAAATAAAGGAGAGGAGGCCAAATAAAGGAGGGAGAATCATTAGACTTGAGCCAACAAATACCAGGTAACTCATGGCATCTCCCATGACTGTGACATGTTTTAAGCATGTAGGATGTTTTGAATTCTTTGAGAAAATAAAAAGGGCCCAACATCATCCTATGTTGAGAAAACTATTCATCTCCAATCTCCATGAAAACTAGGTAACCTTTGGTGTCACTTTCATTGTGTCCACTACCATCGTATCAACTACCACTAGAATCCCAAATGTTGGGGAAAAATGGTTCAAGCAAAAAGACTTGGAGGAGAATTAATTTGAGTCATACATCAAACCTAGGTACAAGAATTAAAGAAAGGGGAAGTTTCCTTTCTCTTACCTCTTGGAGAGATATGCCCCCATGATGAAAATCATCATGAGATATTTTTCTTATGCAGGTAGGTTCTGTAGACTTTACACCTTTCATATCCAGCTACTCATGCACTTCATAAGGGTCAAGATACTCAACATACCTTATTAATCTTCCAGAGCATTGACAAGATGACATATATTGTCCAAAGGAGAGAATATGAGCACCAAATGAACAATATTTTTCAACACTCCCTCATCAAGATCATAGTCCTCCATCACCTCAAACAACTAAACATTTCATGGAGTAATTTCATAGCTAATGACATATTCACTGCTCCACCTATTCAGCATGCGTAAGATATGCCTTCATCATCTAATCCTTCCATGTCTATTCCTCCATCTCAGCCCATAGTTCATGCATCATCATCAGATGAGTCTCCTTCATCCATTTCACCGCCATCATCTCTATTTCACATTGAGACTTGGTCACCTAGTAGAGCTAAGATCAGTGAGCCTAAGAAGGTTAATGTGGCTGAGATAGAGCCATTGGAAAAAATATACCAGAGAGGACACATGGCATGTGTTTGCTCCACACATAGTGGAAGGGGCCTTGCCTTCTACATCATACAAAGCAGGTAGACAAAGGGAAGAAAAATATGACAGAGGCAGAGATTCAGGCAGAGATTAGACATGAAGAGGAGGACCTCCATGAAAAAGAACAGGGTTTTGACCTTGTTGAACTAGATGAGCATAATGATGATGAGATCACTAGCACATTCATCAAGGAGAAAGAAGCCAAGATTAAGGAGATATAAACTAATCTTGATAGGTATAAATTTGTCATTAACTTTCTTGAGCATGAGAACTAGTAGCTAAAGACCAAACATGTCATTGATGAAGTGAAATTCATCAAAGCTCAAAGAGAGGCAAAAAAAGCCAAATTTTTTCTTGAAGAGACACTAGAAAAATATGGTGAAACCAATGAGGCAGAAGAAAAATTTCCAAGGAGAAGGCCTAGGACTAGAGGTCTGAAAATAGCTCTAGAACTAGAGAGGAAAAAGGAGGTAGAGATTGCTAATCAACTCACTTTGAATGAATAATTTGCAGTGGTAATCAATGAGAACCAAGAGAAATGGCTTGATAGGGCTAGCCAACACCTAGAGAAGCTTCTAGAGAAGGAAAACATAGAATGATATATTGAGAAAGAAGGCCAAGCGTTATCGAAAGAAAATTAAAATTGCAAGGGCCAAGCTTAAAAGAGCCAATGGAAAAGTTGAAGCCTTAACCATGCAAGAAGAGGAAAGGAGGCTTGAAAAACTAGCTAAAGCTTCACTCCATGCCTAATCACATAGGAAGCAGCCATTTAGAAAATTTTGAAAAGTTTTTCGTTCAATTTTTTAATTTTTTGTGTTTTTCATCAATCCTAGACAGTCTTGTGATAGTTGGACTGTCAAGGGTTGGCCAAAAGAAGACCACCACGAGATGTAAAATGATGAATACATCCAAGTCAGCAAATTTTCTAGCCTTTTTCTGGACAACTGGCAGGTGAAAAGGTGAAAAAACACACAAAAAATCAATGTTCTCCCTCCTTTTTTTCCTTGGCGCTACATCCCTGACCAATTATGCGATAATCACTTTTTGACAAGGAAAATCAACTTCATTCTGCAAAATAAAGATAGATGTGGAAAGCAGACTATATAGGCTTTCCCACAAGCCATCCTAAGCCTTATTTGGACATCGGGAATGCCTTCAAAAGTGGCCTGCAACATGGAGGGCACCCCTGACACTGTGAGGACGCCCTTGGCACAAAAATGGCTCCCTTGACAAACGTCTAATTTTTCTCAGTTTTCACTGCAATTTTGATTTTCACTTCGGTAAATGATGATTTTACTTATGTAATTAATGGAAGTAAATTTAATTATCATGTTTTTATTGTTACCTAGGATAAATACGTTGGTTAAATGTTATCATGAAGTCAAATGGACTAGTTTCATTGTAATTAGGGAGGAGGCACTTGAACTTCCCTACACTTTAGCTATCAGTTCAGATTTTTGTGGATATCTTCCTCAACTCAGGGATTTGACCCCTGAGGATGAGAGAAAGTGGTTTTGAGGCCTATATCATGTAATTTTTTAGTCATTTCACAGGTTGGAATTAGTTGGATGTTTGCATATTGATCACAGACTCTATTGTAATCATTTTGGCAGGAGCTTATTAAAATTGTTGCAGCTATTTATTTGGGATACCTATGGTATGGTTTTCTATCATTTTGTATTCTCTTGTTTCATTTATATGAATTTATGGTTGGTACATTTTCCATTTCATGCCTATTGTATGACCACTTTCAAGTTAGAAAAACAGAATTCATCTCACATGCTCTGTTTAGGGAAAGTTTTCATAGTTCGTTCATCTTTCTTTCAGTTTAGAAAGAATTCATCTTTCATGCTCTTCCTAGCTCTTCACCCGTCTGAATCATTCCATCCCAAGAACCCTAATGTGCTAGCCTTTCTACCTAACTTGCCCCATTGAATCTCTACAACCCTAATCCTATTTTCCCTAACCTGGCCTCTTTGACCTAATCCTCATCCAACAACCCAATCAATTCAAACAAACCCTTTTGCATGTCATACCTAGCCTAAAACCATAATTTATCCAATCCTCTTGGCTATGACATTGTGAAGAGAGCCCTCTTCGATTTGGTAGGGCTATATATAAAGCCAAAAGATTGGTCTTTGGTTACCTTTGTTGGGATTTCTTCTTCAGCCTTAGGGATCTGGCGGAGTGATAACATAGAGCATATCTTGTGTCTTATGTTTGTGTGTGTGTGATTATTTTCTCATTCTCTACTTTTATGCATAATTTCCATTCACATGCATGCACTAATTACAGTTAAATCTACAAATATAGAATTTTAATAAAATTTTAATACTGTAAAATGTCAGTATGCTAATATATTATTATCAGATTTGTTGTGACGAACTGTCTAGTGGAATATCCATGGCAGTTTACGATCATTTGGTATTAGAGCCAGGTTTTTTTAGGGTTTTTTTTTTAGAATGCATGGATCTAGATCGCCAGGGCTGAAAATCATAAAAACCTAATCATGGGTGACAAATCTGTAAATGAACCTTGTGATCCTAAAGAGTTGAGTTTTATGCGGCTAGAGCAAAAAGTCACAGATATCAACCACAATGTAAGCCTCCTCATGGAAGCCTTTAATAAAAGGCTAGGGATATTTGGAGAAGATGGGGGTTCTAATACATAGGATAAATTAGAACAAGGATCATAATATCGAGGATAAATGAAGAACCAGGCAAAGAAAGGACCCGAAAAAGATCAACCTAGTTCGAGTGTTGTGAACCAATCACAGTCCCTGTTTAAAATGGAAGCAAAATTCGATATCAAGTTGTAACATAATGATATTGATGCTCTAAATCTAAACCATTGGTTGCAGTAATTATAATTTTATTTTAGTGTCCATCAGATCAAGGAAGGGAAAAATATATCATTCATGCGACTGAAATTAGAAGGCCATGCACTAACTTGGTGGGAGAGCCACATAGAAGCACTGAGATTGGAGGAAGAACCTCCAGTGACTAAGCGGGAAGATTTCAAAGCCCTCATTAAGTCATTGTTTTATCCCATTGGGTATGTGGAGGAACAGTGGATCCAGTTGCATCACGTCAGTCAAAAGTTGGGCCAAAACGTGCAAGGGTACACCACGTAATTTAGGAAGATCGCTATAATGGTGGGTATCTCTCCAAATAACCCATATGTACTCCTCAAGTATTTGGGGTTCTTGCATCACTCTCTGCATGAGAAAGTAATGTTGTTCAAGCCCAAATCAGTCGACGAAGCTTGTGTACATGCACAATAGATGTAGGTTTTCTTTTACTTATTGAGCTCCCACTTGAGTTCAACATGCATTTTGGTTTTTCTGCACCATTGAGAGAGAGAAACTTCTAGAACTAAAGCATTGGGGACAACCAAGAACCCATCCCATTGAGGGGGACTGGTAGCATCTATTTGTTCCCATCACCAAGTGTAGTAATATATGAAAACATTCTTTAAATCTTGTCTTGTTTGTTGGATGCATGGATAAATTACTATTTATTTTTATTGTTCAACTTCTTTTACTACATAGATCTAGTTTTTTGTAGCATTAGTTCTAACTATTCTTTGTAGATCTTAAGATTTAAGCAGCCATTCATGTTTTTAGGTCTATTTTTCACACAAAACTAAAGTAGGGTCTTTTCATACACTTGCGTTAAGAATTTACGCTAACAAATGGTGACTCCACTGGTGTTTTAATTACACATTGGCGTCAAAAAATGGTGACTCCATTGTTGTAATTTAGATTCCTGCATGACCATCAGCTTCAGTAACAATGGTTTTTATTCAGTTGTTTTTAGTCTCTTAATGTTTTTTTTAAACTTTTATGCCCTAATTCAGTCAAAATTCTAACTTCTAGATGTTTTCTCGTGTTTTCCACAGGTAACGAGTATTAGTCGTGCTAGAGATGGAAAATTTTCCACAACCTGCCGTCCAAGAACCTAGGAACTTCAAATCATACTTTTCAGCTCAAATAGTGCTATTTCCCCCTGAAATCACACTTTTCTATAGATAAACTATGATTTCACCTGTCCACAGGTCAGAAACTGTAATCTGGAATTTTTTTCTAAATTATTTCTGCAACTATCAGGGCTTGCTGAGAACACTGTTTTGGGTTGTCTAACCTCTATTTCAGCACGTCTTAGGCCTAGATATGCTCAGTTTGTCTCCTTGAAGTAGAACCAAGCCCCCTAGGGTTTTAGTACACTTCCACCTTTTTAAGAGGGGTTAAGCTGAGTATGTAGTTTGAGATTTACAACGCTTTCAACCATTGCTTCAGGGTTTGATCCATCCTTTTTACAAATCCTTTCTAATATGTTATTGTTACATCCAAAACTCTCTCTTAAGTTTTTTTTGGTATTTTCCATAGGGCATCTTTGTTTGCCCTAGGTTTTTCACCTTTAGCCTTATCTATTGCAGCAGTTTTCCCCTCTGGTTTCTTGTTGTTTTCTGCATTATTTCCAGAAGTATATAGTCATTAGATCCCCATCCCTTTGGCATTAAATATCTTGGCCATTCTTGTGTGTTTTGAGTCAATTTCTCCCCTTTTTCTTCTGGTTGTTTTAGAGCCTTCTTTGGGTTGGGATTTATGTGTGATTAATTTTTTATTTTACTACCATTTCAATTTTATTTACAATGCTTCAACTTTTTTTTTTCTTTACACAACCGTCCAGGCTTAATTAAAATTAACACACAACTTGCACACACTCACACCTAAATCGAAGAGCACTTTGTTTAAATCACCAATCCAAGACATAAATATCATAATTAATCAATATGCCTCACAAATCCTTTGTTTATCACTCTTCAACATTTTCGTGTCATCTGTGACTTGCCATCTTTGCGCCTCCAAGTCATTTATCATGGGGACTCCAAGGCATTCAGCCTCATTTTCTATTAGGGAATCTTACTCCACCCCGTAGGGTCCAATTTAGTCCTCCTCTGAGTCCCCATCCTGACTTTAATTCTGGTTCATCAGGTTCATCCTCTGATTCCAACCCTGGTTCTCCTCACCTGCATGTTGTCACTATGTCATGCGCCAATGCAGGTGAAGGTTCTCAAGCCTATGGTGGACCTGTCCCTAATGTTGGAGCCACTATTATCGAAACCGCTATTGGAACCATCCCAGCTACTCCTTTTCTACCGTTTATGGCGGGTTTAAGCCTTCCTGATTTTAGCCAGTTAATCAATGGCCCCATACTCCATGATGCAGGTTGGTAAGCTATGCCAACTAAGCTTCCTTCCGACATTCATAAGTTTGAAGGAAACATGGGAGAGGACCCCACTAATAACGTCCGCTCCTTTCATATGTGGTGTTCGTATAATTCCATCACCGATGACTCCATTTGCCTTTCGTTATTCCAATGTACGCTCACTGGATAAGATGAAAAGTGGTATGTAGATCAGGATGCTGCATCTCATACCAATTTTGCGACAGGTGTTTCTGTCTTATTTCCAGTTACCCCTCCATTATGATATCGGTACCGAGTTTTTGACCACATTCCGTCAATGTTCTACCATTTTCCTTTCTGACCATGTCCAAGAATGGCATAGAAGACGGATCTTGTGTAAATATCCTACATTTGACGACCATGTATATATTGATTGGTTTCTTAGAACACTCTTAGCCCCCATCAGTAAAGATGTCGCATCTCATTTTCATCAGTCTGAGGAAGAAGCTCACCAGGTCACATTAAAATATGACTTGATCTATGCCTAATCTGGTTATGTTTATACTGTTTTACCAGATCTTCCTAGACCTGGCGGTGCCAATGCACCAGGGAAATATAAGGCCGTCGATGACATCGTTGGATATCTCTCACATCCATATTCTCTTACTCACATGAATTATGTTTACCCCCAAGGGGGAACAGTTCCTCCAACACCTATCCCCATCCCGACAACTTGTATACTAGTCAAATCACGCCTTATGCATTTTCCCAACCACATCAATTGATGCTAGGGCTAGCTGTTGCTCAACCTATTTACCCAAATGATTCCCCCTTTCCTTTCTATCCTTATGCACAACCCTGCGCTCCAACCCCTTTGGCATCATCGCCCCAGCCTCCCATTCCTTCTCAACCTCTTCCACAACAGTATGCGCAACAGAGTGAAAATAATCATCCTAATTAGAAGAAAAAGAATAAGGGAGAATGAAATTAGATCCAACAAGCACAGGGTAACCAGGGTCACCAAGGTACTCAACTGAACACCCCCCAAGGGAACCAGCCTAACACTGCAAACCAACAATAGGGCGATTAGCCCAAGCAAAACAAGACCCTTCGTATGAATAAGCCCTATTCATTTTGTGGCGTCCATGTCCATTATACTCATGATTGTCCCCTTTTATGCCAGATGCACCAGTTGTGGGAATCCCAAGCAATTTCCAGAGGACAGTAAACCACCGCGTCGCTTCCTCCAAACATTGTGCCATCTCAACCGACTGTGTTTGCTAATCCTTTCCCTCAGCAAGGATACGTTACTACCTAACCACCTCAAGGTCAGGCCACCCCTCAACCTACGTAGTCTACTACCCATGATTACCATATTCTCATGATGAATTCTGAAGAGGTTAATACCACTGATGTCAACCTTCAGACTAGGTCGCGCAAATATGACAAGCAACCTGCTACGTTTGTAACTGAATCACAAACCAAAGTACCCACAAAGTCCATTTCAACACCAAATATTCCCCTACATATCCCTCAACCTAAGGCAGAGGTCATTCAAAAGATCTCCAAAGGGCCATTATGCTTAAATGTTTCTTCTGCCAAAGCCACCCACACCTACAACATCGTAGATGACTTGGTGCAGTCCCCCGCTGCCATGTCAATGCTAGAAGTCCTCCTAATGTTCCCATCTCAATGAAAACTTATGCTATCTTCTTTAGGAATTTTGGATCCTTCATATAATCGCTTGATCGTCTTTGATGTTGAAAAATCAGAACATCCCCCTTTACCTTCATCCGTTGCCTTCCAAATACCTGCCAAGATCCGTAATTCCCATGTTCAAAGATGTATCATTGACGAGGGAGAATCCACCTGTGTGATTTCAACCTATGTTTGGAAGAAACTTGGATCCCCTGATCTGTATCATTCCACCATCATTTTACGCGCTTGGGATGATCACCCTTCTCAACCCTTTGGCATGTTCCACAATTTTCCAGTCACACTTGTGGGAAATATTATTTGTATTGACATAGAATTCATCGATGCTCCCTTGGAATATAATATCCTCTTGGGTTGTAGCTACACCTATGCGATGTCATCTGTCACATCTATAGTTCACCATAAGATGTGCTTCCCCCATAAGGGAAATATCATCATCATCAATCAGTGACATATTACGAACCAAAGTCTTAGACCTCCCCTTAGTCCATCATATCTTCGGTGGCCGATAACCAATTAGTCACACCTCTCACCAATGTTTCACTAGGAGTCTATAAATATTATACCTTACTTGGTTCCCCTGGTCCCTCCCCTCTTATCACCAAGCCCAGCTCATTGATTGTTTGTGTTGGCACTATAAATGTTTATAGTTTGACCACCATTATATTATTGTTTTTTAATTTTTGCTTGTTCCCTATCCTATGTCAATGTTCTAATCATCTTCAATAAAATCCAAAAAGAGTCTCAAAACCAAGAATATTTTCATTTTTATAGGTGGTATTCTGTCGTAGATTCATAAATAGTTAAAACCATTGTTTTAACTTAGGTTGGAGTCAAAGTTATTAGTAATTTTAGTAATAATAAAATAATAGCTACTCTTTCTAAAAAGGCAGCTATTTCTTCAGGAGTTTGGTTTCAATGGTGACACAGAGATAAAAGTATCTATTTCCATGAAATTGCATAAGGAGCTACAAGGAGCATTATTCAGAGAAAAGATCATTCTCCTTTGAAATCAATTGAAGATCTTCTATATTATGAGATAGTATTCTTTTTAAAAGGGTAATTATTTCTATATTAGAAGAAATATTATAAGGGAATGATTATATTGTTGGTGGAGCTAACCTATAGCTACTCATTATAGCTGAAGTGGAAAATGAGGTACAAAGTATCAATTTATTAATGATGCGGAGGAGTGATATATTTTATGGGGCGACTTGGTGCTCAGATTTGAATCATTTCAAATCGTTTCAATTAAACCACACCGTGATTAAAGGCACGTAGACTCCAGAGGATAACGTTCGTTATTTTTCATGACCGAATTCTCCAAGAAGGTTACAAATAATACTGTTATATTTTAAAGCAAGAAAGTAGGGTTGTGTGTACGGTTTCTGTCTCTAGTTTGAAAAACTGTGCATAAATGTTGAGCTTAGGTGTTAAGCAGGATGGGTAAAGGCAGAAAATTTAACTGCTCTGAGCCAACAAATACTATATATTTCGACCATAGATTAAAGCCCCAATTTCAAGCAATAGGCTGGTACAGGTTTCTAAATAATTTTTCAGGGGGAAATGTAGTTGTTTCACAGGCATTTGCTGAAAGTTTTGACGGGGAGAAAGTCAAGCTCAGAAGCAAAACCTTCAAAATCACCAAGACCATTATAGCCATGGCTACTCAGACTTTAGCTACTGGAGAATGTTGGGTCAAAAAGAAAATGTTTCAAGCAGATGTAAGTTCTTTCCTCAAACCTAAACACGGAAATGTCAATTGGAATCCTTCTATGCATATTTCCTGTTTTAGGCCAGAATGGCAGCATTCCATAACTATTGTGCAACATTATATAACCTGTGAGGGTAGATTATCTATTGTTCATGAATATCAAGTGAGATTTTTGTCTCACATCTCAGGTGCCAAACCTATGAGTTTTCCTTTCTTTCTCTACAAATCATTGTTAAAAATGTCTTTGAAATTACAGAAGACCCCTAATTATTCCCTGCATAACCTCTATCATAGAGCCTTAATCAAGATGTTGGTGGTCTATCACCTTAAGAAAAAGAGAACTACCTGGGATAAATTTCTAATAGATGAAGGATTTGGTAGCATCAATTATAGGAGGAGGGTAGGGAGACCTAAGAAACAAAATGTCCAAGAAGAAAAAATTGGCTCAACATATCTGCCAAATAATTCACAAGCAGCTCAGCCTATTCCATCAACAAGTAGACAAACTAGAAGTTCGGAAAAAAGAGCTAGAACTGAATCTATCACTCTCATACCAATGGTACAACTAGCAGAAAAATTGTATACAAGGAAAATTTCTAAAGAACCCCAAACTTTAGAATCACTCATAAGAAAACATGAAATTAGATTCAAGCATGGGAATACTCTGCCTCTTCCTCAATACATAAAGGAAAAAAGGAAATTGATCTTAATAGAATAAACTTCAGAGAAAGTCAGCCCTGAAGTACCAGTTCAACACTCTCTTCCAGAAATTGCAGGATAGCAAGAAGAAAACAACGACACCCCTTCAATAGAAGAACCAAAATTAGCTCAAATATTTCTTCTCTTAAGACATCCAAGACATCTACCAGAATAAAGGAAGAAAAAATTATTCACTCGTATTCATCTTTCGAAGAAGACAGTACTGAAGATGATTTCTTAGAGACAGAGTATGAGGCGGGTTAGTCTAGAAGTATCATGCAGAGAAGAAGAGAGGTTTCTTATATTCCCAACCCATACCTCAGAAGACCTCACACTAGGCCTAAAAATAAGCTAAGACTAAAAAACAAACTCATTGCTAATCCTAGTCTGAAAGATGAAATAATAAATGTTGATGAAAGCCCAAGAAATGAATCCAAGAAGACTAGAGCCTAGAAACAGAAACATGCAGGAAAAGGAAAAGCTAAAAGAGTCTCAAAGGCAGAGTCCCTCAAAATCTTAGCTTTTGTGCTTGATTTTATTTAAACATTTAAGGCAAATCAAAGAAGAAGAAGCACACATTCTTAGCTTAATAAAAAAATGCAGCTATTTACAAGGCTTCCAATAATAGCTACCTATTTCTGAAAGGTAGCTATTATTTCCTAAATTTTTGTATAAAGGATGTGGAGGGAGGTTTTGTTAAAATATTGAAGGATGATACTGAGGGGTAATTACATACATGCAATATCAATAGAAGAAGTTATTTCCAAGTGTCAATTAATCAAGTTCTCTTCCAGATGTTAGTTTCAGTTGACATTTTTTTCACTTTTGCGGGAAAGATCCAGATGTCATATTCAGCTATTAGTTGCACTTTTTGAGGAAGTTGTTATACCATAAAAGAGGAGTAGTTTGCCAGTAGTTTGCCACATCACTCTAGCCAATTCGAACTATATTCCATTGTGTTGTTTGTCTTTATTATGTTGCACTACTTTGTATTATGGTTAAGGATAAGCTTCACCTTATGTATAGGAAAATGATAACTCCTACAGAATAGATTCACACTTTTTTGTGGAAATATCAACATAATATATCTTGTATATATATGATGAAAATCAATAGAGAAAATGTTGTTGTTTTGTGAATCTTATACTCATGTGATTAGTGTACTCTTTGAGTTAATGATACTGAAGAACACTTTTGAGGACATATTACTATCTTGATATGTGTATTGTTGATCCTTCTTATGTGTTTCCATACCTAAATCTCTTCAGTTCCAGTTTGTAGTTTCAATGCTATTATATGTTTTTATGAGCCTGTTGATGTGTTTATGTACCTTATCAATTTTTATCAGTCTTATTAATCTTTATTGATGAGATGTGCATAATAACGGGTTAAAGAGAATTCTTTATGACAGTGACTTTTAATGATGTTCAATAACATTATTGTAAGTCTTATGATAGCCTTCTCTTATTGATATATTATCAGACTAGTTCTTGTGTTGTTTTTCATCAAAGCAATGGATTTATGCCTTGCAGACCCACTGTACCTTTTTTTATTCCATACTTTCTTCCTGCCATTGACTACAAACTTATCTTTTGCTACCATATCAGGCCTAAATACTCTCATTGGTGTGACAGTGAATTTTTCTGAAACCCTTTTCAGTGATTGAGATCTTTAACCACCTACCAATTATATAATTCAAATCATTATTTTTCCCTAGATCTTAGGATGTGACTGGTCAAGCACTTGAAGTAGTCCAAGTGTTGATTCTAGTGCTAACATCTTTTGGTGCATTTTTCAGGAGACAAAGATTCAAAACTCAGTATTCTCCCAAATTTATTGCATGAATGCTTAGTACTAGTTTTTAAAGGTGAATAAAAACTAGTCTCTTTTATTAGCTACAAATTGGTTCACTTGGCGACTGCACAAAGAGGCCGAGGTGTTTCAAGACCTCCTACTACAAGAATAAATTAGAGATCACCTACTGTGACTCCAGTTGCTGGCCCAGAAAAGATCATAAAATATGCAAGAGGGAACCAGAAATCAGCTGAAGCTACATCTCATTCAGCGAAGAAGGTACATGCAAAGTGTGTTCCAAAGAAAAAGGTACTGTCATCTACTTTAGACTCTAGAGAAGTTTCAGTTTCAAAGATTCTACTGAAATATTCCATGTTGAAACTGCTTCCCTAAAAAATAAAGTAGATGATGTTAACCTAGGTTCAACTAAAAGTATCTCTCAATCATCAGTTATTAAATCAGAGATAAGTAATATTCCAGTGAAAGAAGAAAAAACATAGTTTTTAAGTGTCAGTGAAGAAAATAAGGAATCAAAAGACTTTGTGCCGACAGAAAGGGAATTAGAACAAGTATTGGAAATTGCACCTTTTCTAGATAGGGAATTTTTATCTGAAGAATATTTTAAAACCATTCTAAATTTTCTTCAAACTCATCCTGAATATTAGTCCTCTTATACCCCTCATCACGATTATTATCCTTTGTATCAAAATCCAACTATTGGTTCATCCTCTTCTCATCAATTAGAAGGGAATGTTCCTGAAGACCTGACTTTTAATCTATCTGACTTTTTAGCTCAGAAAAAAAAAATTTGAATTTACCTCATCCCCTCACGAGACTACATCTGAATTTGATTATTCTATAGAAGGTGAAACAAAGACCTCCTCTATTCATTTCTTTGAAAATCCACCATTTTTCAATCCCAAATATTGAAGAAGCAGCCCAAGAATTCCAATATTTTGCTATTCCAAAGCAGATTCAAATTCCACAGATTGTAATTCCTAGTTCCCAAACAACTACATCAACCAGTCATCCACCAATTTTACATCAGCAAGCCATGGATCAGCCTGCCCTTACAAGGATTCAGCAGATAGTTGATGCAAGATATGCACCACTTTCCCTTCCTCAACCTTTGCATCCTCTTCCTCAAGGGGATTATCTAAAATATCTGCCAAAATACACAGGAGAGGGAGAAGGAGTTTTTTCTGAGGAACATTTGGTTGCTTTCTATAGTTATGATAATAACCAAAACATTAAACATGAATATGTCTGGTCAAGATTCTTTGTTCAGAGCTTGGATGGAGAAGCTCATAAATGGTTTAGAAGATTACCACCAAACTCAATAACAGGGATAGATGAATTGGAGGAAGTATTTGTGAAACAATGGGGCGATAGAAAATATTATATATACTACCTTATAGATTTCAGAACTCTAAAAAATAATATTGATGAGTCATTGGTATATTTTTCAAAGGGATTCAATAAAATTTATCGAAAAATTCCTGAAGAAATCAAACCTCCTGAAACCATAGCTATGATAACTTTTTCCAATGCCTTAGATTCTGAGTTTTCTTTGTGCTTAAGCGCTGATAAAGCACAAACATTAGTGGCTATGCAAGAGGGTGCAATTGGAGTGCACTCTAATCTTAAGGCCTCGAATAAATTGAAAATGGAAGAGGAGAAAGAAACAAAGGAAAAAATGAAAATGAAAGAATAAAATCCTTCTTACTCCAAAAATTTCACCGCAGAAGAAAAGATTGATCAAATGTCTAATTTGATTAAAGAGCTTGCTTCTAAGGTGATGAAACTGGAGTTAGAGAAAAAAAATGCTGCTAGAGCCAATCAAAATGAAGCTAATAGAAATCAGGCTCCTTTCAGAAGACCTTTTCAGCCTCAACAAATCTTACAGCACCCAAGGAGGAATGTTGATGATCAAAATGTTCAGCCTCCAATGAATAATTTTGCTGAACAAGAGCAGGAAGAACATGAGGAAGAAAATGAGGACATAAATCCTATAGGAGAAACATCACATTCAACTTATTTGACTTTGCAAGAATATAAAGACCAATCAAGGATAAATATCTTTTTAGATGATGAGATTGCTCAAATTCATGTACAAAATGAGAAAAAGAAGCAATAAACTCAAACAAGAAATTATCCTCTGAGGTCAAAAGGTCTTGTCCAACATCCTAAAAAAAATCAGATTTTGACAAACAAGCTGTTAAACAAAAGTAAAAAGTCATGATGTCCCTCCACCTCCTAATCCCGCCCCAATCATCAAAATTTCTGCATTAAATAAAGAATTGACTCCTCTTTATTTAAGTTTCAAGTCAGAGCTGAATGAAATCAAGATCCCAGTTCGACTTCTTGAGTTGTTGAAAAATCTAGCATACAAAGAGTCATTTAAAATTCTGTTACAACCACCTCTCGCTCCTGATCCAGTCAATATTGAAGATGAACATCCTACTATCTACTTAGGAAACCATGTCCAAGACCAAAATGATGATAATTCACCACCTTTCTATCTTTCACTCAATATACTTGAAAAGTTGTTGCATAACTATTTATTAGATTTTGGGGCCTCTCACAATCTAATTCCAAAGAAAGTGATGGATGAATTAGGATTAGAAATCACTAGGCAATACCATGACCTATACACTTTTGATTCTAAAAGAGTCAATCGTTTAGGAGTGATTAAATACCTGTTTGTTTCTCTTACCCAACTTCCTATGAAAATTTTAGTGATGGACATAATAGTTGCAGACATACCTTCTAGATTTGGGATGCTTCTTTTCAGATCCTGGTCCAAAAAATTGGGAGGCACTCTTTAAATGGATATGTAATATGCCACAATCCCAGTGTTTGGAGGATAATTCAGGAGGTTGTATAGGGAATCCCAAATGGCCTATATCATAAGTGATCAACATAATCCCTCAAATCATCATATATATGCAGAGGAGAAGGAATTAGGGTCATCCATATTACACCCTGTTGTTGATGAAAACAATTTCTAGCTTGAAATCAGTGAAAAAAAACATTTTCAAGATACAAATAAGAAGCATTTAGAAGGCGGGAAGATCTGGAAATTATACTTTGATTGTAATATCCCAAAACCGGGATTTTCTACAACAATAAGAATACCTTAAGGTATTATAAAGTTGGAGAGAAGCAAAAAATCAAATCATGTAGTGTATTTAAACACATAGCTTCCATAGAACAATCACATCAACAAACTATGCCTTTATACAATATCACCAAGTGGGGGAAAGCAGCAGTTTTGGCCCCAAAAACGTTATTTTCTGAATATTGAGTTATAACAGTGAAAAATAGCGGTTGTTTCCCTTAGAATGGACAATATAGGACATGCATGAAAAAGGGTTTCAGAAACAAATGCCTTTAGCCTAGTTAAACAGGCCTCCCATGCTCAAAACAACTTAAAATTGACAAAACCCCAAGACTGCAACACACAGAAATTGCTTCACAAGATACTGCATAGTCTAATGGAGGTCAAACTCAGAAAATAGAAAGAGAAATCAGATATTCTTATTATATTACTCAATTAGGCATAAAAACAGAGATCTAATCTCTTTTATGCAGATCCAAGAAGGCCCGGCAAGGGTTTCTTGACAGAAATGATATACATGAAAGAACTGTTGTAGATATGTGGTTGAATCACACTGTGTAGCTGAAGATATGCATAAAAATGGCTTAAAATGCAAAGAAATGGCTATAGATGCCTCCTCTAGCTTTCCCAAAGAAAAGTTGATCCTCCTCTTACGAAACTAGCTCCTCAAAATGGGGTTTTGACCCCTCCCACTGCACACCTTAAGAAATAACGCAAGGGACTACATTTTTGCTAAATTTAGGTGCTTGGTCCAACACTAGGTAGTGGAAAATTCATATCAGAAACCTCCTCTTAGATTTCTTAGACAATATCTCCAAGAAAGAGTAGGGAATCCCCACCCGGGAAAACCCTTGCACTAAGCAGTGCAGCAACTTAGCTAAACAGCCAAGTATGCAGGAAGTCTAAGCAGACCACATAAAAATATAATCTCCAATATGTCCATATGCTTTCTATCTCCTCCATTATATAATTTATGAGCTTCCTCACCAAGGGTCCCACCCACTAGGAGGTTGCTTCCATGCAAAGATTCCTCCATCACAATTATGTTGTCTTCATTAGTGAGGGTAATCCTTTTACAGTGCAATTTGATTTAGTCAAGCTTGACTAGTTCAATCTTTATGGGGTCATGCTTGACTGAGTCTTCATGCCTTGTCTCCTTTCACACTCAAGGTGTCTTCATTTTAGCTAACTAGCTTGATTTTCATTCACGTTGAGCTGTCTTTATTTAGGATCCACTCTTTGAAGATAAATCATGTTGACTTGGTCAAAATTGACCTTGTCCACATAGTTTAGATCTTTTTCACACATGTGGATGCTTGATCTGGTTATCCCATGACCCCTTTTCACATTATGATGGATTTTTATTCATACTTGAGCAAATTATGAGCCTACTTGCCCATTTATTCATCCATCTAAATTTTAAGAGCAAAATTAATATTTTCATTAGCTGAAGCTAATTTAGGAATATTATAGTCTCCCCCTCCCAAATGTTTCTTATCCTCAAGAAACTGCAAGGGTGCTGCAAAATCTCCCCTCCTTCTCTTGTGGTCCCCTCATCCAATTGTCTCCACCATTGCTTCAGAATTTCTACAAAAATTCCATCTCCCAATGGCTCCTCCCAAGTGTGCAAGTTGGCCTTTGGTGAATAACCCCAAGGGCCTTGCTTATAAAAGAATGGAAGGTCTATGTGGAAACCTCCTTGCTGTTCCATGGCCTTTTCAATATAGAAGTGATGACAATCATAGGGAATTCCATCATCAATGAGGGTCTCCCTCCTCCATGCTATCATCCAAATAAAATGAATCACCTTCCAACTTGGTAATTCATAGAAAATATCCTCCCAATTGCTCATGAGAGGCATGCCCCAAGTGCTCCAACCAAACATATGGTCCACATCATAAAGAAACAAGTGGTATACAATGGTGGCCATATAGTTTCCCATGCTCCCCTTAGAACATGTAGTGCAAAAAATGTAGGGGCTTTCTTTCCCCAATGACACATCCAACAAGTGTGCCTCTCCTCCAACCATGCCCTCAACAAAGATAAGAACATCTTCAGCATGTGGGATCATAAGTAAGATCATGCTAGCTGCCATATGCAATAAGGGAGAAGGACAATGGTCCCTCATGTGCAACCAGCGCAATTTTCCTCCTAACTGCCATAGAATATGATATGACAAGCGTTCTCCCCAACACTTGTTTGTTGTCCCATCCTTCTTGCATGCTTGGAGAAGGTGTATGATGGTTGGTGTTAAGGGATCACACCATGAAGAGTACATCACCTCTCCAATATCTCCCAAGGAATGGATAGCATCACCATTGTTCATGGCCCAAAGTAGCTCATGAAGCCCATCAGAAAAAGTGCCCCCTCTTGGAGCCAAGACCTGCACATGAGTGTTAAGAAAATGCAAGTATATAATAAATACATCATGAGGTTCAACAATACAATGTTTATCATACACTTGTTTAAAATCAGCAAGGTAGCTCATGGATGAGCTCCTTCTCATACTCAATGAATAAGGAGGTGATAATGATAACTCTTCCCAAGAGCTATGTTCCTCCTCAACCAACAAATTATCCATGCACTTACTCATATGAGAGTGCATATCCTCTTTGAAATTTTTCCACATGAATCCATCTATGATAGTATGATATGTTCTAATGAAACTAGTGGGGTTTGAAAGCAAGACCTCATAGGTTGTGTTAAGTATTTTATTCTTGAGTTTGGAACCTTTAGTTAAGTAAATATGATCATGAACATAAATGATTCCATTAACTACCTTATATTTTCCACTCATTTCTTGCCCATAAAGAACCTTACATGTGAATAGGTCCTTAGAATATTCCATCAAGAGTTGGGACTCCCAATAAGGGTCTAGGCTTCCCAACATTGATAGCGCCGTGGAAGTCTGAAATGAGGTATATGTCATAGGATGGCTCTCCTCCTTAACATGTTGGATGTCAAGGTCACATGTTGGAGCATTCCCAACTTTCCTTTGCTGCCTCTCTTGCAGTTGATCTTTCTCAAGACAAGATTGAAGTTTAGGAGAGTTACCCTCCTTTTGAAAGGTTCTCTTACTCCAAAACTTCCACAATTTTGCTCCTGCATAAAAAAATGAAATTATCTTTTTATTATGTTCATAAATTTTCATTATATATTGGAGTATCCTTTGTTGCTTCAAAGCTATGGAGTGGCCTTTCATACTATGCTCATATCAATACAGATTTTTGAATCTATCCTCTCCAACGCAAATAGATGAATAAAGGATAGCAAATTCAATTTCAGGAAATTGCTTAGCCTTCCATCAATGATTCTCAGCGTTGTAGTGGCTCCTTCAAAGGTTCCCTCTCTAGAAAAATATGTTGCTGCTGCATATAGTTGAGAGAACACTTTATTTTTCCTCCAATCAGGAGGTCTTCCTGGTGAAATGCCTCCTTGCAAAGAGGCATCAAGGCATAGAGTAGGATGTGGATGTAGGTGGATAGATTTTCCCCTACCTTTATTGCATAGGTCCTCTTGCCTTATTTGTTCTTTCAAGCTTGGAAATAGAGAAGGGTACATGCTCTTCATCTTGTGATGCCCTTCCTCCTCTTTCCTCCTTCTATCCTCAAGATCTCATCATTTGACAATGATGGTACATGTTGCTCATGTGTTATACCAAGAGCTCTATGTGTGAGACCTTTTGGAACTCCTTGCAAGAGTGCAAGAGTTTCTTTTCTTGGAGAAAGTGCTCCATCCTCTTCTTCATGAGGTTCTTGAGGTGCCATTGTCATGACTACATTATCTTCTTTTGTCTTCCCTTCCTCCTCTTCAATAGTTGAAGTTGCCTCACCTCCAACAAGAGACCTTAGATCTAGGTATTTTTTTGAAGAAGGAATCTTCATGTCTTTATTTTGAGAAGAAAGCCTTTCATCCAAAGGAGATCTTGCCCTTGTAAAAGTATCAAACAAATTCACCTCCTATTCAGTGGTTTTCAGAAACAGAGTTGGATTTATAGATCCTCCCAACTCATGCAAAAGATTTGTTTGATGTGGTTTGATAGTTTCAATAAAAGATGTTTCACATGAAATATCATCAAACCTCTCTAATAATATTTTAATGAACCTTGCATAAGTAGATGTATTTGCATTCTTGAAGGAAAATGATTCAAACAACCACCAAGCATAGGCCTTATCCTCAAAATGCAGTGCTGCTACTTTGATGGCTTCAATTTCTGAAACTTGATGTTGTTGCACAAAGGTGTCTAGTTCCTTCACCCAAGCCCTAGCTGGACATAGAGGTGATCCATCAAAATTAGATAGAAAAAATCTACCCTTACCCTGATTCTTGCTCCTTGTGCTCCTTTCCTCCTTCATTTGGCAAAACCCTTTGAAATTCAAGTGATCTTTGAACTCCTTAGATTGAGCTTCATAATCCTGCAAATAATCACCAAGAGTATCTCTCTTTGGCACATCTCCTTTCTTCCTCTTCATGAAGAAATTGCTGATAGAACGTGGTAGATCTGATGATATGGCTGAGTGCTCATATCCATAAGATGAGGATTTAGAATCTTCCTCTTTTATAGATCTTGCTGAGGGATTTTCAGATTTCTCCCTCCTCATTTCTTTGATGCCCTTGCTTCTTCCCTGCATATTTGGAAAGAGAAGTTTTGAGAACCTCTTTTCTCCAGAAAACAAGGGTTTGCTCTGATTTCTTCTGCAAATCTCCTCCTCCCCATGAGAAGCATCCATAATTCTTGAAACTCACAGGCTGAGCCAAGATTGTTGCTTTGATACTGTTAGAGTCGGTCTCTTCATCCCTCCGTCAGAGATCAAAATCTCTTTTGTTGCATTTCATTTTAGGTGTCTCATTCAGTTCAGTCAGCTGCATTCCATTAGGAGCATGGATCATCTGACGGAAGGGTCTTTTTTCTCATATCCCTCATGTCTTGTACCTGCTGGCTCAGGTTCGTTCATCAAAGTTTATCAAAGTCAATTTTACAGTCATTTACAGTCATTTTTGGCCTCATGTTCGCCAAAGAGTCATTTTAGGGTTTTTAGGTCTCATTAGGTCTAGGGTTTCGTTAATTTAGTCTTAAAAGTGTCTAATAATGTCCGCAGGAACATGAGGGAGGTTCAAAATAAGTTTTCATTGCAAAAATTTCATTGTCATAATGTTGGATCATGATTCTTCTTCAAAACTCTGTTTTGAAGAAAAATCGTCAATTTCATCCTTTGTAATAAATGTAATGTAATTTTCAAAAAAAAATCAGTTGTAAAGTTCTTCAGGAGCAGCCCTGGTCACCTTTGCCGAAATCCCATGCCAGCTATCCCTGCAAAAAAATAGACAAGAGATTCATCATCAGTTCAAAAAATCAAAGGAAACAAACAAAAACAGAGTTATGTGAAAAGTGCCAAAGTCTACAACATTAGAAAGTGGGTTTTTTCAAATTAAAAATCAAAGTCTATCATATATAAGATATTTTTGGTGTTTAAACAATCCATTTGCATGCCAAAGACAAGAGTAAAGCCGAGTCAAATCGTGGAAGAGCGAAATAGTTTTTGAAAGCCGAGACTGTGGGTGAGTTAACCTGCGCGATGCACTGGGTGAAGGTCGCGGCGCACTTGCTGGTCGCGGCGCATAGAGCCGCTCATATCCTTGCAAATTAGAACTGGCACGACGCACATAACTGTTGCGGCTCACTGAGCCACTGTCGCGGCGCACAGGGCTGACACCTAAATTTTGTCATTGCCTCCAACAAATTCCAAATTTCTCGGTCCCATTTTCTCCATGTAAGTTCAAATCATCTTGCAATTGCCATTAATTAGTGTTGGGTGTTGTTTGAAAGAAGGAATATGAGAATTTAAATGTCAAATTATAAACCCTATCCTTTGGTTAAAAATTGTTCTCTTAGGGTTTGAAATTGGTGTTTTAAAATAGTTTTGTGCCACATATTCCATCCCCCCCTTGTTGTTTCTCTCCCATCACCGTTATTTCATCAATACACCATCCTCTTACATATCTAAGAGTCATTCACTCCTAAAGCCCTATTTCCCCATCCCAAGCCATTTCATTTCACTTTCATTCTCCCTTTCCCATTTCATTTGTAAAAATTCCCAAAACCCCAAGTCCCCCAAACAGTCAAGTGACTGTCCCTTATCCCCAAGTTTGTCAAATTCCAAAAGGAAAATTATCACTTGACAAGACCCCATTGTCCTCACTGTCCTATTTCTCCCACAGTCACTTCCCTTTGACACTTATTTGGCATTAAAACAAAAAACACCCAAATTCTCATTCCTCATCTCATTCAAGCCAACATACACCTTGCATTAACCTTGAGTACTATGGAGACAGACACTGATACATCATATGACAGAGATAGTGATCCTACCACTGAGCTACATGCACCGAGAAGGCCTCGTAAAGGTGGCAAACATGTGAGAGAAGAGCCCACCTCATTGACTCAATTGCAGGCCTGCCCACTTGCCATGGCATGTTTTCGAGAGCAGTCATGCTATCAATATTGTGAGATGATTGCTTGGATTCAACATCATCAGGAGTTGGCTCAGTTGTTTGTATTACCTTTGCATGATGGTCAGGTAACTCTTGCTGGTGTAAATTTCACCTTGACACCGGAAACCATATCTCAAGCAACCGGGATACCGAATGTGGGTGAACAGTGGAACAAAAGACAACAGGTGGATAGAGTGCATTATGAACCATACATCAGGCCTAGCTATGTGAGACAGCTCAGCAGGGTGTTCCCATTTCGGTTCCTAAAGGAATCCTATGTGCCTTTGATGAGACTCATTATCAGATACTTCAGTTGTGAGGGCCGGTTCTCACGCCTTTATGCCAACCACATCAGGTTATTGATGCATTTCACTAGAGTGAAGATGATGAGCATACCTTATTTCATGTGCTGGAACATCGAGAGAATGACCACTCTTGTGCAGAAGAAAACTCCCGAGCAGCAGTACAACAGTATTTATCACTGTGCACTCATCAAGATTGTTGTTGTACATCAGCTTGGATTGCAGGGTATTGCATGGGAGGATTTCATTTCCCATGACTTCTTCATAGCCCCTCAAGTTCCTCCGGAGGTTTTCCACGATGCAGGTGAACCTTCACATCAGCCTGAAGGTCCCGAGACAGAGCCAATCAGTGTGCCAGTGTTTGTTACTTATCAAAGAGGCACCAGAGTATTATTTGCAGCAGCCCGACGAGTATTATCTCCACATGGGGTGGAAGGGGTATCGCTGCCGTCGTCATCAGCACAGGTACAGGTAAAGGTACAGGACAGAGGTAAGAGGCCTATGCAGGATGAGGGCCCTTCAGGAGGCCAGGATATTGATTTCACATTGATTGATGAGGATTTGAGCTCTCCAAGCTCAAAGCCGAGAGAGGCCATTCAAGAGCATAAGGCTGAGATCGATACCTTGACCGTCAAGTTGTAGAGAGCTAAATGGATCATAAACTATCTGGAGCAATGGAACAAATAGTTGGAGGATCAGCAGACAATCATGGAGTTGCAAAACATCCGTGAGAACCGGCAAGCTTCCCGAAGAAGCCCAACAGAGATGACACCCATTGAGCGGGAGATTGAGGCTGATAGAGAGACTTGGATTGAGAGGGTCAATATTCATCTCGAGAAGTTGTTGGAGAAGGCAAACAAGGAAAATAACATGCTCAGACACATGAAGAACCATTATTGGGCGTGACATCGTGTTTGCAAAGCGAGGATCAAGATCCTGAAGGCAAGGCTAAGGAGGGCACTAAAGCACCGCAAAAGGCATGATAGGCTCCAAATTTTGGCCGAAGATTCTTTGGCCTAGCATAGTGCTTGATGAAGGACCTTCAGCCCAAATTTCAAGAAATTTGGGAAAAATTTTGTCAATTTTGAATTTTTTGGTATCAAAATAGATTTTCCTGCCCGACGCGTAGCGCCACTTGGCGCGCACTTATAATTGGCAGCTCTACTGGAGGAAAACTTCACATTTCTAGATTTTTCATCAAAATTTGTGCATGCCTATGGATTACCTAAGGATTTCATCAAGTTATGGGTTTCCCAAAGGGTCAAAAACACCCTAAAATGGCCTTTCTGCCACCTTTTGCACACACAGGAAGCAGTGTTGGGAGATTGGTTTTTTGAGGGGAAAATGGCAACCAAATCCAAAAATTCCACTTGGGTTGGAAAGTAGATAGGTAGGGCTTTCCAACGAGCTATATTTTGCTCAATTTGGACTTCATGAAGGCCCTCAAAATCAGCCTCAAACTTGTGCTATGCATAGAGATTTCAGGCGCGTCACATAGAGAAATTTGGCCTATTTTTCACTCAGCAGCTTAGAATTTCGCCTAGTTTTGACTAGTTTGACTTTTTCATGTAGCTCTTGATGTACCTTGATGTAATTTCATGACCATGATGTAATTTTGGCACATTTTTACTCATTCTAGTAGATTCATTCACCAAAAAGTGAAATGTAAGTGAATGAATCAGTTTCCTATCATATAGAGGCAAGTTGTTTCATTGCCTATTTTTCAGTTCCTAGTTTAGATGTGGTTGAAACAGCTCCTAGAATGATGACCTCAACCCCTAGAGGCATGGGAATGAGTTAGGTTTGTCTATATCATGTAATTCATCAGTAATTTTTAGGGTTGGACATTTGGGATTGCTTGGCACTTCATTGTACATTTCATCTATGCACTTTTGGCAAAGGAATAGACCAGGGTTTGCAGCACTCTTTTGGATCCATGTGGCTCTGTGTTTTGATGGTTTTTTTCTCTATGTAATTGTAAGTTCACTGATGTTTATGTGTATCATTTCCCTTCTCCTTTCTTCTTAAATTAAATAAATGAGTGATAAAGGTGGAATTAATTAGATTGCTTTGCTCTGCCTTCAGTTTTGTTTAATTTTCCATGTTTTCATCTGTTTGAAGAGGATTATTGAAAGCCTTTTTCCCTCTTCAGCTCCTCACCGGTCGGAACCTTCCATTCATTCAATCTAAAGCATCAAAACAATTGCCTTCCTTGCCCCAATCAGAACTCTGCAAAAACTAGGCCTTATCCCCCGATCCAAAACTGCCTTTCCCCTTGATTCCAACAAAAACCCCCAAAAACACAATCAAAATCCTTTACTTATATATCTAGCCTAAAATTAGCTTTTATTTCAAGTCATCTCAAGCCTTATTGATTATCTTTGCTAAGATTGACCCGGAGAGATCCATTTCCTAATCTGGTAGGGCTAGCTACCAGACTGAGCGTGGTTTGATGTTACCCTGAACTCTGCCTTCCTTCAGCCTGAGGTAGATTTAGGCAATAACATAGTGGTGACCATACTGGGGAGAAAATAGTTTGCTTGTTGGTGTTATTTGTTTTATAAGTTACAGACGGAGCCTGAAGTTATGCCAGGTAGCCTTCGAAACACTCTTGCTTTGCATTAGCGAAAGTAGATAAACGCTGCTTCAGTCAATCTCTGGTCTAGTTTGTAAATGTGATACTTGACTTGTAAATTGCCCTAGTATATCAGATCATTCTGGACTTTTGGGTGATGAGTCTAGAATTTGATAGGCTGAACAAGTTGGTTTTGTCCCTTTGATTTTTGAAAATAATTCAACACACTGGCTTCCAGAAGACATACTAAAGCAAATCCGGATCCCGATCCACCACCAGTGTATGAGAATCCCAATCTGATTTCAAGAATCCTCCGTCGAGAAAGTCCCGTGATTCCTCTGTTCAAATCTCATTCATGCCCCGTTGTGTTTTAATTCCTTGAAGATCTTGAGTTTGATGAACAATTTGAATTGTCGTTGTTTGAGACGAAGTCTGAAAGTGCTATTGGTTCTACTGTCATAAATCCCGAGTTTATCAAGTATCTTGAAATTTAACAGGCTAATAGATCCATTGACAGTTACATCTTGAATATTCAAAATTCCATTGTGGCAACAAACATTCCCGAATTCATAGAGTCTGCATCTGAAACTCTTGGGCCATCAGCAGTTACTTCCGATTCACAAGTTCATACCGAGCCTCCTTTCATTCATACCATTCCCGTACAACCTTCTATCCCTGATCAACAATCTGCAGTAGTATCGCCTCCATCCACACCACATACACCTCATACATCTACTACTCTAACTATGCCTATTTCTCCAAGACCAGTTGTAAATCCACCAAGAGCAATGGCTGCTAGATTTGCACCCATTGTCTTGCCTCAAAACTTGGATGCCATGCCCGTTGATTACCAAAGTAAAATCCCATTGTTTGATGGCACTCCTCAAAGTGTCACTGCTCAGCAACATACTGATAGAATGGCAGACTTCTTTGATCTTCATGAGATTGATGCAGAAAATGTGACCATGAGATTGTTTGTGCAAACTTTTGGAGGTGAAGTAAGAAAGTGGTTCAGATCTTTGTAGCCTAGAAGTATTGCTACATTGGCTGAGCTTCAAAGACAATTCTTAGATTGGTGGGAAGTAAAGAAAGATCCTCTTCAGATCACTTCTAAATATACCAAGATCAGGCGCAACGTAGGTGAGTCAGTCCAAGATTATTGTATTAGATTCAATGCGGTTTACAATGCAATTCCTGATGATTTAAGCCCATCTAGGAAGTCAGCTTTGCTTAAGTTTCCGGATGGTTTTGATTCGGACATGGCCTATAAACTACGAGAAAGAGATCCGGCCACTTTGGAGAACATGCAGAAAGTTGCAGTGAGTGTTGAAGCTAATTTGAATGACAAGAGAGCTAGATTGAGAGCTGAAAAGAAAATCGCAATCAAGGAAGAAGCTTCTACTTCAGATCAGGTACTTTGCAAGGTGAAAAAGATGATTGAAATATTAACACTTGATAAACCTGAACCGCAGATCAGAAATCCTAACTTCCGGGGCCAACAACAACCACAATTCAGGATCAAACAACGAGAGCAGCGAGCACAAGAACCGCCATCACAACAGCAGGTAAAAACTCCTTTATAGCAGAATTTTGTTGGCCCGGAATCAGATGATGAAGATAATATAATAGGAGAAGAAAATCACTTCTTTACACCTGATGATATGCCAACCTATATCACGGAAGATGAGGAGTATGCAGAAAACTCAGCTGTACAAAAGGATGAGGATTTTATCTTGGCCAATGATGCAACTCTTGAAGAAGAGTCGGATGAGTATCAGAGAGGTTATATGAATGCTTTGTCCGCCCAGCATCGACAATATTCACTTAGAAACAGAGATGTGCCTATCAATCCAATCCAAAAGAGAAAGGAAGTTTCAGCAACAAAGAATGATGCACCCACCACACAGAAGAAGGGAAAAGATGTAGCTGATCCTACTACTAGCAAGTCTCCATCAGCAAATGAAAGATCTAATCAGCCAATTGTATCGAGGGAGAAAGTTGAAAAGAAGGATGCTCTAGCCAAAGAGGTAGAAAAAGCTTCAGTTTTTAACTTAGAGAGTGAAATAGCTAAGTTAAAAGTTTCCATTCCTTTGACTGAGTTGATGAAAAATAGCAGCTACAAGGGTCAAGTATCTAAAATTTTGAATTTCGATCCAATTTCTGATATGGTGAATGTGGAAGATGATCAACCTGAGTTGATATTTGGACCAAAATTGGATGGTGAGTTTCCCGATAGTGATGTGCCTCCTTTTTATATCAGCCTTAGATTGCATGATTTTGTGTTACATAATGCCATGTTTGATTCTGGAGCTTCTCATAATCTCATGCCGAGGGAAATCATGGAGAAATTGGGATTGGATATCACTAGGAAGTATCATGATCTTTATTCTTTCGATTCTAGTAGAGTAAGATGCATTGGGCTCATCAAAGATTTGGTGGTTAGTTTAGATCAGATTCCGACTAAGAATGTTTTGATGGATGTGGTTGTGGCGGATATTCCTCCTAGATTTGGTATGCTTCTTTCCAAATCTTGGGGAGTGAAATTGAAGGGAACATTGCAGCTTGATTTCTCCTATGCTGCCATTCCTGTGTTTGGTTAGATGAGAAGATTATATCGGGAGCAAAAGATGAAGTATATGATCACTAGCAAGGAGAAATCGGTAAACCATCCGATTAATTATGTACATACAGATTTAGTATTTTGTTTTGTATTCAGATAGTTTCAATGATTTAGATAGTCAGTTAGTTGAAGCAGATGACATTCCGGAGATCACAGAAAATTTTAGAGAAGTTTTGAAGAAAGAGAGACAAGAACTTGAAAGTTCCGCTGAGTAATAAGCCTTTCGATAGCAGCAGAAAGTTGATGGACATCAAGCAGAAATAACAGAGCAAACAGAATTTTAGCACTTGGAAGAAGATGAAGATGGTTTATGGAATATGGATTTCGATGGTGCAGTAGGAAGTGATGGTGCTGGAATTGGTATTTGGGTACGCAGCCCTTTTTCCGCCCCAAACAAGGTACCGAGTAATGTAAGGGTCTGCTCTTATAAATTAGCTTTTGATTGTTCGAATAATGAGGCAGAATATGAAGCTTTGATTGCTGGTCTGAAAATTCTTAGAAAGTTGAATGCTAAGAGAATTGCAGTATATGGCGACTCCAAGTTGGTTATTAAGCAAGTGAAGGGTGAGTACCAAGCTAAGCATCCTCGAATGCGGGCTTACTGAAATGTAGTTCTTGATATCTTGAAGTTGTTTTCAGACTATACTTTGACTTGTATCCCTCGTATTCAGAATGGTATTACAGATGCACTTGCAAAGGCAGCAAGTAATTTGAAGATTCCGATGAACTCAAGTAACAAGTTTGAAATCCATGTGAAACATCGTCCAACTGTCCTGGACAATCAAAGGTATTGGCAAGTATTCCAAGATGATGATGAGATTGATGAATTTCTGCAAAATGAAGGCAAATTCAAAGAGACTTCAATTGACATGGAGCATGATGATGGTGAAGCTGATGTGAAAATCAATCAGATGGAAGTATTTCAGCTGAAAGATAATGTCATTCCTAAGGGTTTGATACCTTTAGAAGAGCTTTTTGATCAAGATGACGTAGCTAGAAAACCAACCTTGTGGCCAACCGAAAAGGGAGTTGAAGATGTGAACATTGGATTAGCTGAAAATCCAAAGATGGTGAAATTTTCCAAAGCATTGCCACCGGAGGTAAAAGCAAAATATGTTAGTTTATTGTCTTCTTTTGCTGTTGTATTTGCTTGGGACTATTCAGATTTGAAGACGTATGATACAAACATAATTTAGCACACCATTCCAATTAAGCCAAATCAAAAGCCCTTCAGGCAGAAGTTGAGAAGGATAAATCCGAAGTTGCTGCCCTCAATTGAGAAGGAAGTGAATCGATTATACAAGGCTGGTATCATTGTTCCTATAAGGTTTTCAGATTGGATTTCCAATTTGGTGCCTGTACGCAAGAAGACAGGTGAAATTCGTTTGTGCATTGATTTTAGGAATCTGAATAAGGTTTCTTTGAAAGACAATTATCCATTGCCAAAAATGGATCACATACTTCAACGAGTAGTTGGAGCATCTCGTATGTCACTACTCGATGGTTATTCCGAGTATAACCAAATTCTGGTCCATGAGGATGATAAAGACAAAACAGCGTTCACCACTCTGTGGGGAACTTTCCATTACGCTAAAATGCCTTTCGGTTTGAAGAATGCTGGTGCGACATTTCAACAAGCAATGGATATGGCATTTGAAAATGAGAAAGATGTTTTTTTAGTTGTGTATCTTGATGATTTGACAGTCTTTTCCAATTCTGATGAAGAGCACCTTTACCATTTGAACATTGTTTTTCAGCGATGTAGAAAGTATGGTGTGTCACTCAATCTGAAGAAGAGTTTGTTTGCCATGGATGAGGGCAAACTTCTTGGTCATATTATCTCAAAAGATGGCATCCGTATTGACCCAGCTAGAGTAGAAGCTATTCAGCAAATTGATCTTCCCCGAAATAAGAAGGAGATTCAATCCTTCAATGGTAAGATGAATTTTTTACGCCGCTTTGTGCCTAATCTTGCTGAACATCTAAGGGAGATTACAAACATGCTTAATAAAGATAGCGTAGTGAAGTGGACTGAGGAGGCTGTAAATTCTTACAATTTAGTAAAATTGGTTCTTTCTTCAGCTCCGGTTTTGATCAGCCTGGATTATACTCAGGATTTTATTTTGTTTTCATTTGCTTCGGAGCATACTATGGCAGCAGTATTAATGTAGAAAAGAGATGGGCATGAAAAACCAATTGATTTTTTCAGCCATACCATAAGAGATGTAGCTTTGAAATATAACATAATTGAAAATCAAGCTCTTGCTCTTGTGAAAGTGTTGAAAGATTTTCGGGTATATATTCTGCATTCTCATATTCTTGCTTATGTTCCCGGTTGCTGCTATGTCCGAGGAGAATGAGGAAATTTCATCAGTTCAGGTATCAGAAATCTTTGTGCTTTCTCCATTGTATTAAGATATTGTATATGTGCTCCAAAATTTGTCACCACTGCCCGGCACGGCTAGAAACAAAAGTAGAACTCTGAAATTGAAGGCTGCTAAGTTTTGTGTTTTGAATAATTCACTCTATTGGAAAGATCCCGGTGGTGTTTTGTTAAATTTTTTGGTGGAAGAAGAAGCAAAGCAGGTTATAGAGGATTTTCATAAGGGAGATTGCGGGGGTCACCTTTTTTGGAAAACAACGGCCAATAAGATTTTGAGAGCGGGATATTATTGGCCGACACTTTTTGCTGATGTGTATAAGACTATCAAAAGCTGTCATGAATGTCAGATTTTTGAAGGAAGGTAGAAATTGCAGCCTTTTCCGCTTAAGCCCATTGAAGTAAGTGCTCCTTTTCAGCAGTGGGGTTTGGATTTCATTGGCGAAATCCATCCCGCTTCTTCAGCTCAGCATAGGTGGATCCTCACAGTGACAGATTATTTCACGAAATGGATTGAAGCAATTCCCACCAGGCAAGCTACAGATTCGGTAATAACTTCTTTCCTTGAGAATAATATTTTGTCTCATTTTGGTTGCCCGAATAAGTTAATCACTGATAACCCAGCAGCTTTCAAATAAAAAAATATGATTGAGTTTTGTGACAAGTATAAAATCACTTTGGGACACTCAACCGCTTATCATCCGCAAGGCAACAGATTGGCAGAGTCTTCCAACAAATCTTTGGTCAACATCATTAAAAAGTTGCTGGAAATAAACAAGAAAAGTTGACATAAGAAGTTAGTCAATGCACTTTGGGCAGATCGAGTGAGTCAGAAGAAATCCATTGGTATGTCCCCTTTTGAGTTAGTTTATGGAGTTGATACAGTGTTTCCTACCTCTCTCGCAGTTCCAGTGGTCAAACTTCTACAGGAAGCTGGTAGTGAAGATGATCATATGCAAAGAAGAATAAATCAAATGATCCATTTGCAACAAATGAGAGAAGAATTTTTTCAAAACACATTAAATCTACAGGAGAGAATTAAGAAAATCTATGACAGAAAAGCAAAGGTGGAAAAATTTCAATTGGAAGAAGTGGTGCTGAAATGGTATGCAAGAAATGAGGAAAAGGGTAAGCATGGTAAGTTCGAAAATCTCTAGAAAGGACCCTTTAAAATTGCTGCATATCGGGGTCAGAATGCTTTTCTTCTGAAGGAGATGAATGGGGAAGATTGTCCAGGAGGGCCGGTCAATGGTCGGCTACTCAAGCGGTATCATTTCTGAGATGTTTTCTGTTGTTTACATTGTCACTGTATATACCGTTTATTTCAGTTTTCATTGCAAGTGTGTGCTGTGATCTTTCCTTCAGTTTGGGGCCCAAAGTGAAGGCTATAATTCTGAAGATTGATTTCAGCTTTGGTTTGAGTTTGTCGAGTCAGGTTTTTCAGTCATTTTAGTTTCAAAATTGAGTCAGTTTGAGTCAAATTTTCAGTCAATAAATGAGTCAAGAGTCTTGTGTTAATTTGTTGAAGTTATGGACTCCATAGCCCAATGGACGAAGGCACTGCCTACTCTCCCAGAAATCTGTAGTTCTTGGCACCTCCCAGGAGCTACCATCCCCATTGGAGCCAATGTTAGAGTTGGTCTCTTCATCCCTCCGTCAGAGATCAAAATCTCTTTTGTTGCATTTCATTTTAGGTGTCTCATTCAGTTCAGTCAGCTGCATTCCATTAGGAGCATGGATCATCTGACGGAAGGGTCTTTTTTCTCATATCCCTCATGTCTTGTACCTACTGGCTCAGGTCCATTCATCAAAGTTTATCAAAGTCAATTTTACAGTCATTTACAGTCATGTTTGGCCTCATGTTCGCCAAAGAGTCATTTTAGGGTTTTTAGGTCTCATTAGGTCTAAGGTTTCGTTAATTTAGTCTTCAAAGTGTCTAATAATTTCCGCATGCACATGAGGGAGGTTCGAAATAAGTTTTCATTGCAAAAATTTCATCGTCATAATGCTTGATCATGATTCTTCTTCAAAACTCTGTTTTGAAGAAAAATCGTCAATTTCATCCTTTGTAATAAATGTAATGTAATTCTCAAAAGTTTTTCAGTTGTAAAGTTCTTTAGGCGCAACCCTGGTCACCTTTGCTGAAATCCCATGCCATCTATCGCTGCAAAAAAATAGACAAGAGATTCATCATCAGTTCAAAAAATCAAAGGAAACAAACAAAAACAGAGTTATGTGAAAAGTGCCAAATTCTGCAACATTAGAAAGTGGGTTTTTTCAAATTAAAAATCAAATTCTATCATATATAAGATATTTTTGGTGTTTAAACAATCCATTTGCATGCCAAAGACAAGAGTGAAGCCGAGTCAAATCGTGGAAGAGCGAAATAGTTTTTGAAAGCCGAGACTGTAGGTGAATTTACCTGTGCAGCGCACTGGGTGAAGGTCGCGGTGCACTTGCTGGTCACGGTGCATAGAGCCGCTCATCTCCTTGCAAATTAGAACTGGCGCGACGCACATAACTGTCGTGGCACACAAGGCTGACACCCAAATTTTGTCATTGCCTCCAACAAATTCCAAATTTCTCGGTCCCATTTGCTCCATGTAAGTTCAAATCATCTTGCAATTGCCATTAATCAGTGTTGGGTGTTGTTTGAAAGAAGGAATATGAGAATTTGAATGTCAAATTATAAACCCTATCCTTTGGTTAAAAATTGCTCTCTTAGGGTTTGAAATTGGTGTTTTAAAATAGTTTTGTGCCACATATTCCATTCCCCCCTTGTTATTTCTCTCCCATCATTGTTATTTCATCGATACACCATCCTCTTACATATCTAAGAGTCATTCACTCCTAAAGCCCTATTTCCCCATCCCAAGCCATTTCATTTCACTTTCATTCTCCCTTTCCCATTTCATTTGTAAAAATTCCCAAAACCCCAAGTCCCCCAAACAGTCAAGTGACTGTCCCTTATCCCCAAGTTTGTCAAATTCCAAAAGGAAAATTATCAGTTGACAAGACCCCATTGTCCTCATTGTCCTATTTCTCCCACAATCCCTTCCCTTTGACACTTATTTGGCATTAAAACAAAAAACACCCAAATTCTCATTCCTCGTCTCATTCAAGCCAACATACACCTTGCATTAACCTTGAGTACTATGGAGACAAATACTGATACATCATATGACTATTGGGAAACCAGCTCCAAAAAGAGAAGAAAAGAGATATCAACACCTTAGAAATAAGCCACTTCGAGGGGGCAACCTCCAATACATTACATGAATGAACAATTCTTGGATGATTCAATTTACAAAACCTCCTTTCTATATATAGGAGTCCATGGGGCCATAATGTAATCCTAGCCAACCTAACAATAATAATTTAAGGGCACAATAATAACAAAATGGGGGTTACAAGGGTACAATAATAACAATAAGGGGTTTACACTAACAATAATAAGGGATTATACTAGTGATATAGGGACCTAACATGCCCCTCTCCTTCAAAAAAAGTGTTGTCCTCAACGCTTGAGTAGCTCCGGGTGCTTCTGTATAAAATTCTCATCCTCCCATGTAGAATCTTCAGTGGGTAAGTTCTTCCACTCGATGAGATACTCTGAAATTGATCGATTCTGTAGCTGTCGAGTTCTTGTTTCCATGACCGCTTCAGGTTCCAATATGATTTTTCCTTCCTCATCAAGTTCTGGCAATATTGTTTGAACTGGAAGATTTTCACCTATAACCTTTTTTAAGCATGAAACATGGAAAACCGGATGTACTCGCGAAGAAGCAGGAAGCTCCAATTTGTATGCCATAGAACCAATCTTTTGCAACACCTTGTAAGGACCATAGTACTTTGGTGATAATTTATTATCCTTCTTAGCTTGCTTAAGGGACATTTGTTTGTATGGTTGTAGCCGTAAAAATACCCAATCTCCTACATCAAAACTTCTCTCGTTGCGATGTTGATCTGCCTGTTGTTTCATTCGATTTTGTGCCAAAGTCAGGTTATCCTTTAAGAGTTGGAGAACTTCTTGCTGATGCTCGATGTGATCTTCCACTGCTTGAAACTTCGAATTTTCTCTTAAAGATGATGTGATGGATGGTGGATGATATCCATAAAGTGCCATAAATGGGGTCATTTTTGCTGCAGTATGGAAGGAAGTGTTATACCACCATTCATCGAGAGGTAACCACTTGACCCATTGTGTTTGTTTATCTGATACAAAACAACAAAGATATCCTTCCAAACATTTATTTACTATCTCAGTTTGACCATCAGATTGAGGATGATAAGATGAGCTATGAGCTAATTGAGTACCCAAACAAGAAAATAACTCCGTCCAAAAATTTCCAGTAAAAATGGGATCTTCGTCGCTCACAATAACCCTTGGGCTTCCATGTAGCTTTTGAATTCTGTCCATAAATGTAGTAGCAACTGTACTTGCTTTAAATGGATGAGATAATGCACAAAAGTGTGCATACTTGGTAAGTCTATCAACTACCACCATGATAACACTCTTTCCTTCGGACTTAGGTAAACCTGTGATAAAATCCATTGAAATCTCCTCCCAACGTTGACTTGGAATGGATAAAGGTTGTAGAAGTCTCGGGGTCTTAATTGTCTCAACTTTATTCTGCTGGCAAACCAAACATTCCTTCACAAACTTTTGAATATCAGATTTAAGGCCATCCCAAAAAAATTCTTTCTTCACCCTGTGGTAAGTTTTTAAAAATCCTGAGTGTCCTCCTAAAGGAGAAGTGTGCAATTCCATAAGAATCTTTTGTTTTAGTTGGGAATTCTTGCAAAGATATAAGCGATCTTTGTACCATAAGAAATCATTTTTCCAACTAAATGTATCAGATGTACTAGGATCTTGCTGCAACTTTTGAATGAGTGTCCATACATCTTTGTCCTTCTTCCATTCATCTCTTGCTTCAGTTATCCAATCTGGTTGGATAATAGAAATGGCACAAAGCAGTGCTTCCACCTCTTCATTCTTTCTTGAGAGTGCATCTGCAACAACATTAAGCTTTCCTTTTTTGTAGATTATTTCAAAGTCATAACCCAACATCTGTGTGACCCATTTTTGCTGCTCTTCTGAAGATAGTCTTTGTTCCAAAAAGTGTTTAAGACTATCATGATCAGTTTTTACCTTGAAGTGTCTTCCCATTAGGTAAGTTCATCATTTCTTTAGTGCATGCAGTATTGCTAACATTTCCTTCTCATAAATAGGTTTCTGTAAATACTTTCCTTTGATTGGACGACTTTCAAAAGCAATGGGTCTTCCTTCCCGCATTAAAACTGCACCAATTCCATTTCCTGAGGCATCACATTCCACAATAAAGGTTTTTGTGAAGTCTGGTGTAGCTAAGACCGGTGCTAGGCACATTGCCTCTTTAAGACGTTCAAAGGCCTTAGTTGCTTCAGGAGTCCATGAAAATGCATCTTTCTTCAATAATGTTTTTAGAGGTGTTGCTATTCTCCCATAATTCTTAACAAACTTGCGATAATACCCTGTTAACCCGAGAAATCCTCGCAACTGCTTTATGGTTGTGGGGACTTTCCATTCCTTAATGGCTTTAATTTTGTTATGGTCTACTTTAACACCCTCGTGAGATACAATATGACCCAGATATTCCACCTCTTGTACTCCAAAGAAACATTTGGATGTTTTTGCATATAATTGTTTCTCCCGCAATAGTTTGAGCACCCTGTCAACATGTTCAACATGATCCTTCCAAGACCTGTTGTAGATTAGTATATCATTAAAAAATACTAGCACAAATTTTCTAAGGAAGGGTTTGAAAATGGAATTCATCAACCCTTGAAATGTAGAAGGTGCATTGGTAAGGCCAAAAGCCATGACCAAAAATTCATAATGACCCTCATGAGTTCGAAATGCTGTTTTTGGAATATCTTCAGTCTTCATTCTAATTTGATGATATCCTCAACGAAGATCCAACTTGGTGAAATAAATTGCTCCATGTAATTCATCCAATAATTCATCAATCACAGGAATGGGAAATTTGTCTTTAATGGTGAGCTTATTGAGCTCCCTATAATCCGGACACATTCACCATGATCCATCCTTCTTGTGTACCAATACTACAGGAGCAGAGAAAGAACTTTGACTAGGTTGAATTATACCCGCCTCTAACATTTCTGCAATCATACGTTCAATTTCGCTCTTTTAGACGTAAGGATATCTATAAGGCCTGATGTTTGGAGGAACACTTCCTGGAATCAAATGAATAGCATGATCATGATCATGAATAGGTGGGAGTCCTTTTGGAGTTTCAAACACCTTGGAATGATTGTCCAAGACTTGTTGGAGATCTGCAGAAATAGATGATTTTGATGTCGGAACTTCTAGTGAGCACAATTGTGCAATTACGCCTCGTTGTTCTTTCTTTAGAAGCTTTGTCATGACATTAGAGCTTATTATCCTTCCCGGCTTCCCTTCAATACCCCGTAATTCGACTTCCTTTCCTTCTCAAAAAAATTTCAAGAAAAGTTCTTGAAAATTAAAAGCTATCGTCCCCAAAGATTGTAACCATTGTACTCCTAGTACAACATCAGCACCTCCCATAGGAATGGAAAGCATTGGACTAGTCAATACATATTCCCCCATGGTTAGCTTGATATTATGGCATTTCCCAAAGCAATTTATAGTTCCTCCATTTGCAACCATCACTTGGCATTCTGGTGCTAGGTATAGGAAACAATTTAATTCCTTGGCTACCTTACAATGAATAAAATTATGGGTGCTACCTGAATCAATCAACACTATTACCTTTTTCTTCTTGATCCGTCCTTCTATCTTGAGAGTTTGAGTAGTAATTCCTGCCAGCGCATTACATGATATGGTCGGATTCATTTCTTCCTCTTCTAGGGCCGGTTCCTGGTGTATATCCTCTTCTTGTTCATTTTCTTCTTCTTCTTCACAATCTATGTAAAATAATTTCTTTTCAGCACACTTATGACCTTTAGTGTATTTGCTATCACAACTGTAGCAAAGCCCTTTTGCTCTTTTCTCTTCCAATTGTTTTGGTGTCAACCTTGTAGGTTGTGGAAATCTAGGCGTAGCAACACTTCCTTCTTTATAGAATTGAGTGGTAGGCTTCCTTGTCGCCATAATTTTACATTCAACTTTTCTTGCCAACCTGAATGCCTTCTCCAATGAATCAGGTTCCAAAACATGAACTTCATGTTGGATGTTATCCTTTAGAGTGCATATGAAGAGATCAATCCTGTGTTCCTCTGGAATATCAGTTACCCTTATATTCAATTTTTGGAAGTCCTCAATGTGCTGCCCCACTAAACCCTTTTGTTTGAGATTTATCAATTGGCTAAAGAAGGTGTTGCTCTTTGTATCCTCATAATGTGCTATCATTTTCTCCGTAAAAATTGACCAAGTGACAATTTTTTTACGGGAGCAAAGCCATCGATACCATACAAATGTATTTTGTTCTAAATGTAAAGTTGCAATGCATACCTTTTGTGTGTTTTTCACATTATTGAGATCAAAATATTGCTCCATCTGTAGTATCCATGTTATAGGATCCTTTCCATCGAAACTCCTCATATCCATTTTTGGAATATGGTGGTTCTTCCCGCCAACATTAGATTTTATGAAATCAAAATTAACATTTATTTTGTTCTCATCATGATTTTCCCCTACTATCTTTTCACCATTAGTAAACATTTCTCGTATTAACTTTGTCAAACCTTCCATGTCTTCTTTTAGATCATTCTTCATGTTTTCCATTTTTCATCGATCTTAGCTTCCATGTCATCCATCTTAGATTCCATACTTAAATATCCATGCCATCGATCTTAGATTCTTTCATATATCTTAGATTCTCGCCTTTCTTCAAACCATCCATCTTAGTTTCCATGCCTTTCTTCACAAAACTTCCATGTCATTTTTTGTTGCTCTTTCTTGAGAGCGAGAATTTGTTACTTGTTCTTGTAATTTTGATATGTCATGTTGCCATTCTTCGTCTTCTTTGGTCATATTAGAGCTGAGCTTGATGGAGTGTTGAATTATTTTTTAGAGGCCATTTTATAATCAATACCATCATCTATTCTACATGTAGCACTTACGAAATCAATTCAACTGTTGATTCTTCAAACAAGACTTATGCAATTTGGAAAAAAAAATACACACCTTTTACTTGCTTTTGAGGAGCTCGATATTGAAATTGTATTATCTCTGTGATTGCGGCTCTTCAATATCTGAAATTCAGCACTGAAGTATCCCTCTGAATTCTCTTTTGAATGCCACAGGTCTGACTTGATTTGGATTCTCCAAGACAAAGTTATGTCCAATCTCCCACAATGACCTAATTATGGACTGGTTCAGTATAGCGAACTTGTACGACTTGCCACGTGTCACTGTTTCGTCCTTCACCTCTGAAATTGATAGCCAAGAAACTGCAATCTGTGTACTTGTGACCACTTTTTACGGCACTCCAATCCGATGCTTAGAGAGAGAGTTATTGAAATTTTCCCACGATCACCTCTTTGAGATGAAATTCGGGAGCTTGAAAAAGCACTACCTTCCACAGATCATATCTCCAAAAATATTGCGAACCAAGCTCTGAAATTTTTTGACAAGTTTCCTTAGGATTTCAGCTTTGCACCATAAAAATTTCAGACTCTGAACCTCAGTAGAAAAAAATTTATAGCGCCAATTCCACGATGACCTGTTTAGGAGCCTGAAAAAATACCTAACTTCCACAGATCATATCTCAGAAAATATTGCGAACCAAGCTCTGAAATTTTTATACAATCTTCCTCAGGATTTCGGCTTCGCACCCTAAAAATTTCAGCATCTGAAACTTCATAGAAAAAAATTTATAGAGAAAATTCCACGATGACCTGTTTGGAGCCAATTAACGAAACCTAGAATCCAAAACTCTGAAACCAAATGTTGAAGCAATCCAAAAAGAGAAGAAAAGAGATATAAACGCCTTAGAAATGGGCCACTTCGAGGGGGCAACCTCCAATACATTACATAAATGAACAATTCTTGGATGATTCAATTACAAAACCTCCTTTCTATATATAGGAGTCCATGGGGCCATAATGTAATCCTAGTGGGCCACAATGTAATCCTAGCCGACCTAACAATAATAATTTAAGGGCACAATAATAACAAAATGGGGGTTACAAGGGTACAATAATAACAATAAGGGGTTTACACTAATAATAATAAGGGACTATACTAGTGATATAGGGACCTAACAATGACATAGATAGTGATTCTACCACTAAGCTACATGCACCGAGAAGGCCTCATAAAGGTGGCAAACATGTGAGAGAAGAGCCCACCTCATTGACTCAATTGCAGGCCTGCCCACTTGCCATGGCATGTTTTCGAGAGCAGTCATGCTATTAGTATTGTGAGATGATTGCTCGGATTCAACATCATCAGGAGTTGGCTCGGTTGTTTGTATTACATTTGCATGATGGTCAGGTAACTCTTGCTGGTGTAAATTTCACCTTGACACTGGAAACCATATCTCAAGCAACCGGGATACTGAATGTGGGTGAACAATGGAACAAAAGACAACAGGTGGATAGAGTTCATTATGAACCATACATCAGGCCTAGCTATGTGAGACATCTCAGCAGGGTGTTCCCATTCCGGTTCCTAAATGAATCCTATGCGCCTTTGATGAGACTCATTATCAGATACTTCAGTTGTGAGGGCCGGTTCTCACGCCTTTATGCCTACCACATCAGGTTATTGATGCATTTCACTAGAGTGAAGATGATGAACATACCTTATTTCATGTGCCGGAACATCGAGAGAATGACCACTCTTGTGCAGAAGAAAACTCCCGAGCAGCAGTACAACAGTATTGATCACTATGCACTCATCAAGATTGTTGTTGTACATCATCTTGGATTGCAGGGTATTGCATGGGAGGATTTCATTTCCCATGACTTCTTCACAGCCCCTCAGGTTCCTCCGGAGGTTTTCCATGATGTAGGTGAACCGTCACATCAGCCTGAAGGTCCCGAGATAGAGCCAATCAGTGTGCTAGTGTTTGTTACTTATCAGAGAGGCACCAGAGTACTATCTGCAGCAGCCCGACGAGTATTATCTCCACCTGGGGTGGAAGGGGTCTCGTTGCCATCATCAACAGCACACGTACAGGTATAGGTACAGGATAGAGGTAAGGTGCCTATGTAGGATGAGGGCCCTTCAGGAGGCCAGGATACTGATTTCACATTGATTGATAAGGATTTGAGCTCTCCAAGCTCAAAGCTGAGAGAGACCATTCAGGAGCAGAAGGCTGAGATCGATACCTTGACCGTCAAGTTGTAGAGAGCTAAATGGATCATAAACTATCTGGAGCAGCAGAACAAACAGTTGGAGGATCAGCAGACAATCATGGAGTTGCAAAACATCCGTGAGAACCGGCAAGCTGCTCGAAGAAGCCCAACAGAGATGACACCCATTGAGCGGGAGATTGAGGCTAATAGAGAGACTTGGCTTGAGAGGGTCAATATTCATCTCGAGAAGCTATTGGAGAAGGAAAACAAGGAAAATAACATGCTCAGACACATGAAGAACCATTATTGGGCGCAACATCATGTTTGCAAAGTGAGGATCAAGATCCTGAAGGCAAGGTTAAGGAGGGCACTAAAGCGCGGAAAAAGGCATGATAGGCTCCAAATTTTGGCCAAAGCTTCTTTGGCCCAACATAGTGCTTGATGAGGGACCTTCAGCCCAAATTTCAAGAAATTTGGGAAAGATTTTGTCAATTTTGAATTTTTTGCTCTCAAAACAGATTTTCCTGCCCGACGCGTAGCGCCACTTGGCGCGCGCTTATAATTGGCAGCTCTACTAGAGGAAAACTTTACATTTATGGATTTTTCATCAAAATTTGTGCATTCCTATGGATTACCTAAGGATTTCATCAAGTTCTGGGTTGCCCAAAGGGTCAAAAACACCCTAAAAATGGCCTTTCTGCCACCTTTTGCACACACAGGAAGCAGTGTTGGGAGATTGGATTTTTGGAGGGGAAAATGGCAACCAAATCTAAAAATTCCACTTGGGTTGGAAATTAGACAGGCAGGGCTTTCCAACGAGCTATCCTGTGCTCAATTTGGACTTTGGGAAGGCCCTCCAAATCAGCCTCAAACTTGTGCTACGCATAGATATTTCAGGCGCGGCGCATAGAGAAATTTGGCCTATTTTTCACTCAGCAGCTCAGAATTTCGCCTAGTTTTGACTAGTTTGACTTTTTCATGTAACTCTTGATGTACCTTGATGTAATTTCATGACCATGATGTAATTTTGGCACATTTTTACTCATTCTAGTAGATTCATTCACCAAAAAGTGAAATGTAAGTGAATGAATCAGTTTCCTATCATATACAGGCAAGTTGTTTCATTGCCTATTTTTCAGTTCCTAGTTTAGATGTGGTTGAAACAGCTCCTAGAATGATGAGCTCGACCCCTAGAGGCATGGGAATGAGTTAGGTTTGTCTATATCATGTAATTCATCAATCATTTTTAGGGTTGGACATTTGGGATTGCTTGGCACTTCATTGTACATTTCATCTCTGCACTTTTGGCAAAGGAATAGACCAGGGTTTGCAGCACTCTTTGGGATCCATGTGGCTCTGTGTTTTGATGGTGTTTTTCTCTATGTAATTTTAAGTTCACTGAGGTTTATGTGTATCATTTCCCTTCTCCTTTCTTCTTAAATTAAACAAATGAGTGATAAAGGTGGAATTCATTAGATTGCTTTGCTCTGCCTTCAGTTTTGTATAATTTTCCATGTTTTCATTTGTTTGAAGAGGATTCTTGAAAGCCTCTTGCCCTCTTCAGCTCCTCACCGGTCAGAACCTTCCATTCATTCAATCTAAAGCATCAAAACAATTTCCTTCCTTGCCCCAATCAGAACTCTACAAAAACTAGGCCTTATCCCTGGATCCAAAACTGCCTTTCGCCTTGATTCCAACAAAAACCCCCAAAAACACAATCAAACTCCTTTACTTATATACCTAGCCTAAAATTAGCTTTTATTTCAAGTCATCTCAAGCCTTATTGATTATCTTTGCTGAGATTGACCCGGAGAGAGCCCTCTCCTGATCTGGTAGGGCTAGCTACCAGACTGAGTGTGGTTTGATGTTACCCTGAAATCTTCCTTCCTTCAGCCTGAGGTAGATTTAGGCAATAACAGATACCACTGTAATATCCCAAAACCGAGATTTTATACAACAATAAGAATACCTTAAGGTATTATAAAGTTTTAGAGCAGCAAGTAATCAACTCATGTATTGTATTTAAACACATAGCTTCCATATAACAATCACAGCAACAAACTATGCCTTTATACAATGTCACCAAGTGGGGGAAAGCAACAGTTTTGGCCCCAAAAACATTATTTTATGAATATTGAGTTATAACAGTGAAAAATAACGGTTGTGTCCCTTAGAATAGACAATATATGACATGCAAGCAAAATGGTTTCAGAAACAAATGCCTTTAGCCTAGTTAAACAGGCCTCCCATGCTCAAAACATCTTAAAATTGACAAAACCCCAAGACTGCAACACACAGAAATTGTTGCACAAGATAATGTGTAGTATAATGGAGGTAAAACTTAGAAAATATAAAGAGAAATCAGATATTCTTATTATATTACTCAATGAGGCATAAAAACAGAGATCTAATCTCTTTTATACAGATCCAAGAAGGCCCGGCAAGGGTTTCTTGACAGAAATGATATACATGAAAGAGCTGCTATAGATATGTGGCTGAATCACACTGTGTAGCTTAGATTCTGCATAAAAATGGCTGAACATGCAAATAAAAGGTTGTAGATGCCTCCTCTAGCTTTCCCAAAGAAAGGTTGATCCTCCTCTTGGGAAATTAGCTCTCCTCAAAATGGGGTTTTGACCCCTCCCACTGCACACCTTAAGAAATAACGCAGTTTTCTGAAGGGACTGTGTTTTTTCTGAATTTAGGTGCTTGGCCCAACACTAGGTAGTGGAAAATTCATATCATAAACCTCCTCTTAGATTTCTTAGACAAGATCTCCAAGAAAGAGTAGGGAATCCCCACCCAGGAAAACCCTTGCACTAAGCAGTGCAGCAACTTAGCTAAACAGCCAAGTATGCAGGAATTCTAAGTAGACCACATAAAAATATAATCTCCAATATTTCCATATGCTTTCCATATCCTCCATTATATAATTGATGAGCTTCCTCACCAAGGGTCCCACCCACTAGGAGGTTGCTTCCATGCAAAGATTCCTCCATCACAATTACGTTGTCTTCATTAGTGAGGGAAATCCTTTTACAGCGCAGTTTGATTTAGTCAAGCTTGACTGGATCAATCTTGATAGGGTCATCCTTGACTGAGTCTTCATGCCTTGTCTCCTTTCACACTCAAGGTGTCTTCATTTTAGCTAACTGGCTTGATTTTCATTCACATTTAGTTGTCTTTATTTAGGATCCAGTCTTTGAGGATAAATCATGTTTACTTGGTCAAACTTGACCTTGTCCACATAGTTTAGATCTTGTTCACACATGTGGATTCTTGATCTGGTTATCCCATGACCCCTTTTCACATTATGAGGGATTTTTATTCATACTTGAGCAAATTATGAGCCTCCTTGCCCATTTATTCATTCATCTAAATTTTAAGAGAAAAATTAATATTCCCATTAGTTGAAGCTAATTTAGGAATATTACATTGATGGAGCCTCATCAAGAGAAGGACCGGGAGCTGGTGTAGTTCTCATTACTCCCACTCAGCAAGTGGTAACTTTATCATATAAACTGCAATTTTCCACCACTAATAACACTGCTGAGTATGAGGCGCTTATTTTGGGTATGAAGGCAGCAAAATATTTTGGAGCTGAACAACTAATTGCTTTTGGTGATTCCAAATTGGTGATAAGGCAGGTGAGAAATAACTATCAAGTGAAAAAATTCAAATTGAATAATTATAGAAATGAAGTGTGGGATTTGATTGAGCATTATTTTTCAGCATTCAATTTAAATTTTGTCACTAGAGAGGAAAATGAAATGGCAGATTCACTAGCTATAGCTGATAGTAATTTCAAATTTCCTCTTGATTTCAAGCCAACATATGATGTTCAAATAAAAAATAGACCTTCCATTCCTAACAATATCAAATACTGGCAAGTATTTGAAGATGACAAAGAAATTCTGAAATTTTTGGAATGTGTAGAATATTTTGCATACATCCAAATTGATAATGAGCAGGACATTGTTGAAAATAAAAACAATAGTCATTCAAAAAGACCATGGCTGGCAAAGACATTATTGATCTGAAAACTAACTATATTCCTAAAGGCCTAGTTCTTTTAGAGGGGTTTCATGATAATAATGATGTATTTTTAAAGCCTGAGAGCAAAGTAGATGGAGAGAGTACAACTGACTACAATATTGGTATAGAAGATCATCCTAAATTAGTTAAAGTTTCTAAATTTATTTCTCAAGAAACTAGAACTAAATATGTCAAGCTGTTGAAACAGTGTGTAGACATTTTTTCATGGTCCTATAGTGATTTTAAGACCTATGATAGAGGTATAATAGAACATAAAATTCCTATGAAATTAGAAGCAAATCTTGTAGCACAGAAGATAAGGCATAGCAATCCCATGTTGCTCCCTATTATTGAAAAAGAGACCAAGAAATTATGGGAAGAAAAAATAATTCTGCCTTTAATATTTTCCAATTGGGTAGCTAATATAGTTCCGGTTCGAAATAAGAATGGTGAAATTAGAATTTGTGTTGATTTTCGCAATTTTAACCGGTGTTCACTGAAGGATAACTATCCATTACCCAAAATGGATTATATTTTGAATAAAGTTGTAGGCTCTAAGAGATTGGCAATGATAGATGGATTTTCAGGGTATAATCAAATCTTAGTTGATAAACAAGACAGAGAGAAGACAACATCTACTACACCCTGGGGAACATTCATGTACAACAAGATGTCATTTGGTCTAATGAATTCAGGCGCAACATTTCAACGAGCAATGGATATTGCCTTTGAGGGAGAAAACGACGTATTTGTAGTCATTTACTTGGATGACATTACAATATTTTCAAAATCTGATGAAGATAATTTGAAACATTTAAAACAAGTTTTTGACAAGTGTAGAAAATTTGGTTTGTCCTTGAACCCAAAGAAGTCATGCTTTGTTGTAAAAGAAGGAAAATTATTGGGGCAAATTGTGATAGAAAGTGGTATTTGTATTGATCCAGGGAGAATTCAGGCTATTTAGAAGATTGGTTTACCAAGGAATAAGAAAGAATTACAGTCATTTTTGGGGAAAATTAATTTTTTGAGGCGTTTTGTCCCAAATTTTGCAGAGCTAATCAAATACATAAATGTCTTACTGAAGAAAGATGCATAATTCAAGTGGAAAGATGAAACAAAAAACTCTTTTTAAACAATCAAATCAGCCTTGACTGAAGCTCCAGTTTTAATCAGCCCTGATTTTGAAAAATATTTTCTGATTTTTGCATATGCTTCTGAAGAAACAATTGCGGTGTTTTGTTACAAAAGAACAAGGAAGGCTTAGAACAACCTATTTCCTTTTTTAGACGTGCTTTAAGAGATGTTGGGTTAAAGTACAACTTTATTGAACAATAAGCATATGCACTATTTAAGGCTTTAAATTCTTTTCGAGTTTTTGTGTTACATTAAAAAAAATGTTTCTTTTGTACCAAATATTATTGTCAAAGATGTATTGCTATAGCCAGACATAGATGGCAGGAGCGGAAGGTGGTTAACCAAGATTCTAGAATTTGATATTGAGATCAGACCTACTAAATTGATAAAAGGACAATGCTTAGATCACTTGATGGCTGAATCAAATTGAAAAGCTCTAAATCTGAACATGAAGGTAGCTGAAGAAAAATATGGAGAAGGTATATCTGATTATCCTGAAATATTTCATTCAAATTGGTATAAGTATATAGTGTATTTTTTTTTTAACTTTAGTTGTCCCCCAGAAATGGAAAAGTAAAAAATAAGGGCTTTTAAATTGAAAGTTGTTAATTATTGCATATTGGAAAATCATCTTTACTGGAAAGACCCTATGGGAGTCTTATTAAGATGTGTATATGAAGCTGAGTCACATAAAATTATGTCAGCCATACATGTAGGGGTGTGTGATGGACATTAGTATTGGAGAGCTACTGAAATTTTTTTTAGAGCTGGCTATTATTGGCCAACTCTTTTCTCTGATGTTTTCTCCAAATTCAGGACTTGTGTTAAATGTCAAAATTTTTCTAGTAAGCAGAAGCTACTTCCATTACCTCTTATTCCTATCTCAATAGATGTTCCTTTCCAACAGTGGGGGTTCGACTCCATCGACGAAATTCATCCGCCATCATCAGGAGAGCATAGATGGATTCATACAACTACAGACTATTTTACTAAGTGGATTGAAGCCATTCCAGCCAGGAATGTCACTGACATGGTAATAATCAAATTTCTATTGGAAAATATTATGTCTAGATTTGGTTGTCCTCAGAAATTGGTGACTGACAATGCAATGGCTTTTAAATATACAAAGATGAATAGTTTTTGTCAGAAATATGGTATTGGTTTGACTCATTCTACACCTTATTACCCTCAAGTTAATGGGTTAGCTGAGTCATCCAATAAATTCTTGGTGAGAATCATTAAGAAGATGTTGCCAGAAAATAAGAGAAATTGGGACACTCAGTTAGTTCATGCTCTTTGGGCAGACAGGGTAAGTAGCAAAAGATCAATTGGAATGTCTCCCTTTCAACTTGTTTATGGTATTGATGTTGTAATGTCATTACAATTATCCCTTCCTATTATGAAGTTTTTGCAAGATTAAATTGATGATTAAAAGAAAAATCAAAGGAGAAAGATGCAGCTGATAGAAGCTCATCAAATCCGAGAATCACTGATGGGAAAAGTACAGAAATACCATACCAAAGTCAAATATGTTTTTGACAAAAGAGAAAATCAACAGTTATTCCAGGAAAATAATTTGGTGTTGCACTAGGATGTCAGAAGGGAAGACCATGGAAAACATGCTAAGTTCAATAATTTATGGCTTGGGCCATTCCGAATTGCTCAAGTTTTGGAAAACAACACATTTCTGCTCAAGCATCTAGATGATGATCAACTGACTGGAGGTCCAGTTAATGGTCATTTTCTTAAAAAGTTCTATGTTTGATAAGTTAGTTAGTCATTCCATTGTACATATCCAGAGTGACATGTCAATAAAATCCATGCCCAATGGTACTTGTGTATGTAAATATAGTCAGTCTTGAGTCCCGTCAATGAAAGGTCAGTTCTAGTCATTAGTTCCTAAAGTTTTCTCAGTCCTGAAAGTTTTAAGGCACTGAGTCTACAGTCCTTGAAGTCTCACAAGGAGGACTTTATCCCCAATAGGAGCCACTGTCAGCACTATAAATGTTAATAGTCTGACCACCATTATATTAGTGTTTTTTTATTTTTTCTTGTTCCCTAGCCTATGTCAAATTTCTAATCATCTTTAATAAAATCCAAAAGAGTCCCAAAATCAAAATGATTTTTAGTTTTATATGTGGTATTATTTCTTAGATTCATAAAGAGTTAAAACCATTATTTTAACTTAGGTTGGAGTCAAAATTATTGGTCATTTTAGTAATAATAAAATAATAGCTACTCTTTCTGAAAAGGCGGCTATTTCTTCAGGCTTTTGTTTTCATTGGTGACATAGAGATAAAAGTAGCTATTTCCACGAAATTGCATAAGGAGCTACAAGGAGCATTATTCAGAGAAAAGATCATTCTCCTTTGAAATAAATTGAAGATATTTTATATTATGAGATATTATTTTTTATAAAGCATAATTATTTCTAAATTAGAAGAAATATTATAAGGGAATGATTATATTGTTGGTGGAGCTAACCTATAACTACTCATTATAGCTGAACCAGAAAATGAGGTACAAAGTATCAATTTATTAATGATGCGGAGGAGTGATATATTTTATGGGGTGACTTGGCGCTCAGATTTGAATCATTTCAAATTGTGTCAATTAAACCACACCATGATTAAAGGCACGCAGACTCCAGAGGATTACATTCACTATTTTTCATGACCAATTTCTCCAAGAAGGTTATAGCTAATAATGTTACATATTCCAGCAAACGACTTATCTTCTCAGGAAATAAAGTAGGGTTGTGTGTAGATTTTTTGTCTCTAGTTTGAACAGTTGTGCATAAAGGTTGAGCTTATGTGTTAAGCAGTATGGGTAAAGGTGGAAAATTTAACCGCTTTGAGCCAGCGAATAACAAATTTTTAGACCATAGAGAAAAGCCCCAATTTCAAGCAGCAGGCTGGTACAGGTTTCTAAAGAAGTTTTCCGGGGAAAATGTACTTGTTGCACAGGAATTTGCTGAAATTTTTTACGGGGAGAAAGTCAAGCTTAGAAGAAAAACCTTCAAAATCACTGAGACCATTATAGACAGGGCTACTCAGACTTCAGCGATTGGAGAATTTTGGTTCAAAAAGAAAATGCTACAAGAAGATGTAATTTCTTTCCTCACACCTTAACATGAAAATGTCAATTGGACTCCTTCTGTGCATATTTCCTGTTTTAGGCTAGAATGGCAGCATTTCATAACTATTGTGCAATGCTATATAACCTATGAGGGTAGATTCTCTACTTTTCATCAATATCAAGTGAGATTTTTGTCTCACATCTCAGGTGCCAAACCTATGAATTTTCCTTTCTTTCTCTACAAATCCTTGTTAAAAATGTTTTTAAAATTACCGAAGACCCCTAATTATTCCCTGCATAACCTCTATCATAGAGGCTTAATCAAGATGTTGGTGTTCTATGACCTTAAGAAAAAGAGAACTACCTGGGATAAGTTTCTAACAGATGAAGGATTTGGTATCATCAATTCTAGGAGGAGGGTAGGGAGACCTAAGAAACGAAATTTCCAAGAAGAACAAACTGTCTCAACACTTATGCCAAATAATTCACAAGAAACTTGATCTATTCCATAAATGAGTAGACAAACTAGAAGTCAGCAAAAAGAGCCAAAACTAAATCTGTCACTCCCATACCAATGGTACAACCAATAGAAAAAATTTATACAAGGAAAATTTTTAAATAACCCCAAAATTTAGAATCATTTAGAAGAGAACATGCAATTAGATTCAAGCAAGGGAATACTCTGGCTAATAAAGAGGTTAAATATATAGGTGAGGAAAACATAGCATCTTCCCCAATACATAAAGGCAAAAGGAAATTGATCTTAATAGAAGAAACTTCGGACGAAGTCAGCCCTGAAGTACCAATTCAACACTCTGTTCCAAAAATTGCAGGAGAGCAAGAAGAAAACAGTGACACCCCTTAAATAGAAGAACCAACATTAGCTCAACTATTTTCTTCTCTTAAGACATCCAAGACATCTACCAGAATAAAGGACAAAAATATCATTCTCTCCTATTCATCTTTTGAAGAAGACAGTACTGAAGAGGATTTCTTAGAGACAGAGTATGAGGCGGGCCAGTCTAGCAGTATCATGCAGAGAAGAAGAGAGGTTTCTTATATTCCCAACCCATACCTCAGAAGACCTCACACTAGGCCTAAAAACAAGCTAAGACTGAACAACAAACTCATTGCTAATCCTAGTCTGAAAGATGAAATTATAAATGTTGATGAAAGCCCAAGAAATGAAGCCAAGAAGGCTAGATCCTAGAAACAGAAACATGCAAGAAAAGGAAAAGCTAAAAGAGTCTCTAAGGAAGAGTCCCTCAAAATCTTAGCTTTTGTGCTTGATTTTATTTAAACATTTAAGGCAAATAAAAGAAGAATAAGCACACATTTTTAGCTTAATCAAAAAATGCAGCTATTTACAGGGTTTCCAATAATAGCTACTTGTTTCTGAAAGGTAGCTATTATTTCCTAATTTTTTGTATAAAGGATGTGGAGGGAGTTTTTGTTCAAATATCGAAGGATGATATTAAGGGGTAATTACATACATGCAATATCAATAGAAGAATCTGTTTCCAAGTGTCAATTAATCAAGTTCTCTTCCAGATGTTAGTTTCAGTTGACAATTTTTGCACTTTTGGGGGAAAGAGCCAGATATAATCTTCAACTGTTACTTGCACTTTTTGAGGAAGTGGTTATACCAGAAAAGAGGAGAAATTTGTTAGCAGTTTTCCACATCACTCCAGCCACTTCGAACTATATGCCATCATGTTGTTTGTCTTTATTATGTTTCACTACTTCGTATTATGGTTAAGGACAAGCTTCACCTTATGTATCGAAATATGATAACTCCTCCAGAATAGATTCACACTTTTTTTGGAAATATCAACATAATATCTCTTGTATATATATGATGAAACTCAATAGAGAAAAGGTTGGTGGTTTTTGGATCTTTTACTCATGTGATCAGTGTACTCTTTCAGTTAATGATATTGAAGAACAATTTTGAGGACTTATTACTATCTTGATATGTGTATTGTTGATCCTTCTTATGTGTTTCCATAGCTAAATCTCTTCAGTTCCAGTTTGTAGTTTCAATGTTGTTATATGTTTTTATGAGGCTCTTGATGTGTTTATGTATTTTATCAATTTTTAGCAGTATTACTTAGTAAAATTTCTTGATGAGGTGTGCATAATAACTAGTTAAAGAGCGTTCCTTATGACAGTGACTTTTAATGATATTCAATAATATTATTGTAATTCTTATGATAGGCTTCTCTTATTGGTATATTATCAAACTGGTTCTTGTGTTTTTTTTCAACAAAGTAGTGGATTTCTAGCTTGCATAGCCACTGTCCCTTATGTTATTCCATACTTTCTTCCTGCCATAGACTACAAACTTATCTTTTGCTACCATATCAGGCCTAAATACCCTCATTGGTGTGACAGTGAATTTATCTTAAACCCTTTTGAGTGATTAAGAGCTTTAACCACCTACCAATTATATAATTCAAATCATTAAATTTCCCTAGAGCTTAGGATGTGACTGGTCAAGAACTTGAAGCAATCCAAGCGTTAATTCTAGCGCTAACAGTTTCCATGTTTCAAGCATCTCGAGCTAGCCAAAAGTGGCCCAATTCGAGCAGCTAGTGCCTTTGCATCCTATTTGTGTTCACTCGACACAACCATCAAGACCTTCTCCTCAAGGACCTTCTCCTTCTAGTAGTCTCTCACCCAATCATTTTAAACCATGAATGGTCCCCCCAAGCCTTAACCATTTGGGAGCCATTCTGCTAAGACATTACCCTTCTAGTCAGACGTCATTTTTAGCTCCTCCCTCTAGAGTATTTTCGGTTCCTGTTATGGCTATGTTGAGTCTACCCAATTTAACCCTGGGGATCCCAGTCTGTACATTGATCCCCCAGAAAACACTCCACTTGGTCAACTTAAACCATATACTGCTTTGCCCCTGGTTCAATTGGTCGCCATGACCTTTCCCTTTGCTTTAGTACCACAACCACCTCAACAGAACCTCCTGTTGTGAAATAATCCAGTAAGGGGGGAAAAGCTAAAAGGAATGAACCTAAGGACAAGGCTCCCTAAACAACTCCAGCTCCACTTAAGCCTCCAAATTTAACACCTCCCTCTGCTTTGTGTGATGTTTTTGGGCATGCTACCCATAACTATCCTGAACTTCCTCGTCTCAAACCTGTGGTCAACGAAACTTTTCCTAAATCTGACATCCCAGAGATCCATGTTACCTTACCTGATTCAGTTAAGAAACTCAAATAGTTGCGCACTAACCACCCTTGTGCTTTGTGCAACCTTTACGACCAATGTTCTCATCATTGTCCCCATCTCAATTACTTTCATGATACCCTTGACGCAATTCACGAAATAAAGGTCGCTCGCAGTGGATCATATACTCCTCTACTTGTGAGTTCTGCTGCACTAGAACCGGAGGACAGTTCTACACCCATTGTGATACGTCCCCGCGATGTTGAGATGACGGACTCTTCCATCACTATTCTCTATCTATTGTCATCCATGAGATTCATGGAGGAAGGCCCCTCTAGGGCTTCCCATTCTGTTTCGGTCAAACCTCCCTCGTCCAACACCTTGGTCTCAAAATCGGTACATTTTTCATCTACGAGCTATTCATCTACCCTTCGTAGTGATGTGTATGTGAGCCATATTTCTCATGAAGATGTGCCAGGTAGCCTTGCCGCATCAAGTGGTCTCTCTTCCGCCAGTCCTCCCATATTCCATTCTGATGAAGACAATATGGAAGCCATGACCACCCCTGATTTTGCTTGGGATGATATGCACCATCGTGCATATTTCTTTCTGCAACAAACCCATGATATAATATTCCTAAATTAGCATGCAGCTAATTGGAATATTAAAATCTAATTTTGTTTTCTTTGTTTGATGAATAAGTGGGTAGGGAGACCCATAAATATCTTTATTAGGAATAAAACCACTTCTCATGTGAAAGTGGATCATCTTTTCAGCTTAATAAAGCACCCTAAGGTGTCAAAAGGGGCTAGAGCATGTGGACTGGGTCAACTTTGACCAAATCAACAACACTGTTATGGAGGAGTGGACATTTATGGAGAAATAACGCATTTTTAGATGGAGACAAATTGCATGGAAGTAGTGTCATTAATGGATGGGGCTTAGGGTTTGGAAGCTCATTTCTTATATAAGGAAGAGGATGGCAGCCATATTACTCATGTTATGATACATTTATGTTTTGATTATATGTTCTGTTTAGACATATAAGCTTTCTTCATCTATTTAGCTAAGTTTGAAGTGTTGTTTAGCACAGGTTGTTCCTGATCAGGAATCCCACCTCTATCCTTGAGAAGCCTCATAGGAAGAGCTCTTGCACTATATTTCCACATTTAGGTTTCAGGCCAAGCTTAAGTCTTGTGATACAATGCAGTTTCTGTTGAGAGATGTGCTGCGTTGCAGGGTGCAGCAGCGGAAGATTGTATTGGGTGTTTTCTAAGCTAGTTTTGCAGTGGAGGAAGATTTCCTTCCATTGGGAGGTCAGTAAAGGAGCCCCTTGGGCTTATTTGATATATTTTGCATCAGGCCAAGGTGATTTTATCCCCTACAGCACAGTTCCAGTCTAGATCTACGTTATTTTAGTGAGTTGTTGCAGTGGGCAACCCAAAAATGGTTGAAAATCCAACATTACAATCTGGCCAAACCATTTATGGGTTTTCCTGGTTTTTTTAGTAGAATCCGTGGTTAAAATCCAGGATCATTCTGAGCACCTGAACAGCCTTCCACACATGGTTCTTCTCCTCAGAAGTAGTAGTTTCCAACAGCAACAATTTCCTCATGAGTAGTAATTTGCTTTCCATTGAAGGGATCAACCCTTCATTGAGAGAGTCCTTTTGGAGGAGTTCTTTCAGATCTACATCAGATTCAGCCACCTCCTTCTATGTGCTTCAGTTGCAGTGCATCTTCAGCCCTAGGGCTTTAGATCCACCATTTATATTTAGTGTATTTCTAGAAACCCATCCTGGGTTGTCTTGGAAAATTGTTGAGGAGCATATATCTCCATTTTTGGCCATGTATGAGCATGATCTTATCAGATCCATTTATATATATGTTCCAGCTGCAGTATTAGTTACTAAAACTGCGTTTTTCTTGCTTCAGTACTTTGTGTAGTAGTGTATTACATGTTTTGGGTGCATTTTGGCATGGTAGGCTTCTTTTGCCTATCTTGAGGGGCTTGATCCCCAAGATCGTGTACTTATTTATTGTTGTTATACATAATACCATGGATCTATCATTTGGCTCACATGTAATGTGTTAATACTTGTTGCTATTTCCATTATTATGAGCTATATTCCTTCTTTTCCCATTTTGGAATATTACACATGACCAATATGTTTTGGATTCCAAATACTTCACCCATAGTGAGTTCAATTGATTTTATTACCCCTTACATCGAACCCATGAATTCGATCCACATCCACCTTGTGGACATTAAATTTCCACTTGATGTTTGGGCAAGGGGCATACCTTCTAAAGGATTTCAAGGGCCCACTACTTTCTAACCCTCACAATGCACTCTACCTTAAGAAATTTTACCAATCACATATCCCATAGACATGCGTGTATTTATTTATGTCATGAATTTAGGTAGCTTGCATTTCCCACCATCATCTCATTTGTTCTCTTGTGATGCCTTTCATATGGACCCATCATCCACACTGTATATCAGCCATGTCGACGGTGCAATTCGCTTCTCCCGGAATGTAGCCTTGGTAGCTTGGGTCATTTTCACCCCCTTGAATTTGTTAGTTCACTCCAATGGTGTATGTATTGAAACTTCCACCAATAACCAGGCCGAATATGATGCAGTGATAGCTTTGTTAGTCGATGCCCTTGATCATTGCATCCTTCATCTTCATGTTTGTTTAGATTCCTTGTTGTTTTTCATGTAATTTAATGGTGTTTATCATGTGAATAATCTTGTCCTTTTTAGAAAATATTTACGAGTGAAGCTATTAGTGCGTGAATTCGAATCCATTACATTCAGTCATGTACCTCGAGCCAAGAATCACTATGTAGATAACATTGCAAACAATATTCTAGATTGACAATTATCACACACATTTAACACAAGACAATAATAAAAAAAATGGTGAATCATATACTCGTCGTATATAAAAAGATGTATATCCATAATATGTATCGACAAAATCATAAATGTTTGGAGTCCACTACCTAAATACATTCGACATGCACACCTCATGTTACAAAAATCAAAATGGGGGGCACCACATGCCCCTATATCTAATCACTATCTGGAGGGTCCTGAGCCAATGGCTCCACTCCACTAGCTCCCAGATCTTGAATTGCCTGCCCGGCCATCGCCATGCGCCACATGACCCCTCACCACTCTGAGGGTATCCTTATACATCCCTCGATGTACTAGTCATCAAGGTCATGCCACCCGTGATTTGATACACCATATAACAACAGATCACACTTACGATGGACATCCTCCAGCAAAAACTCATAATCAGGTCTCTGGTCTACTCTTGCTACACTAGATCCTACAGCCCTTGGTGCCACGGATCGTCCCACATAACCTGTCAGCTTCATTGGTGCTATGTCTACATACCAAAAGTTACGAATGAGTACCACATACATATTCTTAAAATTTAAATGCACCATAATATATAGCAAATTTCACTTACCATACGGCCCCCATGCTCGACCTGGTGGAAGTGGAAAGTCAAGGTCTCCTTGAAAGTTCATACCTGTTGGGAAAAATACTGAGAGGGGGGGGTGAATCAGTATTTTGTGCAGACAATCAAACTTTTTATTTTTCTTTTCTAAAAACCCATACGCTACTTTACTGAAGGAAACTAGCGTATGTACGCGGATATCCTTTACAAAACTCGCGTATGTCCAGAGATCTAGTTATGTGTTTGAATATTAACTCAGATCATTGCATTATTCATTCATCAGATATTTCAGAAACAGTAAATAGGAGCAGATAGAACATAATAATCATCAAACATATGCAACACACATCAACACCAGGATTTTTAGGCGGAAACCCAATTCGGGAGAAAACCACCGCTACTGTTGTTTCAGCCTTCAAAATTTATTATTAAGAAAACTTCTTACAATCATGTACTGGTGCAGACTCAAACCAGCACGCAGGCACCCACCTGCAGAAGGCTACAACCTTCTCTTGTTTACCAGTCTCTCCTGGAAGGGAGCTACAACCCCCTGTACTAGTTTACCAGCCTCTCCTGGAAGGGAGCTACTACCCCCTGATATGAGTACCAGCTTCTACTGGCAGAAAGCTTCCACTTTCATATTGAAGGCTTCAACCCTCAGATCCACTGCAGACCACGTTTCATCAATTTTCAAACTGGATCAAACAGCTCCAACACAACCCTTTACTTGTCAATAAACAACCTTTTCCCAAAGCATCAAATAGAACAGTGAAACTACTGTAACCAGAATATCAGATATAACCCAGACTTCAGAATAGATATGCAGAAACACATTCAACCTTCAGCTACCATTAGATCAGAAATCATACGCGCTTTTAATTAATCAGACCCGCGTATATACGCGCTTTCCAGAAGACGAACCCGCGTATACTTCAGTATATTTTCTAAAGAGAATCCTAACTGCGCATACGCGCTTTTCTTTCCACAGACCCTCGTATACACGCGCTTTTCATGAAACGAACCTGCGTATAGATCTATAAAAGATAAATTTTGCAGTACATACCAGATCTATAAACTTACCCAAATTTCTTCAATCTCTTCAACAGGATTGCACCAAGTCTTTTTCACTTCTTTTCAGATCATCCTTGACATTCACCATTTCTAGATCTAGAGATCTTGAGCCTTCATCATGTTCATAGGAGCATCATAGATTCAGATCTATCAATTAGGAACAGGGTTCACCCATACAGATATACTTCAGAGTGAAGTATTCATCAAAGCCCAGACTCATGCACACACCTTGCACAATGATTTTCTTCTCCTTATATAGGTTTACCCTTTTTCAATACCATGAGCCAAAACCACATCTCATCCGATGGTATTCCTGGACGGGATCAAATAGACAACCCAGCGCTCAATACAATGGGTCAATACCATGGTAGTAACCCTTGGTTTTACAAATTTAGAGCGCAATTGAGCATACGCGACTTGGCACGTACTTTTCCGCGTGCATACGCTACTTCTCCTAGACAAACCCGCGTATGCCTTAAGACGCACACTTTTCATCATTATTCTTGCACATGCTGATATTTATTTTTCTGGTACTTCTGCCCTTCTTGTAGAACATCAGATTTACATCATTAATGCATCAAGAACAACTTCATTAAGTAGGTTGCCATCATCTTCATCAAGTGGGTTGCCATCAAGGACAACACTCTGCATCATATTTCCAACAATCTCCCCCTTTGGACTTGATGGCAACCACGAAGGTGTTTGACCACCACAACAGATAGATACATTGATTATAATCATTACACAATAACCATGTTACTCTCCCCCTTTGACATCAAGGGCAAAGGGCGGATCAAAACCAACACAAGGTTTTTCTCCTCATGTAGAAGGAAGCGCTCTGCAGATCTTATGTGCACTGAAGTTACCATGCACTCCCTGAGTTCATGCTGGAAGTTCAAACATATTTTTCAATGAAGTACATGACTCTATGACCTTCCTATCACCAAGGAATTATACATACCTCAAAGATCCAACCAAGTGGATTTACATAAGAGACTCAAATACCCAAACAAAAAGGGTTTACATATTTTGACTCAACTACCCAACCAAGTGGGTTTACAAATTTGAACAAGTCCTTACATGACTAAATATTACAAGTTTACATCATAGGTCTCAACATGACCTTTTTCATCAAATTACAAATATGACCTGTTATGACCAATATCAGAAAGACCTCTCGAGAGATCATATTTCAGAATCAACAATGCATAATACCCAGCAAGGCTATTGCTCCCCCTGAACCTGTACATCAATTTACTCCTTCATCTCCCCCTTAGCTTGTGCATCCTGAACACTTTTCAACAGAAGATCATCAAGGCATCTTTACCCAATATCAGAGAATGAGACAAAAATATAAGAGATAAAACTTCACCAGAGATACCATACAGCATCAGAGATATCAAACAGTGCTGCAGATGTGTTGTAAAATGCTGACCCTAACCAAAAATTGTCAGCAGCTGACCATACGCGGCTTTCTATGGATAAACTTGCGTATATACGCGAATGTCTTTCAGGAAACCTGTGTATCCAATTTGATCTTCTAAATTTAAGCAGTTCTGATTTTCTTCACAGCAGAGACTACTCCCAGCTTTTGTCTGAGATATTCGAATGCTTCCCTGGGCAGAGGTTTGGTAAATATATCAGCAACTTGTTCTTTGGAGGGAACATACTCCAACTTCACCTTTTGTTCAAGCACTTGTTCACGTAAGAAGTGATACTTGATGGGAATGTGATTGGTCTTTGAATGCATAACAGGATTCTTTGAGATACTGATGGCACTTGTATTATCACACATAATGGAGATAGGAGGTGTACATTTGATTTGAAAATCTTGCAAGGTTTGCATCATCCAAAGGAGTTGAGTGCAACAAGACGCGGCAACCACATATTCTGCTTCTGCTGTAGATAAGGCAATAGAATTTTGCTTCTTGCTGAACCAAGATACCAACCGGGGCCCCATATAGAATGCACCACCACTAGTGCTTTTTCGATCATCAACATTTCCAGCCCAATCTGCATCCGTGTAAGCATGAAGAGTAAGATCGGCATTCTTTGGATACCATAGTCCAAAGTCTTGAGTTCCTTGTAGATATTTGAATATTCTTTTGACAGCCTGAAGGTGAGACTCTTTTGGATTAGCTTGGAATGGTCCAACAATCCCAACTGCATGCATAATGTTTGGTCTAGTCCCAGTGAGATAAAGTAGGCTTCCTATCATTGATCTGTATTCTGGTTGATTCACCGCGGGAGAATCATCATGAGAAATGAGGTTACATCCGGTTATCATTGGTGTACTTACAGGTTTGCATTCTTCCATGCCATACTTCTTCAGAATTTGCTTAAGATATTTTGCTTGTGATAATAATATACCATATGCAGTTTGATGCACTTGCAAGCCAAGAAAGAATGTTAGTTCTCCAAGTAAGGACATTTCAAATTCTTGCTGCATGACAGAAGCAAATTTCTTACTCATAGATTCTTCATTACTCCCAAAAATGATGTCATCAACATATACAACCATAATCAATAGTTTATCATTTTCAACCTTTGTGTATAAGTTGCTATTAGCAGACCCCTTTGAAAATCCTTGTTGATGAAGATATTTGTCAAGACGATAATACCATGCCCTTGGAGCTTGTTTGAGACCATATAGGGCCTTTTTGAGTCTACAAACAAGATTTTCATCATTTCCCAAAATGAATCCTTCTGGTTGTTCTATATAAACTTCTTCTTCTAGATCACCATTGAGAAAGGCAGATTTAACATCCATTTGATAAACTTTGATTTGTTGAAAACTTGAAAAAGCAAAAAACATTCTTATGGCTTCAAGTCTAGCTACAGGAGAAAAAGTTTCTTCAAAGTCTATACCTTCTTGTTGAGTATACCCCTTGCAAACCAGTCTAGCTTTGTTTCTTATAACATCCCCATTCTCATTTAACTTATTCTTGAATATCCATTTAGTTCCAATGACATTTTTATCATGTGGTCTTGGCACCAATTCCCAAGTGTGATTCTTTTCAATTTGATCAAGCTCTTCATTCATAGCTTGAATCCAACATTCATCTTTGCAAGCTTGATTGACATTGTGTGGTTCAATTGTGGATAGAAATTCCAGATAGCTAGAAGATCCCACAAGAGTCCTCCTTGTTTGTACACCTGATTCCTTGTCTCCCAAAATTTGAGATTCAGGATGATTCTTTTGAACATATCTGGATGGAGCCTTTTTAGATAAATAATCTTCAGGTTCTTCATTGGATCCACTGTCTATATCATTTCCATTTGATGTAGAAGGACAAAAATCACCATCATCTTCTTCTGTTGCTTGTTTTTCTTCTTTAGGAGCTGCAGGAGACTCATCAATAACAACATCAATACATTCAACAATCTTTCGAAGCATTTTATTGTAACATTTGTATGCTCTGCTTGTAGATGAGTAACCAAGAAGTATCCCTTCATCTGATCTAGGTTCAAATTTGCCAAGCTTTTCATCATTATTTTTGATAAAGCATTTACTTCCAAAAATTCTAAAATGCTTCACAGAGGGAGAATTACCATACCAGAGTTCATATGGAGTTTTGTCACTATTTACCCGAACATGTGCCTTGTTGAGAATGTTTGTTGCTGTATGTGCTGCTTCTCCCCAGAACATGTCAGGAGTTCTCGAATCATCAAGCATAGCTCTAGCCATTTGTTGAATTGTTCTATTCATTCTTTCTGCTATGCCATTTTGTTGTGGAGTGCCTGCTACAGAGAACTGTCTTTTTATGCCATGTTGTTCACAAAATTCAAAGAATTCATTTGATGTATATTCTCCTCCTCGATCAGATCTACGACACTTGATTTTTAGTTCTAATTCATTTTCTACCAATGCTTTGAAGATCTGAAATTTTTCAAATGCTTCATCTTTGTGTTTAATCAACCCGATCCAACACATTTTAGAGTAATCATCAATGAATAAGATATAGTATTCTTCCCCACGTGGTGAATTTTTCCTCATAGGTCCACATATGTCAGTATGAATGAGTTCAAGAAGCTTACTTGATGATCCTTCTTTGGCATTAAATTGTACTCTGGTCTGTTTACCGAATTGGCAAGATTTGCATATGATACTCTCTGGTAGAGAAATATTGGGAAGACCACGAACAACTTGAAGTTTGCTTGCTTTGTTGATTTGAGAGAAGCTCAGATGCCCCAGCCTTCTATGCCATAGCCAATTTTATGAAGACTTGCTCAAGTAACATTGATCTTTGCATTTCTTCAATACATACAGGTTGCTTGGAGTTCTTTTCCCTTTTATAATATTTTTACCTGTATCAAGATCACGAACCACACATTCTTTTGAACTAAAGACAACTTCTGTTCCTTGATCACACATTTGACTTACACTTAACAGGTTATGCCTTAAGCCATCCACATACATGACATCATTAGCCTTCACCTTTTCTTTTAGAAACACGGACCCTTTTCCTTTAATTACAGCAGGAGTATCATTTCCAAATGTAACTTTCTTTTCCTTTTCTAGACCATTATATGCAAGAAGTTTGCTTTTGTCACCTGTCATGTGTCTTGAGCACCCACTATCAATGTACCATTGATTTTCTTCACCTTCTGCAAATAACGCTATTCCACAATTTTCAACCTGTAATTCCTTCTTTTTCCATACTTTGGAACTTGAGGGAGAATGTTGTTTTGGTTGGACTTTGCTCCTGCATTCAGATTCTTCATGGCCAAAGTTATTACAATAAGCACATTCAACTTCATTTTGAAATGGAGAAAAGTTGTTATAGGTTTTCTTCTTTGGTTTAATATCCATCCTTTTCTTTCTTGCTTCTCTTGTCATGATGGTTTTATATGCAACACATTGAACAACTTTATGACCAAAATTGTGACATGAGAAACATTGTCCATTGAAGTAGAAATTTCTGCGATCATGAAATCTTCTGTTTGAATTTACCTGTTGATTGTTGCTTCTTTGAGAGATATCCCTTGTATTGTGATGATCATGCTTTACTTGTAAAGATTATTTATTCCCTTGCTGAGTGGCTGAATGAAGTAAACCAGTTGTAGCTACTTTTAGATAATTTGGTGCAGAAGCTTGAGAAGATTCTCCGGTATATCCAAGACCTGTCTTGATAAGAGGAGAACGTTGAACCTTGATAATCTCATCTAAGGTTTTAGATCCTTTAGCAAATCTAAGATTCAGAGTCTTTACTTTCTCAAGTTATTTTCTTAGACTTACTACTTCACATTCTAATTTTTCATTATGTTTCTTTGCTTCTTCATTCTGCCTTTTCAGAGTCTCTATGATTATTTTACTTTCTTCCAAGCATATTTTGAGTTGATTGTTTTGATCAAGAAAATCATTGTCATCTAGAGCATCCACAAAAGCATCCTTATCGTCTCTATAATTATTTTCAAATGCCATGAGAAGTCTAATATCTTGTTCACAATCTTCCTCACTATCAGATAACCCATCACTGTCTTCATTTTTATAGTAGATTTTCTTAGAGCTAGATCGATTCTTATTCCTTCTTGCTACTTCTTTCTCTTTAGCAGATGTTTCTTTATAAGGACATTTTGCAGCATAATGACCAACTCTTCCACAATTGAAACATTTGAAAGGAAGCTTACCTTTGAATCTTCCGGTTCCTAGTTGGAGTCTTCTCACAAAGTTTGCCTCATCTTCTTCTGAGATATATCCTGATCCTTCTGATTTTTGAACTTCTTTCCCTTTTGTAGAAGCTTTAAAAATAGCTTCTTTGACTTCAGATGGTCCTCCTCTCCTCATTTCATAAGCAGTCAATATGCCATGAAGTTGCACCACGGAAAGATTTTGAATATCCTGTTTTTCTTCAAGGGCAGAAACTTTTGATTCAAATTTTTCCGTTAGCGATCGTAAAATTTTCTCAACCAAAGTAGTGTCGGATATTGTTTCACCCAGATTTCTCATACGATTTACAACATCATCAATACGTAAAAAGAAACTGGCAATACTCTCATCACCATGCATCTTTAAATTTTCATATTCAATTATGAGAGTTTGGAGTTTTGCACTTTTTACCTTTGCGTCGCCTTCATAACTTAGAATGATTTTGTCCCATATTTCCTTTGCTGTATTCAGCTACATGACTTTGACAAATTCTGATTCAGTTAGACTTCCTGTTATAGCATTGACCGCTTTTGCGTTTGATTCATAATTCTTCCTTTCAGTTGGATCTGTTGGTGTAGTAGCTGGATATTGATATCCTTGTTCAACAATGGCCCATACATCAGCTCCCATAGACTGAAGATAGAATCTCATCCTCATTTTCCAGAAGATTAAATTGCTTCCGTTGAAGAGCGGGGGCTTGATAGATGTTGTTCCCTCATGATTGCTCATCTTGCTTGATCTTCCTTCTAGCGGCTAAGCTTTTTCAGAAGGACCAACTCCGATACCAATTGTTGGGAAAAATACTGAGAGGGGGGGGTGAATCAGTATTTTGTGCAGACAATCAAAATTTTTCTTTTTCCTTTCTAAAAACCCATACGCTACTTTACTGAAGGAAACTAGCGTATGTACGCGGATATCCTTTACAGAACTCGCGTATGTCCAGAGATCTAGTTATGTGTTTGAATCTTAACTCATATCATTGCATTATTCATTCATCAGATATTTCAGAAACAGTAAACAGGAGCAAATAGAACAGAATAATCATCACACATATGCAACACACATGACCACCAGGATTTTTAGGTGGAAACCCAATTCGGGAGAAAACCACCGCTGCCGTTGTTTCAGCCTTCAAAATTTATTATTAAGAAAACTTCTTACAATCATGTACTGGTGCAGACTCAAACCAGCACGCAGGCACCCACTTGCAGAAGGCTACAACCTTCTCTCGTTTACCAGTCTCTCCTGGAAGGGAGCTACAACCCCCTGTACTAGTTTACCAGCCTCTCCTGGAAGGGAGCTACTACCCCCTGATATGAGTACCAGCTTCTACTGGCATAAAGCTTCCACTTTCATACTGAAGGCTTCAACCCTCAAATCCACTGCAGACCACGTTTCATCAATTTTCAAACTGGATCAAACAACTCCAACACAACCCTTTACTTGTCAATAAACAACCTTTGCCCAAAGCATCAAACAGAACAGTGAAACCACTGTAGCCAGAATATCAGATATAACCCAGACTTCAGAATAGATATGTAGAAACACATTCAACCTTCAGCTACCATTAGATCAGAAATCATACGTGCTTTTATTTAATCAGACCCGCGTATATACGCGCTTTCCATAAGACGAACCCGCATATACTTCAGTACATTTTCCAAAGAAAACCCTAACTGCGCATACGCGCTTTTCTTTCCACAGACCTGCGTATACACGCGCTTTTCATGAAACGAACCTGCGTATAGATCTATAAAGGATAGATTTTGCAGTACAAACCAAATCTATAAACTTACCCAGATTTCTTCAATCTCTTCAACAAGATTGCACCAGGTCCTCTTCACTTCTTTTTAGATCATCCTTGACATTCACCATTTCTAGATCTAGAGATCTTGAGCCTTCATCATGTTCATAGGAGCATCCTAGATTAAGATCTATCAATTAGGAACAGTGTTTACCCAAACAGATATACTTCAGAGTGAAGTATTCATCAAAGCACAGACTCATGCACACCCTGCAAAATGATTTTCTTCTCCTTATATAGGTTTACCCTTTTCCAATACCATGAGCCAAAACCACATCTCATCCGATGGTATTCCTGAACGGGATCAAATAGACACCCCAGTGCTCAATACAATGGGTCAATACCATGGTAGAAACCCTTGGTTTTACAAATTTAGAGTGCAATTGAGCATACGCGACTTGGCACGTACTTTTCCGCGTGCATATGCTACTTCTCCTAGACAAAACCGCGTATGCCTTAAGACACACACTTTTCATCATTATTCTTGCACATGCTGATATTTATTTTTCTGGTACTTCAGCCCTTCTTGTAGAACATCAGATTTACATCATTAATGCATCAAGAACAACTTCATTAAGTAGGTTGCCATCATCTTCATCAAGTGGGTTGCCATCAAGGACAACACTCTGCATCATATTTCCAACAATACCACTGTATGGATAGTCATCTATGTATAGCAGCATCTGATCCCAGTGTGAAAAATACTCAGGTCAGAACACTCATCTGACTTCCCCTCCTCCTCCTCTCCGCAGTAGCTACCCCCAATGACGCATCTTCTACTCCTGTGGGCCCCCAACCCAGATCTGCACATGATATCGGATCGTGGGGATATTCTCAAAGAAGAATGAGCACAATACTATACCAAAAGCACAATCATGGTTCACCTGTCACTTGCATAGTGACAATTTTCATTTCACCGACAACAACATCATCTAGGCCCACCCATAGTGAGTCCCACTCAAAACACTCTCTACCAACATCATTTGCCCCCTAGTGATGTGATGGAACGCCTGGTTTCCCAATATTCGTAATATCGCTACGGCAACAGCCTGTGTCTCCAGCCGCTCTAGATCACTGATCTGAATGGTCGTGCCCTTAGCATGAGCATCCAGTCTATAATATCACTCCATGAACTTTGATATATTCCGCCCACGCGGTAAAACTAGATGTATGTTTCCCACCACCCCTAGTGGTGGGAGTCCGGTCAAAAAATAAATGTCTTGGATAGTAATCTTGATCCTGTGCCCCTGCACCATATAGGCCTCCTGGTCCGGATCCCAATATCTCACTATCCTCGATGGTAGGGGCTCACCTTCCCTCATCAGTGGGTTCTCAACCAACTTGAGAACCCCATATCTCGCAAGCGCTCCTTGTACCACTAGATCCCCCTGGATCTTAGCCCGAAGAGCATCCAAATCTCTCTCATGTCAGTTGATCTTCAATTCTTCCATATGTGCACAACACCATCATGTTTTTTAGCTAAAAAAAAAGACAACTACATCACAAATCTGCTAACCCTAGCCCTCAGCTAACCAGTATACAAAAAACCCACCTCCAGCTCCAACTCGCACTTTTTCTACCGTGGAACTATGAGCTCACATTTTTCCCACTGAATACTGTGAGCTAGGTCGCAGTTCAAGGCCAGAATAGTGTGAGCTGACTGTGAGGATGTGCAAGGGTATCCCATTGAGCCCCAAAAATTTAATCTGAAAAACTAAACTGATGAAAATGTAGAGTAAGGTTAGGCCACCTACCTACCACTGAAGGATCCTAATTCCAACAGTCTATTTGTCTGTTACGATTGCCACAATATTTAAGTCTTTCTCCTCCTCCCCAAATTCATCACAAATCACTTAGAAAATGAATTAAATTGGAGGGAAATCACTCTTTTCAAGGAAAAATCCTAATTTTTCCTTCGCCAATTGTGACCAAACCGAAGCTTGGTTTGAAGAACCATTAGCACCATTGGAAATATCTCACTGATAACTACAATGGATCTTCTTTTGTTTTTGGTAATTTTTCACTTCACCAGGAAGCCATTTTTCCAAGAAGGGTCACTTTTCTGCCTCTTAAAATCAAATTTCTTCAAATGCATTGCTTGTACTTGGGGAACCACTTTTCCCTTATATTTTTCAACTTGTGTGTTCATTTTTGTCATGAGTAACCATCTTTTGCTCATGTTTTCATGGTCCACCTTGGCCTATCCTATGTGGCAGAATCATCGAGTCACCCTTGTTTAGAGCATCCAAGTTGAGTCATCAATCGCATTCATGGAGTCTACAATATTCTATCCATATTTGCATCACATTCATCACATTTTCCCATTTTTGCCTCTAGTCATACTGTCCCTCGTCCCCTCCAGAGTCGATTCAATCGATGCTAAATCATCCATGCTTTTTATGCTCTGACAAGGGAATTTGTCCGTCCACTACTCATTGTCCATTATTCCATCATCATCCCTCGTGTCAGTCCATCAGTCACTTTAATATGATCCCTTATGCCTTATTGAGGATTCATCATTCCCTCACCTATGGAGGACCTCCTTCTGTCGACATTAGCACATTCATTCCAGAAGACAGGTCTAGAGGGTGGTATACCTTGGTTCCAGCTTCCATTCTTGTTCGATGCCTTATATCAAGCAATGGGAATCATCATTTCCCTTTGACTTGGTTGTTTCTCATCCACTCGGCCTCAGCTCACTATTGCATCATTGAGATTTGTATACTTGATGGTCCAGTGATCTAACAGATTGTACCAGTGATTCACAGGTGCGTGTGAGATGTTTCAGAACTCATGACAGGGTGGCCCTTCAGGTAGCCCCCCACATGCCCAAATGACCTCATATTATGCTACAACCTCATATGCAGTTCCGCAGATTTGATGGGTTCGGTGTCAACCACTTGCAGCGCCCACAACATGCATGTCTCATACAGATGACCCGTTCAAATTTTCAAAGCCATTTCCTATTAAGTAGGGCTTCTTTGGTTGTTATTATGTCTCATGTACTCATATATTATTGTATTCAGTCCTGGCTCATGTTTATCCAAGCACAGTATGTATGTGGGATACATTATATTTTTGTTTCTAGCCTATTTATACCAGTATGTCATGTACCATTTATCATGTACTTTATTTCTAAGTGTCATATTGTTGAGCCCATTATCATTCTTTTTAATTTTTCATCTCAGCGGGCATAGGTATGCTCCCCCGCCTAATTGAGAATATGTAATCCAACATAAATGGAGACTCATATCACTTTATAGGTCTCACCCCCTTATTTATTGTCCTCTCTCGCTTCGCTTTCTCTCTCTCTCTCTCTCTCTCTCTCCCCTTCGATGTCTAGTGATTGTGTTCTTACAACATACTTCGATCATACGATTAGCTCCTAATGCTCGCACATTGGGGGAAATCCGTTATCACCAAAAATTTGTCATCTAACTATTTACAATTAGATGGATCAAAGTACATCATGTAAGACCAATTTTACTGTAATAAAATTTCTTTCACTATAAGAAATAATTTAATAAACCATATTTTATTAAGTTATTATGGTTTAAACAAGAAACCCCATGAGGAATAATTAAATAAATTCTTATTTATTTGATTTTCCTCTAGGAATAATTAATTAAACCATTGTTTAAATAATATTCCTAGTCATATTTAACCCAATTATGAGAAATAATTAGATAAATCATTATTTTTCTTATTTTTCTCTAGGAATAATTAATTAAATCATTATTTAGTTATTATTCCTTGTTAAATTTGATTAAGTCGCCTAGAAATAATTAAACAAATCATTCTTTGTTTATTATTCTTTAACCACATTCTTGAAATGATAAATAAATCATTTATTTGTTTATTACTTCTAAATAAAGGTATTTAACCAATTTAAATACCTTTTCCCTCCAACAAAATATAATAAATATTCGAAGTGGTTAGATCTATATCTTGGTTAATACTATTTTATTATTTTCCATTATCGAGGATAATTGAATATTTTGTTATAAATAGAAGGGTATTTCCATTCATTCTTCAATTTGATCCTTTTCATTGTCGCATTTTGATCATTTTCATTGTTGCTGCTATTTTATTTTTCTTCTTGAGCTCCCACTTGAGTTCAACATACATTTTGGGTTTTCTGCACCATTGAGAGAGAGAAACTTTTGGAACTAAAGCATTGAGAACAACCAAGAACCCATCCCATTGAGGGGGGCTGGTAACATCTATTTGTTCCCTTCACTAGGTGTAATAATATATGAAAACATTCTTTAAATATTGTCTTGTTTGTTGGATGCATGGAGAAATTACTATTTCTTTTCACTTTTTAACTGCTTTTACTGCTTAGATCTATTTTTTTGCAGCAATTTTTCTAACTTTTCTTTGCAGATGTAAAGAGTTAAGAAACCATTTCTATTGTTAGGGTTTTTTGTCACACAAAGCTAAAGTAGGCTCTTTTCATACACTTGTGTTAAGAATTTACGCTAACAACTACAACCACTACAACATTGATGGCCATACAAAGGAGTAGTGTTGGAAGTTGCATCCAGAGCTAAACCCAAAGAACAAGAAGAAATATATTAAGAAGAAGAATCTTATGGAAACTAATTCATGCAACCAAGTTGAAATTAGCTCAGACGTGGACAAGAAGATCATTTGTACATCAGTGAAAAAGGAGGTGAATCTGAGTAGCCTTCAGCAACATGAAGAGAAAGAAATAACCAATCTCTTCCATATAAAGAGTCAAGTCAAGAAGACAAATATTGATGCTTTGTTTGACTCAGGATCACAAGCGAATCTCATTGCAATAGAGATGGTCAAGAAGTTGGGGCTGGAATTTTGTGATCATTCAAGCCCATATCCATTGGGATGGGTAAATAAGGATGCATAATTGAAGGTAACAAAAAAATGTAAAATTAGATTTTATATCAGTGTTGATTTTATTGATGAAGTAGATCTAGATGTGGTACCCCTTGATGTATGTGGAGTCGTGTTTGGGAGTCCATACATGTACATGCGTGATGCAATATTCATGAGGAGAGACAACCAATATTGGCTTGTCAATGATGGAAAAACGTTCATCATCAACGCACCAAAGGAAAGTTAAAAATTTCTCTAGTAAGTTCCAATCAAGCCAAGAAGTTGATCAATTCCACCAAGAAGTATGCTTTATTATTTTTAAGAGAAAGTCAGTCTATAGAGGATTCAATAAGAGGAAATGCATCCCTAGAGGGGTGTATTAAGAAACAAAAACAACAATTTGAGGAGCTTTTACAAGCATAAAAGGATGTGTTCCAAGAGCCTAAAGGGTTACCACCAAAGAGAGAAGTGGAGCATGAGATCTAGCTATTGCCAGACTCCCCATTTCCAAATATTGGGCTATACATGAATTTTGTTATAGAAGCAAGTGAGGTGAAGAAATAGTCGTAGTATCTGCTAGAACCGCGTGTGTCATTCGACCGATTACATCACCATGTGGGTCACCCATCATCATTGTGTCGAAGAAGGTTGAGACTTAGAGGATGTGTATATATTACAGGGCGTTGAACAAAATCACGCTCAAGAAAAGATACCCCATACCCATGATAGATGATTTTTTGGATCAATTGAAACAAGAAAAATACTTCATCAAACTGGACTTGAAGTCTGGATATCACCAGGTTCGAGTTAAAGAAGAAGACACCTTGTTGGGTCCTTCATTTTGGGAACTTAGATGACAAGTCGAAAGGATGACTATTTTGTTGAAGATAGTCATTGGGAAGTTGTAAGAGAGATAGATGGAAAGGAGGAAGGAATTTTCTGAGAATTAGCAGTTGTGGAGGAATGATGGAAGAAGGCAACCACAACCGAGTGGGAAATACTACTAATAGTCGAACAGTAGAATCGACCGAATGAGGTGTTAGTGTCAGTTTTTGCATCCTGCCACTAGTGTTAAAATAGACTCTTTTCATGTCATGTTATGGTCCCATTTTGAAATTTTTATCATTCCATTAGGTCATCATGCAAAAATTTGGTCACTTGGTGCAGATTTAGGTCTGATCTCACTGCTTTCAAAATTTTATAACTTGTTGGCTCATTTCACGACTTTGTTGAGTGTATCATCAGTCATGAGTTATCATCATCATTTCATTCATTTTCATCATGGTTTCATTCAGTCAGATCCTCCATTAGGTCTTAGGGTTTCCAAGTTCATCAAATCACCATTTCATGCATAAATTCCAGCAAATGAAGGAGTGCCAATAAAGAAATTCCATCTGTAAGTTTGATTTGTAAATTTGATTTCAGAGAAAAATGTAATTTTATTTTCCTAATTTGTAATAAGTTCTCAGAGTTCAAAGTAGATGCACACTCAAATTTCCATCAGCAGATAAGAAAATTTCCAAAAAGTTAATCAGTGTTCCTAAGCCATCAAAAGATGAAGTTCAATGATCTAATTTAGAAATTAAATAAATACCGATGTAAAGTCAATTTTCAAGAAAGGAAAAGTGGGTCCCAAGTTTTTTTAATGAAATTTCTCCAATTATAAAGGCTCCAAAAGACCAATAAGTCATTCATTTGCATCCTCAAAGCATCGAGCTCTCAACCTTCCCAAGCAAAAAATCGAGTTTTTGTTAGGTCCCTATATTACTAGTATAGTCCCTTATTGTTATTAGTGTAACCCCCGTATTGTTATTATTGTACCCATGTAACCCCCATATTGTTATTATTGTGCCCTTAAATTATTATTATTAGGTCAGCTAGGATTACATTGTGGCCCCACTACGATTACATTGTGGCCCCATGGACACCTATATATAGAAAGGAGGTTTTGTAATTTGTATCATCCAAGAATTGTTCATTCAGTTAATGTATTGGAGGTTGCCCCCCTCAAAGTGGCTTATTTATAAGGCATTGATATCTCTTTTCTTCTATTTTTGGAGTTGGTTTCACAACATTTAGTATAAGATCCTTGGATTCTAGGGTTTCTTTGCTCCAAACAGGTCATCGTGGAATTTTCACTATATATTTTTTTCTACAAAAGTTTAGAAGCTGAAATATATAGAGTAAGAAGCCAAAATCCTAAGGAACAATGTTGCAAAATTTCAGAGCTTGGTTCACAATATTTTCGGAGATATGATCTGTGGAAGTTAGGGTTTTTTGCAAGATCCTGAATTTCACTTAAAAAGTTCATCGCGGATTGTTCACTATAACTTTTTTTCTATGAAGGTTCAGAAGCTGAAAGTTGTATAAAGCGAAGCTAAAATCCAGAGGAACATCATCGCAAAATTTTAGATCTTGATTCGCAATATTTTCGGAGATATGATCTATGGAAGTTAGGTCTTTTTCAGGTTCCCGAATTTCATCTCAAAGAGGTGATCATGGGAAAATCTTCATAAATATCTCTCTGAGCATCGGATCAAAATTATGTAAAAAGTGATTGCAAGTACACATACTATAGTTTCCTGTCTATAAATTTCAGAGCCAAAGGAGAAAAAAGTGACACGTGGCAATTTGTAAAAATTTGCTCTACTGAATCAGTCCATAATTAGGTCATTATGGGAGATTGGACATAACTTTGTCTTGAAGAATCCAAATCAAGTCAGACCTGTGGCATTTGAAAGAAGCTTCAGAGGACTACTACATGGCCAAATTTCAGATATTGAGGATCTGCAAGTATAGAAATAAGTCAATTCCAATATCGAGCTCCTCAAAAGCAAGTAAAAGGTGTGTATTTGTTTTTTCTGAATTGCATAAGTCTTGTTTGAAGAATCAAGTTGAATTGATTCCAAGGGAATATTGTAGAATAGATATTAGTATTGGATTCTAAAATGGCCCCTAAAAATAATTAAACACCCATTAAGCCTTTAGAAGGCTCTACTATGACTCATGAAGACGAAGAATGACAACATGACATATCAAAATTACAAGAGCAAGTGCAACAAATTTCGCTCTCGCAAAAAGCAACAAAAAATGACATGGAAGTTTTGAAGAAAAGCATGGAATCTAAGATGGATGGTTTGAATAATGGCATGGAAGCTAAGATGGATGGGATGGAATCTAATATGGAAGCTAAGATGGAAAACATGAAGAATGATCTAAAAGCAGACATGGAAGGTTTGACAAAGTTGATACAAGAAATGTTTCCTAATGATGAAAAGATAGTAGAGGAAACTCATGATGAGAACAAAATAAATGTTAATCATGATTTCATAAACTCTAATGTTGGAGGGAAGAACCACCATATTCCAAAAATGGATATGAGGAAGTTTGATGGAAAGGATCCTGTAACATGGATACCACAGATGGAGCAATATTTTGATCTCCATAATGTGCAAAACACACAAAAGGTACGCATTGCAACTTTACATTTAGAACAAAATACATTTGTATGGTATCGATGGCTTTGCTCCCATAAAAAAATTTTCACTTGGTCAATTTTTACAGAGGAAATGATAGCACATTATGAGGATACAAAGAGCAACACCTTCTTTAGCCAATTGATAAATCTCAAACAAAAGGGTTTAGTGGGGGAGCACATTGAGGACTTCCAAAAATTGAATATAAGGGTAACTGATATTCCAAAGGAACACAAGATTGATCTCTTCATAGGTACTTTAAAGGATAACATCCAACATGAAGTTCGCGTTTTGGAACCTGATTCATTGGAGAAGGCATTCAGGTTGGCAAGAAAAATTGAATGTAAAATTATGGCGACAAGGAAGCCTACCACTCACTTCTATAAAGATGGAAGTGTTTCTACTCCTAGATTTCCACGACCTACAAGTTTGAATCCACAACAATTCGAAGAAAAAAAATCAAAAGGGCTTTGCTACAGTTGTGATAGCAAATACACTAAATCTCGTAAGTGTGCTTAGAAGAAATTATTTTACATAGATTGTGAAGAGGAAGAAGAAAATGAACAAGAATCTTCAAAAGAAGAGGATATACATCAGGAACCAGCCCTAGAAGAGGAAGAAATGAATCCGAACATATCATGTAATGCATTGGCAGGAATTACCACTCCTCAAAATCTCAAGATAGAAGGACATATCAAGAAGAAAAAGGTAATGGTGTTGATTGATTCAGGTAGTACCCATAATTTTATTCATTGTAAGGTGGCCAAGGAATTGAATTGTTTCCTATACCCAGCACTTGAATGTCAAGTGATGGTTGCAAATGGAGGAACTATAAATTGCTCTAGAAAATTCCATAATATCAAGCTAACCATGGGGTAATATATATTGAATAGTCCAATTCTTTCCATTCCTATGGGAGGTGTTGATGTTGTACTAGGAGTACAATGGCTACAATCTTTGGGGACGGTAGCTTTTAATTTTCAAGAAATTTTCTTGAAATTTTTTTCAGAAGGAAAGGAATTCGAATTACGGGGTATTACAAGGAAGCCGGGAAAGATAATAAGCTCTAATTTCATGACAAAGCTTCTAAAGAAAGAACAACGAGGCGTAATTGCACAATTATGCTCACTAGAAGTTCCAACTTCAAAATCATATATTTCTACAGATCTCCAAAAAGTCTTGGACAATCATTCCAAGGTGTTTGAAACTCCCAAAGGACTCCCACCTATTCGTGATCATGATCATGCAATTCATTTGATTCCAGGGAGTGTTCCTCTAAACATCAGGCCTTATAGATATCCTTATGTCCAAAAGACTGAAAATGAACATATGATTGCAGAAATGTTAGAGGCGGGTATAATCCAACCTAGTCAAAGTTCTTTCTCTACTCCTGTAGTATTGGTACACAAGAAGGATGGATCATGGCACATGTGTCCGGATTATAGGGAGCTCAATAAGCTCACCATTAAAGATAAATTTCCCATTCCTTTGATTGATGAATTATTGGATGAATTACATGGAGAAATTTATTTTACCAAGTTGGATCTTCGTTCAGGATATCATCAAATTAGAATGAAGACTGAAGATATTCCAAAAACAGCATTTCGAACTCATGAGGGTTATTATGAATTTTTGGTCATGCCTTTTGGCCTTACCAATGCACCTTCTACATTTCAAGGGTTGATGAATTCCATTTTCAAACCCTTCCTTAGAAAATATGTGCTAGTATTTTTTGATGATATACTAATCTACAGCAGGTCTTGGAATGACCATGTTCAACATGTTGATAGGGTACTCCTCAAACTATTGCAGGAGAAACAATTATATGAAAAAAACATCCAAATGTTTCTTTGGAGTACAAGAGGTGGAATATCTAGGTCATATTGTATCTCATGAGGGTTTTAATGTAGACCCTAACAAAATTAAAGCCATTAAGGAATGGAAAGTCCCCACAACTATAAAGCAGTTGCGAGGATTTCTTGGTTTAATAGGGTATTATCGCAAGTTTGTTAAGAATTATGGGAGAATAACAGCACCTTTAACAACATTATTGAAGAAAGAGGCAATGTGCCTAGCACCGGTCTTAGCTACACCAGACTTCACAAAAACCTTTATTGTGGAATGTGATGCCTCAGGAAATGGAATTGGTGATGTTTTAATGCAATAAGGAAGACCCATTACTTTTTAAAGTTTTCCAATCACAAGAAAGTATTTACAGAAACCTATTTATGAGAAGGAAATGTTAGCAATACTACATGCACTAAAGAAATGGCGAACTTACCTAATGGGAAGACACTTTAAGGTAAAAACTGATCATGATAGTCTTAAACACTTTTTGGAACAAAGACTATCATCAGAAGAGCAGCAAAAATGGGTCACAAAGATGTTGGGTTATGACTTTGAAATAATCTACAAAAAAGGAAAGCTTAATGTTGTTGCAGATGCACTCTCAAGAAAGAATGAAGAGGTGAAGCATTGCTTTGTGCCATTTCTATTATCCAACCAGATTGGATAACCGAAGCAAGAGATGAATGGAAGAAGGACAAAGATGTATGGACACTCATTCAAAAGTTCTAGCAAGATCCTAGTACATCTGATACATTTAGTTGGAAAAATGATTCCTTATGGTACAAAGATCGCTTATATCTTTGTAAGAATTCCCAACTAAAACAAAAGATTCTTCTGGAATTGCACACTTCTCCTTTAAGAGGACACTCAGGATTTTTAAAAACTTACCACAGGGTGAAGAAAGAATTTTTTTGGGATGGCCTTAAATCTGATATTCAAAAGTTTGTAGCGGAATGTTTGGTTTGCCAGCAGAATAAAGTTGAGACAATTAAGACCCTGGGACTTCTACAACCTTTATCCATTCCAAGTCAACGTTGGGAGGAGATTTCAATGGATTTTATCACAAGTTTACCTAAGTCCGAAGGAAAGAGTGTCATCATGGTGGTAGTTGATAGACTTACCAAGTATGCAGACTTTTGTGCATTATCTCATCCATTTAAAGCAAGTACAGTTGCTACTACATTTATGGACAGAATTCAAAAGCTACATGGAAGCCCAAGGGTTATTGTGAGCGACAGAGATCCCATTTTTACCGGAAATTTTTGGACGGAGTTATTTTCTTGTTTGGGTACTCAATTAGCTCATAGCTCATCTTATCATCCTCAATCTGATGGTCAAACTGAGATAGTAAATAAATGTTTGGAAGGATATCTTCGTTGTTTTGTATCCGATAAACAAACACAATAGGTCAAGTGGTTACCTCTTGCTGAATGGTGGTATAACACTTCCTTCCATACCGCAGCAAAAATGACCCCATTTATGGCACTTTATGGATATCATCCACCATCCATCACATCATCTTTAAGGGAAAATTCGAAGGTTCAAGCAGTGGAAGATCACATCGAGCATCAGCAAGAAGTTCTCCAACTCTTAAAGAATAACCTGAATTTGGCACAAAATCGAATGAAACAATAGGCAGATCAACATCGCAACAAGAGAAGTTTTGATGTAGGAGATTGGGTATTTTTACGGCTACAACCATACAAACAAATGTCCCTCAAGCAAGCTAAGAAGGATAATAAATTATCACTAAAGTACTATGGTCCTTACAAGGTGTTGCAAAAGATTGGTTCTATGGCATACAAATTGGAGCTTCCTGCTTCTTCGCGAGTACATCCAGTTTTCCATGTTTCATGCTTAAAGAAGGTTATAGGTGAAAATCTTCCAGTTCAAACAATATTGCCAGAACCTGATGAGGAAGGAAAAATCATATTGGAACCAGAAGCGGTCATGGAAACAAGAACTCGACAACTACGGAATCGATCAATTTCAGAGTATCTCATCAAGTGGAAGAACTTACCCACTGAAGATTCTACATGGGAGGATGAGAATTTTATACAGAAGCACCCAGAGCTACTCAAGCATTGAGGACAACACTTTCTTGAAGGAGAGGGGCATGTTAGGTCCCTATATTACTAGTATAGTCGCTTATTGTTGTTAGTGTAACCCCCTTATTTTTATTACTATACCCCTGTAACCCCCATATTGTTATTATTATGCCCTTAAATTATTATTTTTAAGTCAGCTAGGATTACATTGTGGCCCCACTAGGATTACATTATGGCCCCATGAACTCCTATATATAGAAAGGAGGTTTTGTAATTTGTATCATCCAAGAATTTTTCATTCATGTAATGTATCGGAGCTTTCCCCCTCGAAGTGGCTTATTTCTAAGGCGTTGATATCTCTTTTCTTCTATTTTTGGGGCTGGTTTCACAACATTTTTCCTTCATAAATTTGAATTCTGTGTCATTCGCTGCGCTTTTTCCAAAGGTGTTACGTTTTTTACAGGAGGGACATTGCGCTTTTCACAGTCCCTCGTTGCGCTTTTCCTCTGTACACTGCACTTTTTGCAGAAGGGAGCCACAGTCCAAAATATTCATTGTAGAGGTTCTTAGCTTCAATTCATGGTTTCGCACTTGTTTGCAAGTAAGTGGAACCTACATATCCCCTCCTTATATCTTGTAGTGTTGAATTTATGGTACATACCCTCCCTTACATTCTATGTCATTTTTTGAGCATTGAAACCCTAGTTTCATAATTTTCAAACTTACTTGCTTTCCCCTGGACCCATTTACCTTCCCTATACCTTAAATCACTCTGCTACCCTTACATCCCCTCATTTCAGATTCCCAAGCTCTATTCCCTAAAACCCTACCCCTTAGTTGTGCTTTCCTAGGCAGCTAGATACCTCCCTATATTTGAAATTCCTACCTTGTTTCCCTTAAAAATTTCAACCCCCCATTACTTCCCTAAGCTTCCTAACCCCCTTACACACTTCCAAAAATTTTCCGTCACTCATCCCAACCCCCTAACCCTACAATCCTACTCCCTTTCCCTTCCCCTTCTTCCCTAGGGTTTTCAAGACAAAAATGAACATGATGGAGGAGGAGAGAAACATCATGGAGGAGGAGAGAAACACCATGAAGGAAAATAGAAACACCATGGAGGAAGAGGAAAATACCTACAACAAAGGAGGTAGAATCTTAAGGTATGAACCAATCAACACACATGATATGATGTCCTATCCACTTTCTAAGAAGTGCCAAATTCCAAGAAATCAACCTTTCCAAGTTATGGGCTGCCTAAGGTTTATAGTGCACACATGAAATTTTTTTCTTAAAACTATTTTTATGACCAAATGGAGATGAATTTGAAATAAATGAAAGAGGGTTTTCTCCATAATAGGAAAATTAACAAAAACCTCTTTAATTTTCCTTCATTTTATACATAGGTGTTATGATTTGGGAGAAATGTCCAAACTATAGTAGTTACAAGAGAGTTGTTGTACTAATGGAGTACTCTTGGGAACATTCATTTTTCTCTATCATGGAGTGTCCAAATGACTTTCTTGATTAGACAAATGATAACTAGATAGAAATACATTTATAATGAGCTATCATGTGCTCAATTTGGAGTTCGGGAAGGCCTCCCAAAGTGACCTGAAACTTCATGCTGCACTTTTGCTAGGGACATGATGCTCTTTTTTACCATTATTGGGATAATTGATTTTTTAGTGGCTATACTTGATCTTTTTCAGTGCTTTAGGGGTCCATTATGTATTAGACAGAGAGATATTTCCAACGAGCTATCATGAGCTCAATTTGGAGTTCTGGAAGGCCTCCAAAAGTGGTCTACAATATCACGATGCACTTTTGCAGGAGGCCACACTGCACTTTTTCCAAAGGCGTTGCGCTTTTTCTGAGGCATGCTATGCTTTTTCCAATCACGCTGCGCTTTTCGTAGTCTTCTATTTTCTCCAGAATTTTCAAAATTTCTCAGTTGATGGATGGATTCAATGAAATATTACTGATGTAATGGTGAAATTTAAATGTAATTATGTCATGAATAGTTACTACGGGTAGATAAATCATGTAAAAATGTAATTTTACTCAAAGTGAATCAGTTTCATGAATGATAGGGATGAGTTGTCTAACCTCCCTAATCACTAGAATTCCAGTTGACAAATTTGGGGATCAGCTCCACAAGTCAGGGATTCGACCCCTGATAGTAGGAGAAGTATTTTTTGGCCTATATCTTTCATTTTATTTCTCATTGCAGTGGTTGGATACTGTAGAATTTGAGCATTGAACCCTATTGTAATCAGACTTTTGGCATGAAATAATGGACTGAGTTGCAACTCTTTTGATGGGATACCTATGGTAATGTGATTTGACATTTTTTCTTCTATGTTTTGCAAATGTATGAATGTATTGTGATTTCATATTCATGCCATCTCTGAATGTAATTGATTCCTAAGTTAGAAAGATAGAATTCATTAGCTTATGTTCTGTTTTGGAGGAATAGTTACAGTTTTGTTTCATCTTCTTCTAATTGAATAGATTCCATTTTCCCAATGCTCTTTTTCTAAACCCTAGCAATCCAAACCACTCCATCAGACACCTTAATGTGTTAATCTACTTACCTACCTTGCCCCATCAGATCTTTGCAATTATGATCCTTATTTGCCCTAGCCTAGTTCTTCTCTGACCTATTCACCAGCCAACACCTCAAAATCAATCAACCAAACCCTAGTGCTACTATACCTAGCCTAAAATATAATTTATCCAATCATTTTATTGTGATTTCTTAGAGAGATCCCTCTCTTGCCTAGTAGGGCTATCTACTTGGAAAAATATTGGTTTGTGGTTACCTTTGCTCGTCTCTTTTCATCCACAGAGATCCGGTGGAGTGATAACATCTTGGCGACCATATTGGGGATACGAAGTGACAGATATTCCCCAAGAAAGAAATAAAAGGATCGGATTTGATTGCTAATGGTCAACAGTGTTTAAGCACAAGAAGGTTGTGCATCATTAACCTTGCAACTCCAGTGTCGAAAAATCCAAAGGTTCAGAATTTTCATGGCGACTCCAATGTTCAAGAACCAGTAGTTTAAAGATATTCTTGGTGACCTCATTGTTATCAAAATGGATTCAACTGCTAGAAGGTATTCTCCTATGAATCGAGCTCATATTCCTGGTTTTCCGAACCATATTCCTTGTATAGATTGGAAATCAGGATTGTCAAGGTTTAAGGGTCAGGACGGTGAAGATGCCTATTTTCATTTGGTCAAATTTCATTTTCATATTCACAGACTAAATATTAAGTTTCCTGAATATTTTTTGATGAATATGTTTATGGATACCTTGGAGGAAAAATTGAGATCATGGTATGAGATTCTAGCATCTACCAGTTTATATTCTCTAAAGGAATTTCATTCAATTTTCTTTCAACATTATCAAAGATCTAATTCTTCCTTGTCGATGATTGATAGTTGTTGTGAGATCTATGATAATTTCATTGAGTTTCTTGAAAATTTGTATGGGGATGAAGAGTGTCTAGATGATGAGAACATAGAATCCCTTCTTGATTTTTCCTCCCAACAAGAATGAGTAGCTTCCTCCTTGGATGAAATAGACTGGGAACAAAACAGAGAAAGTCTTATTCCTAATCTTGAAAATGAGAATCATGAAGCCAATGGTAACTACTATAAAACTCAATTTTCTCCTCTATCTGAAGATGAAATAGATAAGCTCCTGAAAATTCATGTTATAGCCCAAGCTAATGCAGGTTTTCAGTGTTCACATAGTCAAGAATGTGTTCGTGTAGCTTCTTCGATTATTGAAAATGAAAACCTGAGTTTAAATGATGAAAATAATGAGACTAATGAAATTGTACAAGAATTTGCGGTGAGTAAGACAATTTGTGATGATGATTTCCTGGAAGGAGATCAAATGACAGATACTATTGTCTTTTATGAAGAGAATAAGGTATTCATGTTTAACAATCTTGAAGAATGTTTTATGTTCAAATATGACTTAGACTATGAATGGAAGGAGAATTAGGCTGAGAGAGGCAATATTCCAGAGATAGAATCAAAGTTTCCCATGCTTGAGGAATTTATAGCCAACACTCAGATAATAGGAAGTCATACTTCCCTATTCCTTCCTATGGATAAACAACCAAGTGTTCTTTCGATCCAGGTGGATATCGGCGGCCACCCACCTATTCCATTGGGACCAGCACCATCAATTCTTGCAGATTTTCACATTCAGCACAACTTACTATTTTTAGCAGGTTTTCGGGTCCTCCACTCTCGGAGCCGTTTTGGGGGCTTAATGATCCAGGTGGATATCGGTGGCCACCCACCTATTCCACTTGGCCCCCACCATTGTCTCTTTCAGTTTTTCAGTTTCGGCATAACTTACTATTTTTAGCAGTTTTTCGGGTCCTGAACTTCCGGAGCCGTTTTGAGGCTGACCAGATTTTGATAAAATTCGTCGACGGCTATTAGTCCTCGGATAGATCTTTCTAACGAGGTATGGTACGCGTCAAACGGAGATCGTATGCCAAAGTTACGCCCCTGGGAAGTTGAAACACCAATTTACCCAAACGGCGCCCATAGTTTTGGCGCTTCATCTCCTAGGGTTAGGGTTTTGGCTGTTTAGGATTTCCCATTGTTTCTAAATGATAAATAGGCCCTTGAGCCTCATTTTAACTCAGTTCAGAGGCCTGTAGCCGCCACATCTCTTCTCAGAGATAGCTACCAGCGCCCTAGCTAGTTTTATTTCCATTCTGTCTGTAAGCAAATTTCAGTTCTTTGATATTAATGAAATGAAGTGTTATTTTCACTGCATCTCTTTGTATTATGGATTTATGTGTTTATTATTGCGTTCACCTTTAAATCGAGGATCTTTGATCAAAATGAAGGGGTGTGCTTGTGTTTTTGCTGAATCTTGAGACAAGGTAACATTTCAAATTTGAAGATCCTTATATTGATTTGCGACAGTCAACAGGGGAGATGAATTTTCTTGTAATTATAGATCATGAGCACATTTTCAGTGGACACTCGGAGTTTCCTATGTTTTTTTTCTTCCTGCTCGAAGAAGGTGAGAGCAGAATTCAATTAAGTAGCCATATGATGGATTGGTTACACTAGAAGGATCACTTCACATCATTGTATAGATGTCTTCAGCAGGCAGGAAATTTTCATTGGGATTTGAAGCCCTCAAGTCTCAGTGACATGCTTCCATCAATAATTTTTGTAATTTTTTATTTCAGTTAGTCCAGTTTTGATTCAGTTTATCGATTCTAGTTTTCGGTATTTAGTTTGGTTTTTAACTTTTGACTCCATCCCCAATGGTTAGGCTACATGATCTATGGTATTATTGACAGCTCCAAGGAGCTGTCATCCCCAACTAGAGTCCATGTTAGTGTCAGTTTTTGCATCCTGCCACTAGTGATCAAAGAGACTCTTTTCATGTCATGTTAGTGTCCCATTTTTAAATTTTCGTCATTCCATTAGGTCATCATGCAAAAAAATTTCATTTAGTGCAGATTTGCGTCTAATCTCACTCCTTTCAAAATTTTATAACTTGCTGGCTCATTTCACAACTTTGTTGAGTGTGCCATAATTTATGAGTTATCATCATCATTTCAGTCATTTTCATCGTGGTTTCATTCAGTCAGGGTCCCCATTAGGTCTTATGGTTTCCTTGGTCATCAAATCATCATTTCATGCATAAATTCTAGCAAATGAAAGAGTGCCAATAAAGAAATTTCATCAGTAAGTTTGATTTGTAAATTTGATTTTAGAGAAAAATGTAATTTTATTTTCCTAATTTGCAATAAGTTCTTAGAGTTCCAAGTAGCTACACACTCAAATTTCCATCAGCAAATAAGAAAAGTTCCAAAAATCCAATCATTGTTCCTGTTGGTGTTCTTGAGTTTTGATAGATTGACTAACCAAAAGACAAGAAAACATTAGAACCAATTAAGAGTTCCAGGATCTAGTCCTCTTGTTCTCAGAAAAGGATCTCTCAAATTATTTGTTTTGCAAAGATTTATCTTGTTTGCTTTTAAGTATTTATTTTAAACTAGTTATTAAGTGCAGGTGTTTGTTTGGTTTGTTTGTTTGGTTGGTTGGATTGGCACAACAGAACATGAAAGGTCTAGGAAAGATAGATAGAAAGGAAAAGTGTCAGATTCATTGGGCAATGGATTCAAGAAGAAGTTTATGACAAGCTCATCAAATTATATGGGATATCAAAGGGAAAATCTAACTTGACCACAGGATCCTTTAGTTTTTGTGAATGAGATGGACATTAATGACTTGAAAGAGATTTCGAATTCTCAACGAAGGGTACTTAAAAAACATAACTTGAACAATAAAGAGGTATTTGATAGACAGGGCTAACCATGAATTCTACAAACCACACTTTAAGAAAATAATGATTTCAAGACAACTTTCAAAATGAAATCTAAGATTCGGGAGCACATCCTATTTCCTCAAATATTTTATTTCAAAGGACTTAGAAAACTTAAAAGATTCACTCATAATTGAAGTCATAGAAGAGGGAACACCTAACACATCTATGATCACAACTATAAAGACCTTTAACACAATTATTCAAGCAGGGACAAAGGGTATGATTGAAACATACCTCCTTGGCTAACTATAAACAATGGTACTTCAAAGGGAGACTTCAAAAACAGTTTTCAAGTGGCAGCACACAAGCAGGGAAAACCATAAATCATGTTGAAACCAACTATTTGAACTATTTGAGAAATAAACAAACATAAGGGTTTAAGAGAATGATTAAAGACTCTAAAATGCCTTAGCAGAAGAAAACATAAAACAGTGAAGGATAAACAGGTCTAAGGTGCTTCCAAGAGTCATTCTTAGCCTAAACTTTTCATCCTACTGTAGTAAGAATTTATGAAACATAATGAAAACAGGAAAAACAGCAGACAGTTCAGAATACATCACCAATAGCCAAGCTCATGGATCCAATGATAGAGCCTTCTCAAGAACAAGCATGTCAAAACATAATCCATCTTCCAAGACTTCAATTTCTTCTTCAACTTCAACAGACTATGTATTATTTCAGAGAGTTCCAATGTTACAACTAGTGACCAACCAACCAACAACTTCTCATCTTCTTAAGAAGTATTTATAGAAGAAATGAGGAGGTGGAAGAGTTCCAGGGTTGAGTATCATTAATTCTATACTAAATGGAACTCCTAGCCTTAAAAACCATGCAAGGCCTAAGGTAGGAATGCATTGAATTACAAATCTGTTTCATTTATTCTATTTTCTGCTTTTTAGGCTTAGTGGGTGAAAAGATTGACTTTAAGGCTCTTTTTATATTTTACAATAACTTTGTTGTCAGTGTGAAATGTTTGATTTTTCTTGTAATAACTGTTAGCAGCCTTTGGCCTTAATGTTTTCTGACTGAGATTTGATTTGGGTATTCCTTTGAGGCAGAGAGGTTACAAGTGGCAATATGGTAGCTGGGGATTCAATTAGCCCCTTAGATGTGGCATTTGAGGTTCTTCTGGATCTGTCTTTATTTGTGGATTAGGCCTTTGATATTCAATTTGTGCCTTGATCCTTTCAAGCTTTGATTATATCTTTAAACCTTTGATTATGCTCTGATCTTCATCCTGACACTACTATTGCTTCATTTAATTAACTCTGACTGTGTTTGTTGTTTACAGGTGCGCAGAGGGTTTGTTGGAGAAATGGTTTTGAAAAGCCGAAAAACATGACTTATCAACCTTCTTAAAACATGTAATTAGCACTTTAAAACCCTTTAATTTGTACCAAAAGCCATGAGGATCATCATCCTCGGCCAATAACACTGTAATCATCTGTGGGAGGGTTTTATCTTGAACTTCATTAAACCTGCACACAAACACACAAAGTTAATTAAAATCCTGCGAATTATTGGTTTGACTGCTTAGGAGGTTTTATGGAAGCGTTTGGGAGTTGTGAGGATGGAGGGATTTGCAGTGGAGAACGGGTTTCTATGGTAAAACACAGAACCAGGGTTTAATTTTAAAATATGGCGCGAATTGAGGATTAGTGGTTTCAGAAAAACCATTGGTGGTTTTCGCGTGGGCTCTGAGGGGGTAAACGGTATTATATTTTGGAACACAATATGTGTTAGCGTTCGACACGTGGATTTATAAAACCACTTTTATAGCGCAGAAGTAGCGCACTGTGGAAGGGAGCCCAAAATTGCGCGATATTGATTGTTGTTCGTCCGATGATGGGTAGCAGATCCGACGGCGTGGATCGCATGCGACGAACGGAAAGCTGCGAGGTTGGAAGACGGGTGGGGTATATGATGAAATCGGTTGCTTTGTCACGTAGTGGACGGGTGTTGGCTTATCAGGTTAAGTCTCGATCGTCGAATTCTTTGGATGGATGATCGAGATTAAAATACGAAGCGGAAATATTTTTAAAAGGGAAGGAAAAAGTAGTAGATGGAAGGCGAAAGATAGATGGCCCACTAGCCGTTGATCTGTGTAGATCAACGGTCTAGATTCACTCGAGACCATAGTGTCGGGAATGGATAAATAAACAGAAGGAAAGGTTTTTAACGCGGAGTTTTAGAGTTATTAAGCGCCCGGTTGTGGGGCTTAGTCATATGAGAAAAAAGGTCCAATGGATAGAAGCCCTCGGGGGCTTAACACTTTATAGTGCAAAAGGCTGTTTTTAGGTCGGAATAAAGGGTTTTTAAGGCCAAATGAGGGTTTTGGTAGGCTAGAAAAAGGATTTTTAAACCAAATAAAAGGATGATATAAGGTTTAAAAGAGGTTTTTAATGGTTTGGAGGTTAATATGAAAGGATTAAAGGGGAAATTTGTAAAGGAAAATAGGGGTGGAAATGGAGATGATTTGTGAAAATGAGATGGAGAAGTGAATGATGAGAATGGAGGCTCATGAGCAGTTTTCTTTGGTAAACAGTAGGTACTTTAGGGCTAATAGTGAAACAGTAGTGCAGATTAACTCAAAGGGTAATAATCATCATAAAACTTCAAAAGATGATAATTTTTCAAAGGGAACTATCTCTTGAAGGTTTAAAAGACAAGCTTAGCCACCATTGAGTATGACAGAATTTATAGGTGGCTAACAGTGGCTCCACTTGGGGAGGACAACTATTTCCTTACGTGTCAAAAACCTCAGCTATTGATCTCTGGCTTTTCAGTAAACCAGTGCCTTCATCCATTGGGCAACAACTTTCTTTTCCTTTAGCTGACCTTTCTTTGATTTGATAATCTCTGCATTAATCTAAAACAATGGAATTCTATCAAAACAACATCTCTACCTACCCATTCCTAATGATCCTAACATTTTTTCTTCTTTCAGAGTGCACTTGGACTAGCAAACTCTGTTCATCGACATTTTATTCTTTTCGAAAAAAAGGAAACTAATTTATTTCTACTCTTACTTTACCATGAACTCAGTTTAAACAGTTGAGTTCATAAATTCTCTACCTAACTACTATCTGTCAGGATTAGACTGTCTGACAGACCTTTATTCTCTAAATTCTAAAACAGGAAATTTAAAAGCAGCCAAGCCAGGATTAAGCAATTTGACTTGTTGCAGATCTATGGCATAAAAACAAGTTGCACATAGATTTTATTTGCAGAAAAGTAAAACAAAATTTGTGAAGGCTTAAGATCTGAAAACTAAAACATCCTTCATTATTTCTTTAGCTCTGTTTTGAATTTGTTTGAGTTGTGTTTTCTCTCTCATCTAGTTCAAGTTTTGAGCATATTGGAACTAGTTTGTTTTCTATCTTTGGCTCAAGATTTAATCTAATTAGATCCATTCTTCTTTTGAGATTCCTAGGTTAAGATATTGAATTTATTTGAACCTTTGTTTCCTCTATCCTAATCTACCTTACTGATAAGCCAAGATTGAGTTGTTTGGCAAATCTGATTCACTAACCTATCAACAGTAAATTTAAACATTATCCAATCATGATTAGACTGTATGATTGAATAGAAAGTGTTTCTTGTGGTAGTGGAATTTAATCTTGCACACTTTCAGACGTTATTTATCTTTTTTGGTATGGAGCTATACCTTTCATGTTTTCATTCTGCCCTCTTTTCTATGTTTTATTGTTTTTTGTATTTTTTCATTTTTTCTTCCAAAGTAGAAATCAACAACTAACTAAATGCTCAAAGCTAAGATTTATTGACATTCCTATCTAACCTATTCTAACTTGGAATATTTATATGTTTAGCTGGCAAATACTCTTTTCCAACACATCCAGTCAATCAGATGGTTCCATGACTGGTCTCATCTCTTTGAGCATGTAAGACAGATAGGGGCATTCCCATTCTCTTGGTTCTTTAGCAATAATGCTTAAAATGTCTTTTGTTGTACTTGGTGATATGTTGTTGTTTGCAACCTTTATCCCTTCTTCAGATGTCTTCAGGAAATCTACATAGGGATCTTGGAATAATGCATGGTTAGGAGTATCTAGAAGATGCGTTTCAACCAAGATTATCTCTTTTTTCTCCACTAGATCAAGATAAAGATTCTCTTGAGAAAGAAAAACTTCCTCATCTTCATTATTATCTGAACTGGAGGACTCATCATATTTGGCAGTGCTGTCCTCTTGAAGTCCCGAGATATTCTGATTTTGTGGGCTGAACTCTATGAAGAGGTTATTATATTCTTGAGCAAGGGTATGTTCGATTGCTTCCTCTTTTTCAAGAGAAGGCTCCTTGGTTTCAACCTGCTCAAAAATTTCTTCATTGCTTTCCTTCTCAACCTTTGAGCTGAAAGGCTGCTGATTCCCAATCACATGGAAACTATTACTAATGGTTTGAGATGAAGTAGAGAAAATATCCAATGAATCTTTACTTACTTCCAAGCTTTCATAACTTTCCTCATCAGTATCATAAATAGTCTGCACTGGCTTATTACTTCTTTGAAGGAACTGATCTTCCTCCCATAAATTTGCTAATGATGGTCCTACAAGATTAACTTCTGTTCGGGGAGCATAATCACTAGATAGATCAAAGTTAGGAAAATCATAAATATAAGTAATACTACCAATCAGACATACTGGGTTATAAGCAGGTCCTTCTTTTTTCTGAACTACAAAAGAACTTTCTAAATATGTACAACAAATTTATGTATGTGAATGGAAAAGATTATTTGTTTTGCAAAAAGTTTCAGAGACTGGCTATTTATTAATAATATGATCTATCTCTTTTTCTATCAAAGGGGAAGTTGTTTCTATGTTCTTTTGAACAGGAGTACAACAATTCTCTGTCTCTTGTGAAGACTGATTTTGAGGCTGGATGTCTTCTTGAGCCTCAGTTATAAGGGATGATGAATCATTGTTCATGATTGCAGGAATATCTTGAGGAATTTCTTCTGTTCCTTGATTGATTTCTTCCTCAATTGATTCATCTAGGTTTTTATGATAGTTGTCTTGGTTATGAAATTCATGAATGGCTGCTACGAGATCCTTAGGCTGCCAATTTCCTAAATCTTCATAAATGTCTGCAAGGTATTCTATTAGGCCCTCAGATTGATTACAACAACTTCGCTCTAATAATAGATACGGGGATTTTTCCTTGTAATGATCATAAAATAATATGTGGAGGTCTCCTAGAGAAAACAAACTACCAGTCCTTAACCATTCGTACCATTCCCTTGCTTCTCCTTCTAATGTTAACATAAACATTTTCATAAGGAAGTATTCATGCCATTCCACTTTCAACCTCCATACATGTATATGAAATTTGATGAGATGTAATAAATGGTCATCAAACTTTTCACCTTGAAAAACAGGAAGGTTGTCATCCCAATTCACCTGGGGCATCTTATGTGGAAACCCAGGGATATGATCTCTACTCATTGGGGCATATCTTCGTTGTATCCTTGGAATCATGTTTGTAAATCAAGAAAGAGGTCACTGTGTCTATTCAACCAGTTCAGAGTCTTCTACCAGTGGAGTCATTTGGTCTTCTGAGAGTTGTGGAGTTTCCAGGAGGATGATTTAATTTTTTTTTTCCACCAACAGCATGATTGGGATTGCTCAATGCATTCCCAAATGGAGTCTACAAATACTGAAGGGGTAATAGGCCTATTGGAGGCCAGTGGAGTCACCAGGTGGAAATTTTTAGCTCTTTTAGAGGTAAAATGTTTTATGGTCCACCACCATTTATTGATTTACATACCAATCTAAAAATGTTTTGGGTCTTCAGAGGTCCTTAAGGATGTATAAGATGTAATTTTACTCAGAAGTCCCACCATGATCGCCATTATGTTGGTGTTCCTAAGTTTTGATAGATTGGCTAACCAAAAGACAAGACAACATCAGAACCAATATTTAGAGTTCTAGGATCTAGTCCTCCTGTTCTCAGAGAGGGATCTCTCAAATTATTTGTTTTGCAAAGATTTATCTTGTTTGCTTTTAAGTATTGATTTTAGACTAGTTATTAAGTGCAGGTGTTTGTTTGGTTTGTTTTTTTGTTTGGTTGGATTAGCACAGCAGAACATGAAAGGTCTAGGAAAGATAGATGGAAAGGAAAAGTGTCAGATTCATTGGGCAATGGAATCAAGAAGAATTTTATGACAAGCTCATCAAAGGATATGGGATATCAAAGGGAAAATCTAACTTGGCCATAGGATCCTTTAGTTTTTGTGAATGAGATGGACATTAATGATTTGAAAGAGAGTTCGAATTCTCAACAAAGGGAACTTAAAAAACATGAATTGAACAATAAAGAGGTATTTGATAGATAGGGCTAACCATGAATTCTATAAACCACACTTTAAGCAAATAATGATTTCAAGACAACTTTCAAAATGAAATCTAAGATTCGGGAGCACATCCTATTTCCTCAAAGATTTTATTTCAAAGGACTTCGAAAACATAAAAGATTCACTCATAGTTGCAGTGATATAAGAGGGAACACCTAACACATCTATGATCACAACTATAAAGACCTTTAAGACAATTATTCAAGCAAAGACAAAGGGTATGATAGAAACAGACCTCCTTGGCTAACTATAAACAATGGTACTTCAAAGGGAGACTTCAAAAACAGTTTTCAAGTGGCAGCACACAAGCAGGGAAAACCATAAATCATGCTGGAACCAACTATTTGAACTATTTGAGAAATAAACAAACATAAGGGTTCAAAAGAATGATTAAAGACTCTAAAATTCCTTAGCAGAAGAAAACATAAAACAGTGAAGGATAAACAGGTCTAAGGTGTTTCCAGGAGTCATTTCTTAGCCTAAAATCCTCATCCTACTGTAGTAAGAATTTATGAAACATAATGAAAACAGGAAAAATAATAGACAGTTCAAAATACATCACCAACAGCCAAGCTCAGGGATCCAATGATAGAGCCTTCTCAAGAACAAGCATGTCAAAACATAATCCAGCTTCCAAGACTTCAATTTCTTCTTCAAATTCAACAGACTATGTATTATTTTAGAGAGTTCCGATGTTAAAACTAGTGACCAACCAACCAACAACTTCTCATCTTCTTCAAAAGTATTTATAGAAGAAATGAGGAGGTGGAAGAGTTATAGGGTTGAGTATCATTAATTATATACTAAATGCAACTCCTAGCCTTGAAAACCATGCAAGGCCTAAGGCAGGAATGCATTTAATTACAACTCTGTTTCATTTATTTTGTTTTCTGCTTTTTAGGCTTAGTGGGTGAAAAGATTGACTTTAAGGCTCTTTTTATCTTTTACAATAACTTTGTTGTCAGTGTGAAATGTTTGATTTTGCTTGTAATAACTGTTAGCAACCTTTGGCCTTAATGTTTTCTGACTGAGATTTGATCTGGGTATTCCTTTGAGGTAGAGAGGTTACAAGTGGCAATATGGTAGCTGGGGATTCATTAGCCCCTTAGATGTGGCATTCGAGGTTCTTCTGGATCTGTCTTTATTTGTGGATTAGGCCTTTGATATTCAATTTGTGCCTTGATCCTTTCAAGCTTTTATTATATCTTTAAACCTTTGATTATGCTCTGATCTTCATCCTGACACTGATATTCCTTCATTTAGTTAACTCTGATTGTGTTTGTTGTTTACAGGTGTGCAGAGGGTTTGTCGGAGAAATGGTTTTGAAAATCCGACAAGCATGACTTATCGACCTTCTTAAAACATGTAATTAGCACTTCAAAACCCTTTAATTTGTACCAAAAGCCATGAGGATCATCATCCTCGGCCAATAACATTGTAATCATCTACGGGAGGGTTTTATCTTGAACTTCATTAAACCTGCACACAAACACACAAAGTTAATTAAAATCCTGCGAATTATTGGTTTGACTGCTTAGGAGGTTTTATGGAAGCATTTGGGAGCTGTGAGGATGGAGGGATTTGCAACGGAGAACAGGTTTCTATGGTAAAACATAGAACTAGGGTTTAATTTGAAAATATGGTGAAAATTGAGGATTAGTGGTTTCGGGAAAACCATTGGTGGTTTTCACGTGGGCTCTGAGGGGGTAAGCGGTATTAGCTTTTGGAACGCGATATTTGTTAGCATTCGACACGTGGATTTCTAAAACCACTTTTATCGCGCGGAAGTAGCGCACTCTGGAAGGGAGCCCAAAATTGCGCGATATTGATCGCTGGCCATCGGATGATGGGCGGCAGATTCGACGGTGCGGATCGCACGCGATGAATGGAAAGTTGCGAGGTTGGAAGACAAGTGGGGTCTATGATGACGTCGGTTGCTTTGTCGCATAGTGGACGGGTGTTGGCTTATTGGGTTAAGTCCCGATCATCGGATTCTTTGGATGGACGATCGAGATTAAAAGACGAAGCGGAAATATTTTTAAAATGGAAGGAAAAAGTAGTAGATGGAAGGCGGATGATAGATGGCCCACCGGCCGTTGATCTATGTAGATCAACGGTCTAGATTCGCTCGAGACCATAGTGTTGGGAATGGAGAAATAAATAGAAGGAAAGGTTTTTAACACGGAGTTTTAAAGTTATTAAGCGCCCGGTTGTGGGGCTCAGTCATATGAGAAAAAAGGGCTAATGGATATAACCCCTCGGGGGCTTAACACTTTATAGTGCAAAACACTATTTTTAGGCCAGAATAAAGGGTTTTTAAGGCCAAATGAGGGTTTTTGTAGGCTAGAAAAAGGATTTTTAAACCAAATAAAAGGATGATATAAGGTTTAAAAGAGGGTTTTAATGGTTTGGAGGTTAATATGAAAGGATGAAAGGGGAAATTAGGGGTGGAAATGGAGATGATTTCTGAAAATGAGATGGAGAAGTGAATGATGAGAATGTAGGCTCATGAGCAGTTTTCTTTGGTAAACAGCAAGTACTTTAGGGCTAATAGTGAAACAACAGTGAAGATTAACTCAAAGGGTAATAATCATTATAAAACTTCAAAAGATAATAATTTTTCAAAGGGAACTATCTCTTGAAGGTTTAAAAGACAAGCTTAGCCACCATTGAGTATGACAGATTTTATAGGTGGATAACAGTTCCTAATCCATCAAAATATGAAGTTCAATGATCTAATTTAGAAATTAAATATAAAGAGCAATGTAAAGTCAATTTCAAGAAAATAAAAGTGGGTCCCAATTTTGTTTAATGACATTTCTCCAAGTATAAAGGCTCCTAAATACCAAGAAGTCATTCATTTGAATCCTCAAATGATCAAACTCTCAACCTCCCTAAGAAAAAAATCGAGTTTTCCTTCAGAAAATCAAATTCTAGGTCATTCGTTGTGCTTTTTCCAAATGCATTGCACTTTTTGGAGGAGGGACACTGCGCTTTTTCCAAAGGTGATGCGCTTTTCACAGTCCCTCGCTATGGTTTTCCTCTGTACTCTGTGCTTTTTGCAGAAGGGAGACATGGTCCAAAATCTTCATTGCAGAGGTTCTCGGCTTCAGTTTAGGGTTTCTGCACTTGTTTTCAAGTAAGTGGCACCTACATAACCCCTCCTTATAGCTTGTAGTGTTTAATTTATGGTACATACCCTCCCTTACATTCTATGTCATGTCTTGAGCATTGAAACCCTAGTTTTATAATTTTCAAACTTAATTGTTTTCCCCTGGACCCATTTACCTTCCCTATACCCTAAATCACTCTCCAATACCATTACATCCCCGTATTTCCCATTCCAAACCTCTATTCCCTAAATCCCCACCCCTTAGCTGTGCTTTCCTAGAAAGCTAGATACCTCCCACAAATACTGTGTTTCCCTTAAAAATTTCAACCCCCCATCACTTCCCTAAGATTCCTGACCCCCTTACACACTTCCCAAAATTTTCCCTCACTCATCCCAACCCCCTAACCTTACAATCATACTCCCTTTCCCTTCCCCTTCTTCCCTATGGTTTTCAAGACAAAATTGGACATAATGGAGGAGGAGAGAAACATCATGGAGGAGAAGAGAAACACCATGGAAAAAAAGAGAAACACCATGCTGGAAGAGAAAAATACCTACAAAAAAGGAGGGATAATATTAAGGTAAGAACCACTCAACACATATGATATTACGTCCTCTCCACTTTCCAATCAATGCCAAATTCCAAGAAATCAACCTTTCTAAGTTAAGAGTTGCCTAGGGTTTACAGTGCACACATGAACAATTTTTCTTAAAAGTGTGTTTCCGACCAAATGGAGATTAATTTGAAAAAAAAGAAAGATTTTTCTCTCAATAATAGAACATGGAACAAAAAATTCCTTCATTTTATACACAAGTGTTATGATTTGGGATAAATGTCCAAAATATAGCTGTTATAGGAGAGTTGTTGTACTTCTTGACTACTCTTGGGAAAATGCATTTTTTTCTATCATGGAGTGTCAAAATGACTTTCTTGATGAGTCAAATGATAACTTGACAGAAATATATTTCCAATGAGCTATCATGAGCTCAATTTGGAGTTCATGAAGGCCTCCAACAGTGACCTGCAACTTCATACTGTTCTTTTCCTAGGGACACGCTGTTATTTTGGACTAGTCTTGGGAGAATTGATTTTGTAGGGGCTATACTTGATCATTTTCAGTGCTTGATGGGTCCATTATGTATTATATGGATATATATTTCCAACGAGATATAATGAGATTAATTTGGAGTTCTGGAAGGCCTCTAAAAGTGGTTTGAAATATCACGCTACGCTTTTACACGAGGCCACGTTGCACTTTTTCCCAGGCATGCTGCGCTTTTTGCAGTCTTCTGTTTTCTCTAGAATTTTCAAAATTTCTCAATTTATGGATGGATTCAATGAAATTTTACTAATGTAATGGTGAAATTTAAATTTAATTATGTCATGAATAGTTACTAGGGGTAGATACATCATGCAAAAATGTAATTTTGGTCAAAGTGAAGAATTCAGGGATTCCAGTTGAGCACTTTTGGGATCAGCTCCAAAAGTCAGGGATTCGACCCTTGAGAGTGGGAGAAGAAGTTTTTTTCCTATATCTTTCATTTCCTTTCTCATTGCAATGGTTTGATACTGTAGAATTTGATCATTGAACACTATTGTAATCAAACTTTTGACAAGAAATAACAAACTGAGTTGCATCTATTTTAATGGGATACTTGTGGTAATTGTTACACCATTTTTTTGGTCATCTAACCTATTATTATTAGATGAACCCAAGTACACCATGTAAGACCAATTTTACCCTAAGTAAAATTGCTTTCACCATATAAAATAACTCATTTGGTCATATTTAACCCAAAATAAGGAAATTAGTTAAATAAATCCTTATTTATTTAATTATTTCCTAAGAACAAGTTATTTAAATAATATTCTTAGTTAAATTTGACTAAATCATCCATAAATAATTAAATAAACCATTATTTATTTAATTATATTCCCATCATTCCCCTAAAATGATAAATAAATCATTTATTTATTTATTATTTATAAATAAAGAAATTGACCCAAGTCAAGAATCCTTTTCCCTCCAACAAATATAATAAAATATTCCTAAAAGGTGCTTCTAGAATTCGATTAATAATATTTTATTCATGCTCCGAGTTCTAGACCGCCCCAATATTTTGTTATAAATAGGGGGGTTTTCCCCATTCATTATTCACCTTCATTGCATTAGATCACTCTGGATCTATTCTTGGTCACCATTTTCCATTTTGCTTTGTGAACTCCCATTGAGTTCCATGTTTGTTTTTCTACACCACTAAGGGAGAGAAATGTTAGATCTGAAACACTGAGGACTTTCAAGAACCCATCCCACTTAGGAGAACTGGAAAACACCTTTCTTGTTTTCCTCTCAGGTGCCCCATTCTTTAATATAATATAAAATTCTTTTAAAAAACATTGTTTCTTGTCTTGTCTATTGGATGCATGGAGCAATGTTGTATTTTATCTGCTTAATGTCTTTTGTGCTTAGATCTGAATTTGTGCAGCAATTCTAAAGATATTTTGCAGCCATAATCAATGTTAGGGCTATTTGTTATGCGTAGCTAAAGTGATCTTTTACGACGAAAGATTCACACTAACAATAAAGTGATTTGACATTGTTTCTTCTTATGTTTTTCAAATGTGTGAATGTATTGTGATTTCATATTCATGCCATCTCTGAATGTAATTGATTCCTAAGTCAGAAAGATAAAATTCATTAGCTTATGCTCTGTTTTGGAGGAATTGTTACAATTTTGTTTCATATTCTTCTAATTGAAAATAATTCATTTTCCTACTGCTCTTTTCTGAAACCCTAGCAGTCTAAACCACTCCATTAGATACCTTAATGTGTTAAGCTACTTACCTACCTCACCCCATTAGATCTCTACAATTCTTATCCTTATTTTCCCTGATCTAGTTCTTCTTTGACCTATTCACCATCCAGCACCTCAAAATCAATCAACCAAACCCTAGTGCTACTATACCTAGCCTAAAATCTCATTTATCCAGCCATTTGATTGTGATTTCTTGGAGAGAGGCATCTCCTGCCTAGTAGGGCTAGCTAATTGGAAAAATATTGGTTTGTGGTTGCCGGAATTGGTCTCTTTTCAGCCTCAGAGATCCAGTGGAGTGATAAAACAAGGAATAAGGCAGAGCCTCCGAGAGAGAGAAGTGGCAATCTGAGCAGGTGAAGGAATATAAAGGAGACTGAGGGAAAAAGGAAAAGAGCAGAGAATACTAAAATGTTGTTGTAGAACCATTGGAGCCGCATTATTCTTTTTATTCTGGTTACCATGATTGTGTAATGATATTTCATATTCTTTCTAATGTTGGCTATGAGGCTCTCAATCCAGATGTAAGACTATACTGCCACATGGATTAATATTAAATGGAGTTTGCTACGATATTTTCATGTTGTATGGATGGTTCTCTAAGTTCTTTAATTTTTTTTGTAGGATCATATATGTATTGTATTTCATTTCTGTATGTTCATGTTCTATTGCAATTATATGGCTAATTGATATAATTTGGTCTCTTTGACTCCTGCATCCCTTATGTGATTCCTCCTGATACCAGACTTCCAATCCCTCATCTAACTAAGGTCATGACACTCCTCGGGTGAGACTCTTTATCTACCCTAGATAAGATGAAAATGTTGGCATTGTGCTAGACTACAACAAAGCTTTGTTGGCCCCTGTGCTCAAACCCGGGGTCTCAACCCTTTTAATATTTTTGCGCCAACAAATGGTTTCGTTGCTGGGACCTAAAATTTCAAAGAGGGGTTTGGAATATGGTATAGAGTGTATGTAAGAAGGAGCTGCAATATTGTTGGCACAAATAAGTAGAACGATTTTCCTCTCAACAAGCTCGACTTCGTCGACAAAGTGTGGAAAGGCTGAAGGAAGATATGTTGTACGCGAAACCAATGTGAAACCAATACGAGAACTTTTGGTGTGAATTACCATAGGATCTATAAAATTGGTTGCGGATATTACAAGTAAATGGAAATAACAGTGGAAAAATTTGATCTCGTTGTATCTGGACTCAAGTAGATCTTATTGAGCTACATCAGCTTGACACGGATTTGACGCGAGCTGTGTATTTTTTGGTACATACCACTCTAGAGGGATATATTATTGAGTTCACTACAAAGAGTCATTGGTCCTTCTTGAAGGTCGAGACTGTGTTCAAATCGAGGTTGAGGGAAGACTACTGAAAGAAATTCCACTATGGGTGAAGACTTTAATGGTGGAAGAAAACTTGTTGATGTTCCAAAACCCACCAATGGCATCTTAAAACCCTAGTTTCGGGGGAAGGATATAAAGGGAGGTATGCTACCTGGGGGATTTATATGAGAGTAGTAAAGATATGGATGTGGATTATTTCCGAGAAGCCAGATATTTGAGGGCATAGTGGAGGGAAAAAATAAATGAGAAGTGGTGGGAGAGGGCCCTATAGGAAATTAATAGAAGATAGAAGGTATTGCACCAAGCAGGAGTAGTGCTAGGGAGTCCAGAGGGAGGAGAGAAATTGGAGGTTGTCCTATTAGGAGGACCAGAGGTGACTGTAGCAACTTAAGGTCAGAAAACTGACCAGGTCGCCTCCGCGCCAACATAAATGGGAACGTCAGATGGAAGGAGCTTCATCAGCCTTGAGGAAGGCTTGAGTGATGACATCCACTTTTCCTTTAGGATACTATTCAATGATAAATATGCATCTAATGTAAGCCATGATTCACCTTCCCCCGATATAGGTAAAGTCCTCCCCAACCTTCCCCTAGTACTCTATCATAATCCTGATAATTTTTTGTCTAAGATAATCAAAACCATAAGAGTTCACAATGTGCATGCTACCTACAAATATGGTGCTAGTTTCAGTAGAATTAGTAAGAGTAGTATGAACTTTCAAGGATCATTACATCCTGGGTCATGGGGATTTACACTTTTCCCATAAGTCCAGTGAAATATGGAGGGGTCTTTCACCCAATATCCATATTTCTTTGGTAAAGGGAATGATGATGTAGATTAACACATGTATCTGTGCGATACCATTTGGAAGGCCTATCATACTCCTGATTCTTTAAAGTTAATTGAAGTCCAAACCACTCTCAGGGAAATATTATTGAGATGGTTCATTAAGTGGTTAGAATTGCACCAGAATCCAATGGTAGATGATATCGGGAGGGAATTTGTACATGAAATTAAGCTTCTGAAGACGAACCAGCAAAGGTTGTTTGAGCTATGGTAAATAGAGCAACAAGAAGGAGAGGTTTATTGGGAGCTAATACAGAGATTCAAGGATGTGATTGGTAAGCTAAGCTACCTAATAGACCCAAATAATCAACGATATTGGTTCATTAAAGCATTATTTCCCCTTACGCGCAAACCATTGATTCAACATAAAATTGATATGATGCAAGACACTTTGAAGCAGGCGACTCGAGGCTATGGAGGGTGTTAGGGTCCTATAAATATAGTGATAAAGGTATGATTATCTAGCTATTTATCCTAATGGATTTTGTGACTTATTTTTTATTTTAGTTATTTTCATTCTTTTGAAAAGAAAAATAAGGAAAAAAGAAACAATAAGAAATAAAAAAGGAAAAGAAAAAGATAGAGAAAAATAAAAAAGGGAGAAAATAAAAATAAATAAATGAATAAAAAATAAAATCCCAAAGGATAACACTAATTAAAATGTCAATTTCAGTTTAGATCATGGTTAATATTGATAAATTAGCATAATATTTGTTTTAATTTGTAAATAAGAATGGGAAAGATTTTTTATCGCTTTATAATAAATCTCTGATGCTTTTGGACATCCGAGATCTTCCCTGTCTGGATTAACGACACGCTTCCCCCCCCCCCCCCTCCCCCCCCAACCTCTCAAAATTTAATGATGAGGTGGGGTCTGAAAAATGGTTTGATGGAAAATGCCAAGGACCACATGGCGGATTCATAAAGATTTTAGGGGCCTCCCCTCCTTTACCATTTACTGCTTGCACCCACCCGAAAACCACCACTTGCTCCCACTCCTACTCCATTCACAACACTCCACCTTTCACCACCACATCCATCCATGTCACCTTAGCACCCCCCCCCCCCCCCGCCCCCCCATGTCACATTTCCATTGGCCATTAAATTTCCCACCAACAATCATATGGACATTGGTCATTAATTCCTTCCAATGTTTACATCTTTAAATGCAATGCTCCTAAAACAATAATTTTTCCATTAAATATTTTTTTCTCTCATTTTAAAAACACCGCACTGCCCAACATTTCTCCCTTTTCCATTTCATTGTATCAGTGTAGGTCCAGACCCGAATTTATTTCCATTGTACCAACGACTTCTGCGATCGCCGTCCGTCCTCTTTTATTATTGATCAAGTACAATCGGGTAATTTCACTTGAGCCTCCTTCACACTCTAAAATATCGTCACATAAAGGAAAAAAAAATGGTCGTCGAGAGTCCTATCTTGCCCTTTGTTCCTAACTTAGATGAACTTCCTTTGGTTGAAACACAATATAAAATAGTGGAAACCCAGTATGATTTTGATTTAGATGAGCTTCATAACTGGGCAAATCAAAATTTTTTAGATAACAATGATGAATTGAGTATCCCAAGAGTCATTTTTACCTCAATTTATTTTTCCCTAGACTCATGTTTTCCCATATTTCGTTACATGGTGTCATCTTAGGTACCTCCCCAGTCAGAAGGTGGTAATTTCCCAAAACAATGAAATCCTATTCTCAATCACCCCAAAAGCTATCTTCCAAGCCCTTTAGATTAATCCCCAAGCTCATTTACATACATTTTCCACTAATTCACTTATGGAAATATACCAGAAGCTTACCTTTTCTCAACGAGCCCATATATTTCAGTATTTTATACCCAATAATTCTTAGTTTCCAAGAAATGATCCCCCATACTCTACTTCTATTTTCCCTGAAATGTCAAGGAAATTTATTTCTATGGTTACCTGTCTATTAGGTTATCCCATATATTGATGGGTAGATGAAGTAGTATTAGGATTTTTGTGAGTATTCTCATCTAGACAGAAGCCCTCAATCATTTTCAACTACAATCAATAGCTATCAGATGTTATTTATGATTAGTTTATGAAATTTACTATTGAATGTGCATTCAAACACCAATCAGTTCTTGTATATTTAATATTGTTCTATGAAGAAGACAGGTTCAAATTTCAGTTGCAAAATTTGGATGCGTAGGGAAGACCACTATTAGTCATTCACTGGAATTTTTTGGTGACAAAAAGTTCAGAGGAATATTCATTTAGTAATTTTGTAGATAATTTTTTACATGTATCCTTATGCCTTTTCAAAAACAATCTTGTACCAAGGATTTCACCAGAATTCAAAAGGATTTTGCATCTTACAGAACAAGCCAAATTTGGAGACTGGTTTCTTTACCAGAATTATACATAAATTTGAATATATGGATGTGAAATCCCTCCCTACAAGTTGTCAGTTTTTGTACCAATAAGAATCATTGCATTGGAATATATGAGGAAGATGTTAAATATGGATGACTTGCATTTTGTGTCAAGAAAACATAAAGCACAATTCAAACTCAAGGCTCATATTGGTCCTTACATTGTCAACACTAGAGTAGTAACAAAAGAAGCATATGAGTTACTAAAACAAATGAAATTCAAGCTGAGTTTCACATGGTATTATGATCCATTAGGGATAATTTCAAAATTGAGAGTTCAACAAAAGACCACCCCTTATGCACATACATCAAGACCATAAATAGAGAAGTGTGACAATCAAGAGGAGTGGAAAAAGAATACATTGCAAGAGGTTAAAGAGAAAATTGTCCGCCAAACATCTCTACAAACACCTATTCCAAAGGACAAAGAAACTAAGATATTAAGGGAAAGTATGTCTCCTACAAATTCATAGTCTCAAGCTACAAAAAAATTTATTTTCAAGAGAAGAAAGAAGACAAATTTTAAAGGCCAATACTAAGAATGATACTAAAAATGCTACTCAAATAATAAATGTACCAGAGGAATCTTAGAGGAAAAGGGTTCACAATAGCAAGTCACAGTTGTTTTAACATGTCTTCCCACCACTTCATTTCCATATGTTGAGGAGATAACAAGGTCACTTGTGTCTTCTACATCCCATATTGTTGCACAACCAAAAATGTGTGCTATATGTAGAGATATTAAAAAGACTAATGAATCATTGAAGGCCACAACATATGCAAAATTTTGGAAGCATAATTCCACCACTCAGCACAAGTTGTTGTCTGCACTTGACACAGAGAAAGGAAAATTCCAATTAGCCTTCTTGGAACCTACAATCCTAGTTCCTAAAAGTGCAGAGGACTACAAAACCTCTATCTTTTCTTTTGATACCTAGAAAATTCATGCAATCAACCAGATTGACTTGACAAAATAGGATGGTGAAATGATATACTCAACATTAACAAGTCCAGCCATGGGAGCCTCCAAGGGTCAGGCTTCTTTAAATAACATGCATTCACATCTAAAGAGATAGAGAATGTCATTCTTATCTAAAGACACCCGAACCAAAACTCTTGAATATTTAGTAATTAAACTAGGATATGATCCTAGTGACATCAAATAAACTGAGGAGATGATAAAAAACAAAAATGATGATATTCAAGCTCTAATAAAGCAACTCAATCTCCTAACCAAAGAGCATCCACAAACCAAAGAAATAACTTAGTTGGAAACAGTGACAAAGAAAATTTGTTTAGATTGATGGTTGAACAAAACGTTCAAATTCAAAAAATGGAGAAAGACATGGAGGCACTCTTGAAAGAAAAAGAGATGTTTCCAGCTACAGGTACATCAGCACAACAAACAACAACAACAACTTCAACAGAAAGGACATGAACATCTATTAAATATTCTTCTGAACAATTAGTGAAAGCTTTGGGAGATTTATCATTAACGAACCAAGAAAATGAGAGATTGATAACATCATCGAAAAGAATGGAGGAAAATAAAATCAATGTTGATAATGCATATTTAGCAGAAGTGCAGAAAATTTTCAAATTGACTCAACAAACTGCAAAATATGAAAATCAGTCTTTAACAACACAAATGTTTGAAAAGGCTAAACACGGTATCGGGAAAAACATTAATGCCAATATTACATAGTTGTGGCCATCATTTCAAATTATATTTGAGCAGGAAGAACTAGTACAATATGTCAAAGTAGTAGTTGAGAAACAAGGGTCGAAATTGAACACAGGCCAACAGAAGCACACAGAATTATCAGGATGTTGAACTCCAAGAATAGAGATGAACTCGAATAATTCCAGATTCAATATAGAACAAGTACAATCATGGAAGTAAAAAGAGTTCTAAAAAAGAACCTTATGATACAACTGGAAAACAAATGCAAAGAGTTAGAACTACAAGTGAAAAGATTTAACAGAAAGTTTAATTTATTGAAGGAGAAAGTGCTTCCAACTTTGAAAGCCTCTAATGGAAAATTGTTTCCATTAGAGAATTATCAATACTGGTTGTGCAATATAGTTGCAGACACATCCAAATACGCCAAAGTGAGAGAAACAATAAATGGAGAAGATTTCTTGGAAGCCCTACAATATGATCTATAAATTCACCATGAAGTCCATTATCTATTCATAAATAAGCCAACTTTTCAAACATACACAAAAGTAGATGAAAGGCTTCGAAGTATGGTAAATTTCTCTATTCTAAGTGAAGAGCGATGGGATAAAATGTTAGAGCTTGTTGATTAAAATCAAACATAAAACCTACAGATTGGAGCGGTCTAATAGAATATAGAAGAAATATAGCTAAAGTTAGCAACAACACTCCTCAAAAAGTGAACAGAACATCTGAATTAGTCCAGGATTTGCTATGATTCAGTTCTATTTTGGAAATATTTACATCTTTGGTAGATATTATTTTGTAATAAATTTTATTTTGGAGTCCGAAATAGTTCGAAATAGACTCTATTAATATTTTGTAAAGAGTATTAGAAGGGGTTGGATTATGTAAGAGAAGAAGATATTTTTTATTGTAAGTTGTGAAATTTACTTTGAAGTAATCGATTCAAAAATACAGAGGTAGTATTGTTTCAGGATTCATGTCAAATAAATGGTGATGTTTTCCTATGTGTAAATTTATTTTTTCCTTCTAAGTTTCCACATGGATGTTCTTTATTGATTCTTGCAAGAACATTAAGAGTTTAATTTACTTATAGTACTCTGCTCTGGCTTGGTTAAATAATTTTAATTTTTCCCTTATGAGATTAAATATAAAATTTATTTAAGTATGCTTTATATTTAATTTATTCTCACCTCATAATCATCTCATACACACCACAATAATTTTGTAAGATACAAGAGTTTGGCTACCTTGCCCTGTTTCATCTACTCTGTTTATTTTTAATTGATTATTGAATATTTTATGACTTCGTGCCCAATGGACTTTTCTTTCATTTTGCAACCATAATTTTAAAACCAATTCCTTGATATTCATACCTGGCCTAAAACACTAGACTGTGATTGATTGAAATATATAGAGATCCCTCTTTGGGATTGGAAAGGCTAGCTTCTAATCCTACAAGTGGTTTGTGGTTACCTATGCAGTTTCCTCTTCAACCTAGGAAAACTATAGAGTAGTGCTAACGGAGGGATACCCACATGAGTAATGGGGGGAATAAAAACCTCATGAATCGTCTATATTTGGTTTGCAGCATGAAATTTTTAACTTGACAGAGAAGTTGAGGGATCTGCAATTGACACGACTTGCATGACTGAATGTATGGTGCACTAATCTTCTTATAGAGTGTCATATTGCTACGAAGTTTCCAATATTGTAGAGCCGAAATACAACACCTACATCAATGGGAACAATCGGATCTACATCCGCTACAGGAGTTGTGCAGGTAGGGACGCAAGGGTTATACACAGAACGTACGTAATTTCATGCGTTTGTAGAAAAAAATTTCAACACCCACTTAGTACTATGAGATATGAAGAACCCATGGAAACATCCCTTGTCTTTATCCAATTATACATAAGTATTACAATGTTCCAAACAACACCTTTTGTGAATTTTTTGCTTCACCAACTCACCATACTGATCAATGTAGAGCATTGGATGATCTAGCTGATCGATTGGACCGATCAGCCTACCGAATCAATGAGATTCCTTGAGGACGAGGAGTTGGAGGAAAAATGGGGAAAGAAGAAGAGGAAGAGGCCCGGTTTATTGTTACAAATTTGATAAGGAAGGACACGTTGCACAAGATTTATCGCTACCCAGAAGTCCCTGGTGTTCTCAGTGTAGGGTTAATACGTATGCAATAGAAGACTCTCTATAGTTGATTTCTAGGTGGGAAGAACACAACCTCAAAAGAGGAGAAAAATTAATCAATGTGGAGCCAAGGATGCCAGAGACAACCCCCCTCTCAAACATTAATATAGTCACATGGGGAGGAAAGAAGACCAGAGTTGATGTGGGAGCTACTAAACAACACAAAATTATAAGACCAGCTTCAAAAAAGTGCTCATATGATCCTGAACAACAGAAGTGGTACTACAAGGAAGTTGCAAAAACTTTCAAAAAATTAACGCTAGGCGAGGGGGGGTGAAAGAGGAACGACCAAGACCTCTAAAATATAGGAGTCCAGACCTACCGCAATACAATTCTTGACCCATAAAATAATAGTTCAGACTATTTTTGCAAATTGTGAATGATGATCAGATACTTGGAAAGTTGCGGTAAAGTCTTAGATCTGCTGTCAAGGATGGAGCAACTGAGGAAGGGATAATTTCTGCTAACTTAACCAAAAGGCACTCCAAGAGGGTGCATAGGAATAAGAAGAGAACAAGAATGGAGTTCTAGATCGACGCTCATATTGCGGGTTTCCAAATTAAGGATACAATGTTAGATCTAGGCTCATATGTGAATATTTTTCCTAGAAATACTTGGGAAGCCCTAGGGAGGCCAAATTTGGATTTTCTCCAATATGGTTACGCATGGAGAATCAATATTTTATCCTCCTGGTCAGATTCCTGGAGAATGTAGAAGTCTATATAGAGGGCATAAAGACATGTGCTGATTTTGAAGTAATAGATATTATGGGGGACAAAGATAAATATCTGACATTGCTTGGGATATATTGGGCTTTTGAGAACTATGCGATAATAGATCTAAAGAATGAATTGATGAAATTTGAAGTATAATGAGTTAGGGTGATCCACCCCCTAGACCCATACGAGGGACCAAGTTTCATAGAGCTGACAAATGACAAATAAGATCCATAATTGTTGGTTCAACTATATCGACTGAATCCAGGAAGAAGGGGAGACTATACAACCTGAATGTGGAAGGATCGAGAAATTGGTGGAGTATTAAAAGTTTGGAGTTTGGCTCAAAATTCGTGTGGGATGATTGGAAACAGAGTGGATATGAAATCAACACCAAGCATTGTGCCACGATTTGTCAAATCAATTGGGTCAGCATTGAGATGTGAGAATTCCCTACCTTTAATGGGATGGATTTAGTTACTACTTTTACCAATAGAGTTGATGCAACTATTCTTGAAGAGCATAAGGTACCACTTTTGAATGTCATCTTACAAGAAACACCAAGAATGTGGTGGGGATATCACCACGACCAACTCAGATATTGGGGGAGATCAAGAAAACAATGGAAATTAGGTTTGTACATTCAAGGAAACACCCAGAAAAATTTGTGAAGTACGAGGGGAGCTCTGACCCTTGCCAACATCTACGAGAATGCGAGGCTCGATGGAATAGGGAATGGATTCTAAAGAAGTTTTTGGTGCATGAATTTGTACACACCTTGGGGACTTTATGAAAGCATGGTATGCAATGGAAGAGATAAGGAAAAATGCAGGTGATTGGGATTTCTTGACATATCATTTTTTCAACAGTTTTTCCTTCTTTAAGAGCGACGAAAGGATGACAAACACTTTGTAGGTTGTTAAACGAGTTCTAATCACACCTATACAACTAGCGGAGGGATGTATAGATCATGAAACTCTAGAGCATATATATGAATCTGGATATCAGGAGGTTGTAGCCTGTGGAAAGGTAAACAGAGAATCAGATGAGGATGATGTGGAGGAACAACGACATCTGGAATTCAAGGAAACTAAGGGGGAATGAGGTGTTAAGGATGGTCTTGTGACTGATGGTCCACATCTACTTCCCTTTAAGTTTTGGAAACACAACATCGAGAATGATGAAAATCTAAAAATGGCCTCGATTGGAGACTACTGGGACAAGCAGACTACCAAAGAGATCTTCGATCTCCTGAAAGAATATGAGGACTTATTCCCTTCGTTGGTTGAGGAACTAAAGGGTATCAAAGGAGAATTAGGGGAGATGAATATCATGCATAAGCCAAATGTGAAGCCAGTGAAGCATCGACCATACTGAGTGAACCCAAGGGTCAAGGAGAAAATGAAGAAGGAAATATATAAAATGTTAACAATGAGGCTTATCTTCTCGTTTGATGAAGCGGAATGGGTAAGTCCAATTGTTATACAGAATAAAAAATATGACATTGAAATTTGAGTCTCTGTGGACTATCATAGTTTGAATAATGCCTGTGTTCATGATACTTTATCCACTCCTTTCAGCGACAAAGTGTTGGACAATGTAGTAGGTAATGAAGCTTATTCTCTTACATATGGATTCTTCGGTTATCATCAAGTCAGGATTGCAGAGGAGGATAAGAATAAAACCACGTTTACCACATAATTGGGATCTTATGCATACCATGTCATGCCATTTGGACTCAATAACGCGCCAGTTGTGTTATCAAGGATTGTGATTGCTGCTTTTAGAGACTATATCCACAAGTTCCTGGAAGTATACATGAATGATTGGACCGTTTATAGTTATTTAAGAAAGACTCCAGTATGCTCAAATTTATTTTTGATCGATGTAAACAGTTGCATATATCGCTAAGCCTAAATAAATGCATATTTTCCCCCCTTTGGAATGCTCTTGGGCCATATTGTATGCAAGAAAGGGGTGTGCGTAGATACGACTAAGGTCACGGTGATCCTGAACATTGACTTGGTAAAAAGTGTTAAACAAGTGAGGTCCACCCTAGGCCACACAGGGTATTACAAAAGGTTCATTCACAACTATGCCTTGATCATTGCACCAATGGATAAGTTGTTAAAGAAAGCTAAATGATTCACGTGGATCAAATAATGTGACGATTCTCTTAATATACTGGAGGATAAATTCGCAAGTGCATCAATTATAATTTATTCGGATTGGAACAAACAATTCCATGCTCATATTGATGCCTTTGTATTGCCTTGGGAGTCATCCCAGCTCAGTCACTGAACGGTAATATCGATCACCCTATTTATTTTGCTACAAAATTTATCTACGTTAGAAAATAATTACACTACAACTGAGTGTGAGGCACTTGCAGTGGTATATTCACTTCAAAAGTTTCGGCATTATCTTCTAGGAGGTCCATTCAAGTTTTTCATTTATCATTCTGCCCTGAATTATTTAGTAAACAAGCTTGTACTTGAAGGTAGGATTTGTAGGTGGCTTCTATTGTTAGAGGAATTAACATTTGAAGTAATTTTCAAGCCCAACCAACTAAATGTGGGGCTCAATCACCTCTGTCAGCTAGATTTAGGTGAAAGTGGAGAATCCATTGAAGATCAGTTGTTGGATGTGGATCTATTTTGTGTTGAGGTTGTACTAGATTACTTGGAGGATATAGAAGAATTTATATCCATAGGTTAATCCCTGGAGGGATACACAACAACACATTGAAGGCACATGGTCTTCTGCGCTGCAGACTATCAAATTATTACGGGGTAGCTATACATGTTGGGTCTTGATAAAATCTTGTGCATATGTTTCCTTGATCACGAGAGACAAGATGTATTGCGGGAGTGCCATTCAGGTTTTGTGGTAGGCCATGTTGGGGGGAAGGCCAGCGCAACGAAAGTTTTGCAGGAAGGGCTATGCTGGCCCATAGTTTTCTGAGATGCAAAGGAATATTCTAGAAGGTGCGATGTTTGCTAAAGGGTTGGAAAGCCATATCACTGGGATGAACTGCCTATGCAACCAGTATGAGCACTGCATATTTTTTTGAAGTGGGCCATTTATTTCGTAGGACCTATTAATCCACCGGCACACCACTACCACACCAAGTATATCATCATCGCCATAGAGTACCTTAGCATATGGGCTGAGGCTACAATAGTTAAATATTTCACTACGGATACTGCCGCCAGGGTCCTCTTTGAGAACATCATTACTCGATTTGGGTGCCCCTGGAGCCTCACTAGTGATTAGGGGACCCATTTCATTAATGAAAAAACTGCCTCATTACTCCAAAACTTCATGATACAACACCATATGAGCATCTCATACCACCCGCAAGAGAATGCTCATGTATATGCTTTCAATAATATTTTGGAGCGGGGGCTAACCAAGATCTCTTTGGCCAACTGGGATGATTGGGATGAGTAGGTTTCAGCAAGTCTATGGGACTATTGCATAATCATTAAACTCCTACAAAAAAAATATGCCTTTCCAACTAGTATATGGATGAGAGCTTGTAGTACCCACCGGATTCACTATCCCTAGCCTTTTCATTGTGCAGGACACTTATATGACAAAGGAGGAGTCAATTTTGAAGCGATTGGAGGAGAATTGGAAGCTGGATGAGGCTAGGTTCATGGAAGATTTCCATGAGATAGTTCAAAAGAAGAGGCATAAGGCATAGCACGATAGGCATATCAAGCAGAAATCATTTACAGTTTGAGGGCATGTTTTACTATATGACAAAAAATTTCTAAAGTTTCCTGGGAAGCTAGAAATGCATTGGTTGGGAACCTTTAATGTTTCATAAGTGAAAGAATCAAGGGTTTTCAAAATTGTGCAACTGGATGGTGTCTTATTCCTGGGATGGGTGAATGGTGTATGCCTGAAAACCTTGCAGGGACCACGCAACTCCGAACCCAATTGATTCCCTCTCCGTGAGGAGAGTTGTAGGTAGAATTAGGTAGAGTTAGTTACTTTTATTTGTTGCATATTATTCATATCATTTAATTTTGTTGGTTGGTTATTTCAATCAAGTTCGATCCAAAATAATATTCTTGTCAGGTCTCTTCCATTTGTCAAGGCATCGACACCCCACTGCAACTGCTTGTGGTCGGGGAGTCGCATGTGCCAGGATCATATCGGTAATAATTAGGCAATAATTCCTCGTGTATATTTGAATTTGGGCTAAATATTTCTCTTAATACCCATCATCAATTCCTAAGCACCTCCCATTGTAGTACCATAATTACACATAAAATCCACCATCCTTTTCTAATTTTGTGTGATCTGAGTTAGGCCCGACTCAACTGTCGTTAGTATTTCCACAATTGAGACCGAGTAGGGAAAGTTGTCGTATTAATTAGTTAAGAAGTCTAGTCAGAAATTTCGTGTCGATATTTTCCATTTAATCTGCATGTCAATGATAATATTTCCAGAACACAGAGTCGAGGTGGTAGAGTTGCAGAGTCTAGAGTCTATTTCCAATTTCCCTTGTCTAGAGCCCAAGTTCAAGACATATGTGTTTCGTTTATATCAACGTTGTTCTAGCATAATGAAAAAGACTGTGATCTTTGTCCCAGAGGCTGAATTCGACTCAAGAATCACCAAGACAAAGCCTCTCTATGGAAAATATGATAAGGTAGTGCTTGACAATGACTTCTCAAAATACTTTCAATTTCTGGCACTAAAGTGATATGTCTAAACTGAGCTAGTAGTCAAGGCTGATGGAAGTCAATCCATCAGGGTTACCAAGGATTTTAGAGGAATTCAGAGGTCAACATTGCTCAACCTAAGGAGTCTTCCCATGTTTGGAACGACAAGAGCCACCATGCAATGTACAAATCTTATTATCATCCAGATGCATAAAGGATCATTATGGCTTGACAAGGAGTATCAATACATGTGGTTGACCTCGAAATACTCACAAGACTATCTGATGCTGGGGAAATTGTATCCACTCCGTTCCAAACAACCTCCAAGCGGGTGCGGAAGACGGGGAACGAAAATTATTATAATAGGTATGATACCCAAAGAGGAGGTAAATGTGCTCTAATAGAGCTAATAAACATTCTCAATGTCAAATTCACATGTTATATTATTTTTGGGAAGATCATGAGGTATTTTTTTAGGAATGAATGCACATTGGATACCATTTCAGTCACAGAAATATGTGTACGGGGCGTGCAACTGAACTGGTGCCACTTTCTACTTTAAGAATTTTTTGAGGCTTGTGAGGATGTCTACAGGCGAGCTACTCACTTCATGTATGGATATATTATTGTTACGATGGCCATGTGGAAATGGTGTCCACTGGAGGGTCGGGAACTAGCTCTAATTAAAGAAGGCCAAGCACTTTCTATCTAGTATATGCCCTGGTGAACCTTGGGGGACCCAAGAAACAAGGAAATTAACGAGGATTCCTTTATCAGATGGTACAAGAAGATGTTGGAAGTCCTCAAATCCATAGAAAATGTCCCAAATTTACTAATTTATTATTATTCATTGGAAATATGGTTCAATATCAGTCACGACAATACCTAGATAAGGCCAAAATGTTTCCATCCTGACACGTTCCAGATGAGACCCCAAAAGTTTATGTTGACTGAGGAAGATTTCCACACAAAGGTCAACTCTTGTTTTCGGATTGTAGGAGAAGTTCGTGAGGGAAAGAACATATACTTGTTTGGAGGGATGGTTCTTCGGCCACTACTAGGAGAGACACCTACAACCTCAAGGAAGTGGATGGTTGAGGAAGAGATGTAATTAGTCATCAAGAGACTCAAGACACAAATGCACTCTATTAAGGAAATTGTGGTGAACATAGGATTCTTGACATGTTTGTTCCCTACCTTCTTTGAATTTGAACATTCAAGGTTGCACAAGTCTATGGTTAGTACTCCCCTCATAGCTTCAACCCCTCTGGTGGGGCCACACTCCCAGTACAAACCCGCAATCCTAAACCCCAAACGATCGAAACCTGCAAAACCACTAACTGGGTCCAAGAGGAAGAAAACGAGCACCTTTTCCCTAATTGTCGATCTTACTGATGAAGAAACCCAATCGCATAATGTGTCACCCATTGTTGAAGAACATCCACCCTCCAGTCCAGTTGTGTCACCTCGATCACACAATCCATCACCCCGTAAAACCTCGACATCCACCACAATCTCAGACACCTTACCCTCCAAGACACTGGTAGGAACAGAGACATAAATGGAGGTTGACTCTATTGTCCAGTCCATTACTGCAATTACTGACGCAGAATTTGCTCCAACATCCATTTTATCTTTATTGCTTGAGTTGGGTCCACTAACGGTCACAAGACTGATAATTACCCCTCCTCTTACCACTTTTATCCATCCAATAATATTTCCCTTTCATCCCCCTCCTTCAGTTCCATCCCTCCTCGCTCCCATCCATACCAATCTACCATCATCCAAACCCTTGCAACAGGCAACATCACCTCACGGACATTCTGAGAAATTTTTTGCCAGTGGACGACCATTGTCGTGTTGGTTTCCTTAATCGTCCATCATGAGCCAAGATGATCTCCAAGGTTGTTCCTCAACCCAATTGTTTAATTTTATTTAGCTCATCTCACACTGAGTAGAGACATTGCAAAATTTTCTAACAACGGAGCATGAGTAGTAGCAACAAAAAATTCTTACCCTCACCATAGAATGTGATCACCTACTCTAGGAAAAGCAACATTTTCAGAGTCAACTTGAGTAGATCACTGAAAAATTCTAACTACTAATGCCTTCAGTATCAGATGTAGTTCCTAATTCCCTAGAGGATTTCTCAACCTATACCCTTGTTGAGTGTTGCAATAGCATCCAAGCAACATGTGTTGATTTGGTCTTGACTAACCGCAAGCTCAAGTGAAGCCTTGCTGACACCCAAAGGGCACTACCAGACCCTACCACCGAGATCGAGCATAAAATAGTAGATGCAACGGTCCTCAAAGATTCAATCGTCAATGCCGCAAAAGTATCTCATACCCTTATATATCAAGTTCACGATTTATCTGGGTGTCTTGCATGAAAGAAACAACCTATATACCCACTGCGTAGCTAGGTCAATCATCTGCTCACTTTTCACAGGGATATCTGAGACAAGAGCCAGAAAAAAGAGATTCTAGCATAGGTTAATGACCTCGAGACCCGAATACAACATATCAAAGAGGAATCTGCCAAGACGAATAAGATACTTCGAGACCTTCAGCCACTCACGCTAACTCACTTGGAAATATTGTAGCAACTCAGCGAAGACACCGATGCGCAGTGGAAGTCTCTGTTGATGACACATCCCACCCAACCTATTGTCGATATTTCCACTCAATTCCTTGCGCAAGAAGATACCCTCACAAACACATGGCATGAAGCACTCAATGCCTACACCCAATTCATACATGCATCCATCGAATCCGTTCCAAATTTGGGTCCTTCGTTTGAAGGGGATAGACAAGGGGAAGCAATGCAACAGGAAGCACCAAGAGAATCAACATCACCAGGAGCATCAGTAGCACCAGGAGCATCAGTGGCACTAGGGACATCTACATCACCAACAACGTTGGGAATATATTGACTCGGGGATGAGTCAATGAACTGTAGTAGAGGCATGTTGGGTCCTTTATTTTGGGAACTTAGATGACAAGTCGAAAGGCTAACGATTTTGTTGAGGATAATTGTTGGGAAGTTGCGGGAGAGACAACTAGAAAAGAGGAAGGAATCTACTGATAACTAGCAATTAAAGAGGAATGGTGGAAGAAGGTAGACACAATTGAGTGGGAAAGACTACTGACTATTGAGTAGTAGAAGCATCCGAACAAGGAAGAAGGTAGACAAAATTGAGTGGGAAAGAATACTGACTATTGAGTAGTAGAAGCACCTGAACGAGGAAGAAGGTAGAGCATCTGAGAGAGAAGTGGTAGTATGAGCAGGTGCAGGAATATAAAGAAGGTCGAGGGAAAAAGGAAAATAGGAGAGAGTAATGAAATGTTGTTGTAGAATCATTGGATCCACATTGTTCTTATTCTTCTAGTTATTGTAATTGTGTAATGATCTTTCATATTCGTTCTGATGTTGGTTATGAGGTTCTCAATCCAGATGTAAGATTGTGATGCTGCATGGATTAATATAAAATGGAGTTTGTTAGGATATTTGGATTTTGTATGGATGGTTCTCTCAGTTCTTAATTTTTTTTAATAGGATCATATTTGTATTGTATTTTGTTTTTGTATGTTCATGATCTGTTGCGATTAGATGGCTAGTCGATATAGTTCAGTCTCTTTCACTCCCGCATCCCTCATGTGATTCCTCCTGATACAGTACTTCCAACCCCTCATCTGAATAAGGTTAGGTAACGCCTCGGGTGAGACTTCTTATCCACCATGGATAAGGTGAAAATGACAGTGTTTTGCTAGACTACAATGGAGCTTTGTTGGCCCCTGTGCTCAAACCCAGGGTCTCAACTATGTTAATATTTTTTCTCCAACACACCTGAAAGACCAACTTCAAAACTAGGAAAGGTTTGTATGAATGTTTATACATCCCATTTGGTCTATGTAATGCACTAGCTACATTGATGACATTAATGAATGATGTACTACACCCTTTTATAGATTCATTTTTTATTTTCGATTTGGATTATATATGGGTATATAGTTCTACCTGGGAGGAGCATATTTCACATTTGACATAGGTGTTGGAAACATTGAAGAAACACAAGTTTCTAGAAAATATCAAAAGTGTGAGTTTGCGGAAAAATCTTTGGTGTATATGGGATATGTGATCAATGGAGGAGAGTTGAAGATATATCCTTCCAAGATGGAGGCCATAATGAAATGGTAAGTGCCTACTAATGTTTCTGAGGTCAGGAGTTTCATTGGGGAACCACAATACCTGAGGAAATGCGTAGCCTCGTTTTCAGCGATAGCAACACCACTCCATTCCATAACAACAAATGACAATAGTTTCCATGGGAGAAGGTCAGCAAAGAGCTAAAGAATAAGATCAACCAAACACTAGTTCTGGCATCACCAAACTTGTAATGACCCTTTGAAATGGATACAAATGTGGGTGGGTATGTTATGGGAGCTATCTTGATGCAAGGAGGAAGGCATGTATTCTACCATTATGAAGTATTCATGGGGCAATTCTTAACTACCCTACGTACGATAAGGAGATATATGCCATGGTGAAATTTGTGAAGAAGTGGAATCATTATCTAATGGGAAAGGAGACAATAATCCACATATTTTACTAGTCGGTATAGTACTTGCAAGCCCAAATTAAGCTACAATAGATCAGGCATTACAAGTGGATGGAATTTTATAATAAGGGAAGTACAAAAAATTTGTCTGACATGCTTTCAAGGCCACCCACATAAAATATTACAACTTTAGGGACTCTTATGCACATGGAGCCATTCACGCATGATGCATACAGAGAGGCATATTCTGAGGATGAGGACTTAAAAGGAGGTGTATCAGTCATTGCAGAGTCAGATTCATGTGCACAATGGCGACAAAATTTTTGAATACCATCTCCAGGATGGGTTACAATACAAGATGGATAAGTTCTTTGTTCATAAAGGTGACCGATTGCAAACGATTAGAGAGGCTCACACCTCCAAGGTTGCAAGGAAACTTGGTGTAGGGAAGACCATGGCTAACTTGCAGAGGTATATGTATCGATCCAAGATGAAATATCAGGTAGCTAGGTTCATAACAGGATGCATGCTTTGTTGTACCATCAAGCCTATTAACAAGAAATAGGATCTATATCATCGCTTACCTATACCTAATCATCCTTGGGAAAAAATTTCCATGGACTTTGTGGGAGGTTTACGGACAACCACGAAGGGACATGACTACCTGTTCATGGTAGTTGGAAGGTTCAACAAGATGTGTCACTTTTATGCCCTGTAAAAATACCATAAGCGGGAAAGAAGAAACAAACTTGTTCTTTGGACAGGTCTGGGTGCACTTTGGCATACCATGGAGCATCATTTTAGACATGGATGCAATATTTCTCAGTGCATTCTGGACTACATTGTGGGAGAATATGGACACAAAGTTGAAGAGATCTACAATGTTCCATCCACATACAAATGGGTAAACATATGTAGTCAACAAGAATTTGGTGCAACTTCTCAAGGGATACAACCCGAAGCATCCAAATACCTTAGATGAAAATATGGTATATATACAACATTCTTGCAATAGAGAAATCCACACTTCTATAGTAAATTCCCCATTTGAGTCTTGTTTTGGATATTTTCCACCTTCACTTTTGGATATTGCATATGCGCAGAAAGGAGGAGTGAGGGAAGATCTTATAGGAGATGCTTTGAGGGCTGAAAAATTATAGATAAGACTAGGAAGATCTATCTACAATTATAAGATACACTATATAAGTCACATGAAAAATATAAGGCAAAACATGATCAACGCAGAAAAAAGAAATCATTCAAGGTGGGAGACAAAGTATGGTTACAATTGAACAAGGAGAGGTTGTAGGGGACTGGTAAGAAAATCAAGGCTCTGAGGTATGGTCCTTTTGAGATACTGGAAAATGTGGTTGATAATGCCTTCCCACTCATTTTCCACCATATATGTGCATTTAATCAATTGTGAATGTAGATAATTTGAAACTCTATGAGCCTTCCATGCTAGATCAAGAAGAGGAACAAATCATACCTTCTTCTACGGAGGATTTGGCACCAGATGCTTAGGCAGAGTTGAAAGAAGATATAATTTTGTAGAAGAGGTCTAGAACTACAATACAAGGAAAACATGACATTTGGAAGATTAGTTTGAAGGGACATCTTCTATGCAAAGCTAAATGGTACACTAGAGAGAAGGTGGAAGAAAAATTTCCTCACCTCATTCAGTAGAAGCTTTTGGGGACAAAAATCCTCCCAAAATGGGGAGGTTTGATCTAGATTGGATCATTATATTTTTTTCACCTATATCGATGCATTTGGAGTGGAAAAAGTGGTGGAATCAACTCACGGGACCATTTTTATCGACGAGAACCAGTTTGGAAAAACATGGCCTGAAACCTTTTGGGAGCGTTTTGAGGTATCAAATGAAATTTTTTGTGGGCAAAAATTTTCTACTCTAATGCAACATCATTTAATTTTATTCTACACACAAATATCTTTCCAACAACGCAAGAAGCACGTCAATCAAAGTCTGTATGCAAAAGTTATGCCACTCAGAAGTTGACCTTCCTATTTTCATACCTATAGTTCGAGAGGATGCCACATCAAATCCTATTATTCATGAAAAATATTCTAGCCAAGTGTTTGTGATGTAAAATACTATATAATATTTTATATTGTAACTCTAGTTAAGAGTTGATATAGTCAAAATTAACCACTAGTAGGTTATCGAGCTATGTTATAACCATGTCACTAGGAGGAAGAGGCATTCCATTCTTTCAAGAGAATTTTGTTCCATAGATGAGAAAAGATAGCCATGATAGATAGGAGGTAGAGCACGAAGAGAGGATATGTGCACTGTAGTAGCCCACAGGCCACAAAATTTACTTCTTTGTACCTGCAGCCATATTTCCAGATAAAGAAATAGAGCAAAGCAATCTCACCTTCCAGCTAGGTTTTCTCCCAAAAGGGTTTCCCAAAGATCATATATTATGTCTTATGTGTGTGTGAGCTCATTTTTTTGTTCTATACATTTTTTCATAATTTCCATTCGCATGCATGCACTAATTATAGTTATATCTACAAATCTAGAATTTTAATAAAACTGCAATAATGTAAAATTTCAATATTTTAATATATTATTATCATATTTGTTGTGATGAAATATCCAGTTAAATATAAACGAAAATTTACCCATCAAAATTATTTAACATTTTTTTATTATACCAAGGTAGGTAAAATATGAGGTGAAACACAATATGTACAAAATAGCTACTTAGGTGCTTTCCTAAGAAGAAATAAAGCTCAAACCAAGTAAAGGTAAATCTTGGAGTTGATTCTTTCTTACAATGGTTTTCATAATTCTAAATTCAATTATTGACATTCTTGGAACAATATTACAGATTCAGATAGATGTATTACACTTTCACACTAAGTGCTCTTTCCAAAATAATAATTGTTTGATTGACTTTAGAATTTAATGGAAAATAATTCTGAGTGAAATCAGTGTTGTGAGCTTATAAGTAAATTCACTCAAATACAATGACAATTCCTTTTAATTCAAAATGCAAACTTCTTCAATTTATCTCTCTAATCATTATTTCAGGCATACTAAATCTCATTAATTTTGATGATTTAAATTCAAATACAAAAATTAATAATCAAGAAAACAAATCTAACTAAATCGTATTCCCTATCTATGTTTTGTTATCAAATTGGACTATTACAAGAAAAAAAGAGCACACATTACAGGAATTTTAGAAAGTTACAGGAATATTACAGGAATTTTGCATGGCATTACAAGAATTCTACAGGATTACCAAAAATTTACAGAATATTTACATTTTGTATATATAAGAAAAAATTGACCAGCAGAAGGAATTCAAACACCATTAAACCAATAAAACATAAATTAGAACATGTACAACACATACCAGGGGGCCTCCTGGTGTATGTTGCCAATGAAGATGCTCATAAACTAAAGAAAATTGTACACCACTTCATGTATGTTCAGAAAAAGTATTCATGTATTAAAAAACTAGTTCCAAACTTAGTATAAAATAATACTCTTACTCATAAAACAATAAGGAAAAACATGTGATTAACTCTATATGTCCATCGGTCATATGTTTTATACAAAAATATATCAAAGGGATACTGAATTTCCCCACATACAGGGTAAACTAACCTTTTTTAGCCAAGATAAAATATTTACAAAAGAAAAATATCAATTTTAGATCATTCTCCTTGATCTCTGGTGACTCAAATGCATATTTTCAAGTTTAGTTGTTCGAGTTCCAAAAAATTTGGTGATGTTCTTAACCACTTGTAGGAATTGTTGAAGATACATGTTGCATTGACCAGTCTTTGACCTAAAGGTTATGATCAGCCATAACGAGGTAAAATAGGAATTTATCCATCAAAGGAACATATTGAGTGCATTCCAAGTGTTAAAACCAACTTGGATAATGTGTAATCTCACAAAACTAGGAAGAAATATGGGAATTTTGAAATTGTTGATTTGATGTAATTACAATAATTCCTGTACATCATTCTTTTGTCAATTAGTAAATGAGAAATGTTTTTAAAAAATTTACATATTAGAAAGAAAACATTTATTCTATAATAGATTATTACCTTCATTTTATCCCTTTTATGCCATTGTCTTCATCAAATTGGTAAGAAAACAAGGGTTTATGGTTCCAATAGAGAGTAAAAAGGTCACAATGAAGTAGTCAAAGATATCAAAACTTGAACCCAACATGAGGCATGTGGCCTCTGGGATGCTACAATGCACAAATCCTTTATGTTTTCTCTCCCTGTCCACTCTTGGCTACTCTTCTCATTTATATAAAAAAATGCGCTCAAATATAATGGAATCCCTTTTCCTCTTAGTGGATTTGTTATAACATAACTTGATAGCTTACTGGTGGTTAGGTTTGACTCCTTCAACTCTTAACTAGAGTTACAAGATAAAAATTCTATAGTATTCTTCATCATGATCATGTGTCTAGCCCCTTTTACATCAATAATGGGGGCTAACATGGCATCCTCTCAAATTATGGTGGTAAAAATAGGAAGGTCAACTTCCTAGTAGAACTTTTATATACAAAATCCAATTGAGGAAATTATTGCATTGTTGGAAAGCTCTATGTGTGTAGAAATATGTGAAGACGTGTGACACTTAAATTAAAAAATTAAAAATAAATAGATAAAATAAAAAATTGCCCCAAAAAAAAAGTCATTTGACGCCTTAAATTTCTCCCTAAAGGTTTTAGACCCCAATTTTCCAAATTGGGTCTTTCCTGTAAAAGTGGTCATATGAGCTTATTCCTCCACATTTTTTACTTTGGAAGAATCAATATGAATGAAAAATATATAATGATCCAATTTGGATCAGTAAACCCCCAATGGGGAACCCTTTGTAGGATGTTTAGGAAATCCTGATGAAGTTGGTTTTCAGATTAGGGAGGCCAAGGTTATGCTTTATTGAGTGACACATCTACACAACCTGCATTGGCTAAATAGTCAACCACCTTGTTGGGAAATCTATGGACATGAGAGTTCATAATAACTAGAATGTGTGTCATGGAGGACTGCACATTAGGAAATTCTATAGTCTATATGTGATTGATTTTTTTTTGGTGTTACCTCCATGAAGAAGGTGTTTCATTTTGTGAATGGAAAATTTGGTGTAAGTTTGTTAGATTGAAAAATAAAGGCCCATTTACAATACAAAAAATTATATAGCATTATTAGTATTGAATCCCATGACACTTGAGTAGTATAAGAGAGATTCTCCTTTGTCATTCTTGAAGATGCCACCATAACTAGCTTGCCTTGGGTTTCCCTTGGAGTTCCAAGAAAGTTCACTTTGTAAAAAGAGGAAGGAGAGGGGGGCCAAAAAGAAGGGGAGGGACTAGCATTAGTGCTAAGGGGAAAAAAGGGAGGAATAGAAATAGGGGTGGGAAAGAGCTACCTCAGGATGTGGAGTTTAGAAGGAGAAGACTAGTCATTTTAAGAACAAGGAATAAAAAGGGTAGTTGGCTTTCACAACACTGAAATTATTGGAACACGTCACATTTTCTGGGAAACTAAAATTTTAGAAAATACAGAAGTTTTGTTCCTTCCAAATGCACTAGAATAGAAGTTTGGGAATTAAAGTCTAGGATCTATTCAAAATGGGATTATCAAATTGAGAATAGCTCTAGTTGGCTATGATGTTTTTGATGTTGTGAAAATCCATATTAGAATCCTAGAAAAGAATCACTAATTGATCCTATAATTCCCCCAGGTAACTGAAATCATTGAATACATGTTTGGAACCCTATTCCCTATTTTAACATAAGTGGAAAACAGAGGGCCCTTCAAAGCCATATTTGAGTAATCTACCCCAGGTGAGGGAAAGCTTTCAAACTAAGAGGCAAAGGAAATGGGCTACCTTTGGGAAAATATTATGGATCTATATTTGTGGTCATACTCTTTGGGACAATAGATTTGTGTGTCCAAAAATGAGCGAATAAGCCTCCTTGATGGTGAACATGACATTGGGCTTGTAGCCCTACCAAAGCTTTTCAAGCCTTTCGTTTATTGGATTTTCCTTTTTTTAAGATCCTCCCATAACTAATTCTGAATGTTTTCCATCTCCTAATTGCACCAGATGTATTTTTCCTTCCATGCCTTCCATAGGTAGGAGGGAGGACTTCCCTACAAATAGTCCCCAAACAAGAAACGTCTTTCCATTATGGATCTCCCAAAAACTATGTTGTTGAATAAAGTCCTTGTTGGCATTGGCATGATTCCAAATGGATGAGTCTTGCATAAGTGAAGTGGAACTAAAATGTTGTTGAAAGGAGATATTATGACTGTATTTTGATTGTAAATCTTCCTCCATAGTTCTTTTCCTCTCTGAATCCATCTCCACCATAATTTTTTCACTAAAAAATTGCTAAGAATGTTTGGGTCTTTAAGTCTCAATCCTTCCTTTGATTTAGGAAAAAAAAAATTCTCTCAAGAGAATAGAGACCATTTCCTATCCATTGCCACAAACCCTAAGAGAAAAGTGCATTGAATTCTCTTGATGGTTCTAAGAATTCCTCTTGAATATTCTAGGAAATATAAAAATATAAATTGGTAGGGCTTGGAGAACATATTTAAAAAGGGCCTATCTACTTGAAATGTTTAGGGATTGAAAGGTCCAATAGTTAATTTTGTCTTTGAGCTTTTGGAGAAGTTCTCACCAATGTTTAGATTTCATAGAAGATTCCACTAGGGCTCTCCCAAATATTTATCTAGTATATGGTTGATTTAGTAACCTAGGACATGAACTATGTGTCTTTGAATGGATAACAACATTTTGAAGAAGAAGATATTAGATTTGGAGATGTTGATAGATGTGTTAGAGGCTAGAGAGAAGTCATCAATAATTTTCTTAAATATGATGGCTTCATGAGCTATGGTTGAGCCCAGAAGTAAAGTGTCATCCACAAATTTTTGGTGTGAGACAAGGAGATCATCTCCAAAGATTCTCAATCCCGTAAGTAGTCCTTGGGAGACTGCATCATGAATGACATGGCCTAACCCTTTAAATGCTAGGATTAACAGGAAGAGAGATAAGGCATCTCCTTAACATATGCCTCTTGAAGAGTTAAAAATGTAAGTGGGGGATCCACTAAGGAGAACAAAAGAAAAATGGGAGGAGAATAGTAAGCCCACGCAATTGATCCAAAATTTAGAAAATTTGAAGACTGTAAGCACATGATGTACATAAGTACAACTAAGCTTATCAGATGACTTAGACTAGTCAAGTTTTATTAGCATACCTAAATTTTTTGACTTCTTCAAAGAGTGTATGACTTTGTGGAGTACTATGATACCATCTAGGATTTGTATTCCCTCAACAAGTCTATCTACTCTGGGGAAATCAAAGGTAGTAGTATGGGCTTGAGACAATTAACAATGGTGTTCCTTAGTAGATGCCATTATAGAGAGAAATGGAGTGAAAGCCTAAAGGGACGTTCAATTTATCATATTTAGGTGACAATGGGGAATGTGGTGTTAAGGGTTGGAAGCACCGAGGCTATGGCTCTTGATTCCTCTATTAGTGCATTTATTTTATGCTTGAGGAATGACCAACATGCTTGGAAGAAATTGATGGTGAAACCATCCAAGCCAAGGGATTTATTCTTTGGCATATTCATAACAACCTCCTCCACTTCCTCTAGAAATAATTCTCTTGCAAGAGTATCCTTGCGCTCCTCTTTGACTTAAGGTTAGGAATGGAGATGATAATTCTCCGAATGGCATCTGATCTATTATCTTGTGTCTTTGACATGTCAAGGGTGATGTATTAATCCACTATTTCTTCTTCCATATCCTTTTGGTTAGTGATTTTTTTCCCATTATCATGCAAAAGTGAGAAAATTCTATTGTGGTGGTGGTGCTTGATCATGGATTTATGACAAAATTTAGTGTTTTTCTCACCTTCCTTTACCCATTGAATACGAGACTTTTGTCGCAAGATAATTTCCTCTTTAGGTTGATGTTCCTCTAGTCGAGTAATCACATCACCCTCTTCTTTGGCTAATTCTTTACGTTATCCCTGTGAGATGATGCATTGTTGGATCTACTCAATGTGCTCTTCTAGTCACTACTTTGTATGGTGGATGTTGCAAAAATATTCTTGGTTCCACTTTTTTATTTTTTCCTTTAGTAGTTTAATAATTTTCTAAAATTGATACATGACTAAGCCCCTTGTTGGGGACGATGTCTACCACAATTTCTAAGCTTTTTCCAAAAAGGAGGATTCCCAGAGCTTAAATCTCTCAAAGTAAAAAGGTATTTTTTACGAGCTATCTTTGATGTTAGATTCCATGCACACTAGCCAATGGTATAATCCACGAGAAGGGATGATGAATACTTCCACAAATATATCCTTATCCCATAGCAATTATAAGACTAGGAATTTGTATATTCTAGAGGTGATTTGATTACTTCTTCCTCTTTTGTTGTTCCAGGTAAAGATTACATTTATCGTGTCTACATCCATGAGATGAAGGTCTTTCATTAGGTCTAAGAAGAGTTGTGCATCCGAATCTAACCTCCGTAAGCCTCCTTTTTTCCCTCCAAGGATTTGATGATGTTTAAGTCCCCTCCTATAATCATTCTTCAAGGGAGAGTGAGTGGATGTGCACAAGATCGTATAGAAACCTTGGCTTTTTGTTTAAAAGGGTTGGACCATAAACACCATTAATCCATCCCGCAGAGCTGGATCTCTTGATTTCAAACTAACTTGATAGGATTCAGGGGGCTGCCACAAAATTATTAATGTCTATTTATGAAGGGTTGCAGAATAAAGCTAATCCATTGGCTTGACTTGCGACATCTAGTGTGATCGAGGCACTACTTTTCCATATTTGCAATTTCATTTAACCACTAACTTGAGCATTTATTCTCTTGTAACATGATTACTATAGGGTTTTCCCAATAGATTATTTATTTTTAGAGAATTTTTTTTCCCTTACAATTAAGGCCCCTAATATTCTAATTAATTTCATTGGGAGGGATGAGGAATGGATGAAAAGACCTCTGTCATGAGAGTCACCTTACCTGAATTGGCCAACATCTATCTTGCTTCCTGGATGAGAATTTTGGTGCTTCTTTTCCTTTCTTTTTGTTTTCCTTGTGTTTTCATGAGGATTCATTGAAATTATGGGTTTGGATACCATAGTTGGATGTACTTGAGTTTTGTGAGGCTTCTCCTTTTTTATTGTGAACCTTTAAATATGCTTGATGCAAATCCTACACCTATTGTTCATGGACTATTTGTAGGTCCTTAAATTTTATTTCCTCCACCATGCTTGTCAAAGTTGCTTTAGACTCCACATCCATTTCCTTTGTGTTTTCCTATGTTTCTGCTAGGACTACACCCTCCATGACAATAGTATCATCTTGTGTTTCACTGTGACTAGTTTCTAGTGATTTTCTTTTAATGGAACTTTGATTTGTGTTGTATCCATTGAGTTCAGGGTGAGGGGCTTCATATTGGCATTGATTCTACCTATAAGGTGGAGCCCATTCAAATCCTTCATCATCCTTTTCACTATGATGGTATTGCAGTGTTTCCCTTTGATTCAGAGGGAAATCATGAAAAAGATGGCCATACTCATGGCATATACGACATCTGAAGGGAACATGCTCATAATCCAGAGTTTTCTTCCAAAGTTCACCATGGTAGTAAACCTTTATAGAAGACAAAAATGGTTCAAAAATGTTCATGTATACATAGATGCAGGCGCATCAAGTATATTGGCATTGCTTTGTTGGTTCCAAAATTTTGACAAAAGTTTCGATATTGTTCCCAATTCCCTTCAGGATTTCCTCGTTCCAAAACTCCTTGGGGAGTGAGAAGAGGTGAACCCATACAGGGGCTGCTAAGAAATAATAATTTTCTGGGTTATATCATTCCTTCCAAAAGTGCATGTGCATACCCATGTTGTTGAAGAAATAAGGGTCATTCTTGAAAACCCTAGCCTTATCTTCTAAATTTCTAAAGATGGATGTAAATAACCCTTAGCTCCCAATCCAAGATCAATTTTCCCTTTTGGTTGCCATTTTCTCTAGATCTAGCTGATCAAAGCTTGTTCAGTTGGCCACATGCCAATGAACTTGTAGATCATCACATGGCCTTTCATGTACTGGATGTAGTTTTCTACTATTCTCGATATCAATTCAAATTTAGGGTCCTGAGTAGCCTTGGGTAAACATCTTACCTCATTATAATTTTTCCAAAATGCTCCCATTGGGGTCTTATCCCTTGCTTCTTTGTGATTTTCAGAGATATGGCCTTTGGTGTATGGTGGAAAATAATGAGGTATTGTGTTCTTGGTAACAACGAAGCCTGAAAGTCTGTAATCTCTAGAACTAACATTCTTGAAGGAGGGGATTGCATCCACCCCTTGTGATTGTGCCATTGCAATGAGCTGAAAGAATGGCTCGTGGAAACCCTATTGAAACCCTAGGTTGTGTCCAGTGTGATCATCACCATGTTCGACACCTTTGAAATGTTATGTGAATGCATCTTAGTGATATAAAATAGCTCAATGACTAAGGAATGCAACAATTGCAACGAGCAACAATACTTAAAAGAATAGTGCTTAACCTTATGACACAATTATAAATACACAACTTAAAGAAACTTAGAAAAATATGTGTCTACATATGATATGAAGGTATTTATTATAATTAGTGATGAATGAAGATGACATGTGTTGTTATTTAGTTGAGAGGTGTTCTACACCCAGTGTGGGAGATATTGTCACTCTATGTTATATAGATATATTAAAAAATAATCAAAAAGTGCTTACATTAAAAAGTTTAAAAATACCAATTCACTTCAAGCTTAAACATGTACATTAATATTAGACCTAGATTTGTCAAGCACAAAGAAGCATCAAATTTCTTAAAGTGCGATATTTTTTTTAATCATCTAGTTCCATATCATGTATAAATTTCTTCATATTAAATGATAAAAAAATTACACCATAAAAATTTTGATCCTTCTCAGTGCTTGATAAATTTGGGTTCTAGGTTTAAGATGGATCTAGGCTGGTATTTTTTTTTTAGATTTAAAAGCACTAATTTAATTTAAATTGGATCAACTAATATAAATCTAAATTGACTTTGTAGTTGACTCATATTCTTTACCTGATTCCAATTTGTCTTTATATATATATATATAAACCCATAATGTGTAGACCAACTGATGAGTGTGGGGAGGGGTTGAGGATAGGAGCCACCTTTGGGGAAATTAAACTATCCCAGGGTGTGTCCAAGCTAGACCAAGCTTCATATGATTCTGGTGATCATTGTTGTTCACAGGATTATGGTGATAATTGTTCATCGTTGTTGAACATCCTATTGCAAATTTCCATTGCAGTGAATAATTTGGAATTCACTTTGTACTATGCATGAATCTGGTATTCTTTTCCTTTTTTCTAAAGAAGGTGGTTGAATATATTTTCTTTTTGGTCTGTGTTTTTTTTGTAGGCTGATACTATATTACATATGATTACATTGTTCACCAAGGGATAATTTGAAATCGAAAACTAGGGAGACCAAAGTCCTCGATTGCACAGCGATCAAAATGCCTCACTCGGACTCTATTTGGACTATGTTTTTTTCAGAGGAAAAAAACAAATTTTTTCATTAATGATGTAATAAAAATAGTTTACATGTGTTCTAAATATTCCAAATACTCCTGTAACATGTATACATAATCCAGTGGAGAAGAATATATAACTGAGATACCATCCTTCATGAGGAGAAGATAAACACAAAAGCAGAACTGCCATACATAATCCAACAAACTGAGCACCTGTATCTTCATTTACTATAAACTTCCCATGAGACTATACCAAGAAAACAAAGAGGATAGAAGCCATGTGTCTCACATCTGAGAAAATAGGGGCAGCCCATGAGCCAACAAGAGATGTAAAGATAGTAACTAGAGCAAAAATAAGTGAAAGAAAATGCCATGGAGTACTTATGTGACCCCGATCAACCACCCGGCCAACAATGGAATGAACAAAAAATAGGAAATCGTCCTCCATATGCATGCCACACTTGGACAAAAAATCTGCCTCTGAGTTCCACTCTCGAAAAATATGATCAATGGAAGTCGACTGAAAAGTCCCGAGAAGGTCCTCTGTCCTTTTACACCAATATCTAAGGTGTGGAGGGTCGAAGGAGTTTCGATCATTGAAAGTGTGTACAATGGTTTGAGAGTCACCATATATGTGAATGGGATCGATATCCGGCCTCTTGGAAAACCATAGCGTGGCCCAAAGGGCCAGCAGCTCTACCCGAGTATTTGTCACCTCCCCACCACCCCAAGTCAAAGTATATTTATCATCCACATCCATGTATATAATAGCACCACAACCACAAAAACCATCTTTTGCCACACCATCAAAAAAACCTGTCGGCATCATAATAATTTTATGTTGCATACGATTAGACATATCCTGAAAATGGAACATTCGGGGGGGGAAGCATCAGTCCAAGACAGGATCTTAGACAGAGTACATAATGGATGAGCAGAGGAGCCATCAAAGATGACACGATTTCTAGTTTTCCAAAGTTCCTAGATAGTGAATACAAGAATACGAGAATCAATTTTCTGGCATTTGATAGCCCATATAAAACAGTGGAGGATGGATTGAAAACGAGTGACATGATAGTGAAGATGTGAGAAGATAAGGTCCCATTCTTGAATAACAAAAGGGCACCACAGACTCCCCATCATATCCACATAGCGAGCATAATCCAGGTCCCAAAAAACCTTTGTGGCATAAATTGTCCCAAGTAAGTATTTTGTTCTGCCATGCAAGCCAAGAAAATAGTATAATTTTCAAGGGAATGTGCATCCCCCATATATGCATGAATCAGGTCTGATCCAGTTCTAGAGAGGGAGAATGGAAACATTTGTATATGTATTTAACAATGAGAGCCCCTCCCCGAGTGGGACCGTCCCAAGTGATCACAGCGGTGTCGACAACTCGTCACACCGGCCTTGCGTAAAGCCGCTGTAAACAATTTCCATTCGTGTGCAGTGTTTCCAGAAAATTGCAGTTGAGAAGCATCTTTCCATCTAGGCATGTTGTCATCCCAACCATCAATGGCGTGGGCCAGTGTAAAGATGCCTTTGTTGTGTAAATTTGATACAAAATCTGCAGAGAGTTGTACATGAGTCAGGATGCCAACAATAAAATTGAAACCAATTAGGATTTCATTCCCCCGACCAAAAATTCATTTGATCCACTTGAGCAGAAGACTCCAAACCTTGTGAAAACTCCTCCAGATGTATGAGCACTTTCTGAGTACATACTCAGGTGATCTGATCCAGCATGTAAATTGTAAGCCATGTAAGTATTTGGCAGAAATAATCTTATTCCATATACCATTTTGTGAAAGGGCTCGCTACATAGATTTAATGAGAAGAGAAAAGCCAAAACATCGAGTATCCAAAATACCCCATCCCCCAGTGTGTTATGGCCTGGACAGGGTGTCCCAAGCAACCAGGTGATACTTTCGACCCGATTCTCCATCTGCCCACAAAAAATGAGACATCTTAGTCCAAATCTTAGCAATGATATGAGAAGGAATGATAAATAAATGTATCCAATATGTGATCATCTGCTACAAGACCGAAGTGATGAGAGTAATTCTACCACCAAGAGATAAGAAACGGTTAACCCACAAACAAAGTTTCTGATCAAAACGAGAGAGGAGCCGATTCCAATCTCTTACCCTATAAGAGTTAGGCTTCAATCTGAAGCCCATATAGGAGAATCCATCCTTTAGATGTATGAGTTGTATCTGAAAAATGTCAGCAATATGTGTGAAGACATCTAGCTCCCCCTCTGAATGATACAGGAAGGACTTATGAGAATTGATAATAAGGGCCATGTCGCTCCATACCTGGTGAAAATATAATGTATAACCTCCCATTGGTCACCATCACACTCTTAGAAAGTAAGGATGTCATCCACATAGAAAAGGTGAGTGATATAAATCTATGAAGTGACATGAGACCCCCTAAAAGATCAAGATCCCGAGCCTTGAATATCTTTCTGCTAATACCATCCATGGTCATTATAAATAGCAGTGGAGATAACACACATCTCTGATGAAACCCCGTTCTCCACGGAAAAATCGGTTAGTTGTCCATTGACAAGTACAACATACCATATGTTAGACACACGGGCCATGATCCATTCCATGTTCCGAGAATCAATGCGAATCTTAACGAGAATAAGATGGAGGAGACACCAATCCATGCAATCATAGGCCTTCTTCAAATCAATTTTCAGAACCGCCGATGTCCTTTTCTCATTATGTGCAGTGTGAATACATTCTTGAGCAATAGCAACGGCGTCATGGATAGATCTACCTTTCAAGAAACCAAATTGTTTAAGAGTAATATGGATCAAGAGGGTCACCTTGAGTCTTTCCGCAATGGACTTTGATATCAATTTATACATGATGTTGCATAATGAAATGGGCCTGAAATCCCCAAATGTCTCCAGAGCTCCAATTTTGGGAATAAGAATAATAAAAGTGGATTTGAGAACACCCAAAATCTGCCCGTGGCATCACGATTAGGTGAGCCTCGAGGCCTCACCTAATGAACATAAATCATTTCCCATCAGATAAAACAAAAATGGAGGAAAAACTCGACCGTCCCTGCTATCAAACCACATTTTATAGCCATACAAAGCCTCATTATAGCCCTTATCTCCATGTTTGAGGAGAAAATATGCCCTTCAATATCTGTATAGTAGTTTTGAAGTACCTGCAACTCCTTTAATTTAATTTGACGGAGATATGAATTTGGCTAAATCCTCCTCTAATTTGACGAAATACATTTGCAGAACCACTTAGCGTGTTGTAGGGTAACCTTTTAAAGAGTACTGCTCGCAACTTCTGCAGAAAATTGTTTAATTTCTTCGGAAGTTGACGATTCACGTTTATACTGCTTGCTCTATTCCATAACACAAATTTAAACTCCTTTCAAGAAATATTTTATTTCGGTAATCCATCTTTTCCCCTCTCTACTCCTCAAAGACTATAACGGCTTAAAATAGAGAGTGTCTGCACTAAAATATATTTAGGCTAAAGGTTTTGCCTTTTTTCCTTCCATATTTTAAACAAAGTAACGATGGCTTTGGGTGTGAAGTCTATTCTTTATTCCTTTAACTTTGTAGTATATGCTTGGAAAAACCTTTAAAGCATAGATTTTGCGAGAGACTTGCTTATCTTTTAAAGTCTTATATTTAGCATTAAATTTTACATTAAATATAAGGTTTAGAGGTAGAGTTAGGAGGGTATATAGCATTGTATGTTTATAATAAGTAGGTTGAATTGGAATTTTTTTGGTTTAGATAGTTATCATTTTATATCTATTTTAAATTTGGATATATCAAGTATTGAGATGAATCAAATCATTTTTTTGCACTCTAAAAGAGATTTGCGCTTTGAGGGATGTGATTGCTCTCAATGCTTGATAGATTCAGGGGTAAAATAGATCTAGAATGGTAATTTTAAAATGAATTACACATTTATTTATTGTATAAAAAGTGTTGGGTTAATTTTGACTCAATTATTTGAGTAATTAAGATAATCTTGATTTAGTTATTGATGGATTTTCCATTGGTGGCTTATGGTACCCTCAAAAGCTAGATTTTTGGTGAAATTTGAACTTCTCATACCATTATTTTAAATCAAGAAAACAAAGGAAGTAGAAGATCTATAGTAGTCATGTTAGTCACAATGTCGATGACAACTCCATAATTAATGCCCCTTTTTTGTATTTGTAATTCATAGTTCAGAAGAAAAGAGTAGAGTTGTAAGTCTCACCTTTTAGATCGGGTTTCCTAGGGTACATCTTATGTTTGTTACGTGGATGGTGTGTTATTTTCTTAGCTTATTTCATTTTAATTTCATTTTGTCAATTTTCCATGCATTAAGCTAGTAATGTCAAATCTAAATTCAACGTAAAACACTGCATAATAAGGTATTTCATTGTTTTTCAAAAATGTTGTGATGAGTTGGTCCAGTGGAATATGTATAGATGTTTATATATCAATATAATATATAAATCATCATCTTGAGCATTGGATGATCAATCTTCATTGTAAAGAGGGCGTGTGTGTGTCCTTGAATTGACTCTAAAATTTCATGCAATTTGGAATGTGCAAGCTTGATATGAGATTAAGGCTCTTGACTTTAGGTAATTGATTGAGTCATGGCCATTTGGTCATCAAATAACACAAACACTTTGATTGACATATTTGAATAAAGAAATAACTTATTATACTTAATTGACCTTGACTTTTATTCTTCTTGTCATTTGGAAATTGATTGTGTTGTTGTTCCAATATTGCATATATTACCCTAGTTTGGCAGGGCAACATCTGAGGTGCTTTACAAGAGGTTGAGCTTGTGGAAACATGGTGAGTTGAGGATGCATAATTTGTTGTATGAGGGACATGATGTTTGGTGTAGGTTGTTGCACAAGGACAAAGTTGAATAGTTTTGGGTGTTGCATATGAAGATTGAAGCAATACCAATAGGTTTAATACAAATATTTAGTCCTTGATGAGGTGTGTTGTGTTGCAACCACAGGGTCTTTACTAAGGGGGCAATACCATACCACGTGGGTTCATATTGGGGGATATTTATTGAGGAAAAAATGGCATAATGTATTGGGGGATATATAGGGGGTAAAGGGTTTTTATATTGAGAGGTATAAAAAATGGAGCTCAAAGTCAATGAAAAAAGATAAAGGGGTATAAAAAATGTTAATGAAAAATGCATACCTACAATATCTAGTGGAAGTAGGGGTTTTTAAAATTGGGAAGGTGTATTGGGTTCATATTGGTAGGGGGTTAAATAATGTGATTTTTAGGGGTATTTTCCAATATTTAGCCAATTTATGGTATTGTTTAATATGCCACGAACGCACTGATAGATTAGAGGTTCATTGTGTCTCCAAGTTGTGATTGAAACAAAAGTTGGCTGGTGATTCTGAAACGGTCCCTTAGTTATCAAAGCACAAATTGTAGCACAAAGGGAGGAATTCCTTAGATAGATGATTCTACGTGCAATATTGACAAAATATTTCTTATCACTTTGGGATGGTGAGCTAGCTAACTTCTTGTATCAATTGAGGTTGTTCGATCACACAGGACGATTTAGGTCTTGGTGTAACTTTGTCCTATTAGCCTACATAGCATTGCACGATCAATTGTAGAATGTTCTAATAAGTACTTAGTGTCAAGGTATTGTTGCTAGGTGGATCATAAGCTAAAAATAGTAGAGTAGCCAATATATAGAATGATTTTTTAGAAAATATGTACTTCTCTCATATTATTTTCTTAATAAAAAATTAAACTCGTTGAGTCATGCATCTTATTTCCAATGAATATGTGTGAGTGTGAGAATGCCAAAAGAGGGTTGTACCATCTCCCTTCATTCTTGTAAAATCTTGTTCTTGATTTTCTAAATGATAGTAGGGTTAGGTTGCAATCATTGCCACTAGAGAAGAAACACATTAGGTGGTGCTATCCTCTCTTAGATAGCAAAGTGAAAATTTCAAAGAAAAAATGTAATTAACAACAAAAAGATAGAAATAACGATATGCATTGCACTCAAAATAAAGCTGATATAAGATGTTGTATATCTCAAAACCGAAGATATATAATGGAAAACACATCAAAAAATATATTCAACTAAAACACATTATAACTCAAATGTATCACATAAACCATAGTCATTAACCAAATCTATGCACAAAGTTAAAATGATACATAAAAAAATTGTCATACAAAAAAACTCCTAGTGCTTCCCCTTATTTCAGGGATGGTACCCAGCTACTCAAAGCTATTAAAATAAAACACTCATATGGGCACAACATATCAGTTACAAAATTGAATAAGGATAGGGAGGATATTAATCACTCCTCCCAACCATTCAAAATAAACCTAATTAACATTATATATAATTTATAATATATTATAATGCAAGGCTTTCACCCAATTGCCTTATTTCCTTTCTGTATGACAAGGGATCCTCTTCAAATCAAAGTCACACTATTTAGTTCTACAAGCATGATTGCTATAATATAAATGCTTCTACAAAGGTGTGTTATATATAACGATGAAAAAATTACATAAACTAGTATAACAATATAAATTAAATAGCTGATGAATGTTAATAGAGGCTTAGGACACAAATGTAAGAAAGAAAGATAATTGGATTCAAATTTAGTTTTGGAAGTCAGCTACATGACTAAAAAATCTTTTAATAACACAGGATCACAAATCTCCATTTATAAAAGACAAGTAACTTAATCTAACACTCTCTTTCCAACATAGACAAGTCTATGAACATAATTAAGGATGTGATGAGCTTTCAGCTAAAACAGATGTCCTGGTCAGCACACCTTTAGAAGGCTTTGAATCCAAGTGCCCACCATATAGATAGGAAACAAATCCCCATATACTTAACAACATCGAAATAATTTTGAGAGCTTCCATTCTGTCATGGAAGAAAGCCACTGATAATATGGGCACAATAGGGAGGGCCAGAGTGCTAATCACATTTGAGAACAAGGAAGAAACCAAAAATATCAAGCCCACTCCACCAACAGAACAAACCTGCCATCCTATTGCAGACCATATCAATGTCATATAGTAGGCAACTTTCCCTGTTGTGAAACTCTCAGCCTCTTTTTTCATATCTTTGAACTCCCCACTAACAAACAATCCAATTATGCATACCACAGTAGCAACTATGGATGTGAAAATTTGCATCTCCAGAACCACTGCAAAGGTCTCCTTCTTTATAACCCTGTTAAATACAAGCTGCATCAATGGAAGAAGCAGCCCATAGATTGCAGAAGCTGCAACAGTGCAAATGAATCCTACAATGTACTTGGCAGTATTCACTCCCTTAGGCCTGTCACCGTCTGAATGAACCGCAAGCAAAATTGCACCCAAAGTCAGCAAAACCAGAGAATTCAGGATATATGGAGTAATTTTCTGCCTGTTCAATATAAATGCAAACACAGCATTGAAGGCCAGTTGACTTGAACAGAGAAGAGAATAGGTCGAAACAGGCATATAAGAGATACCCCATGAGTAAAGCAGATTGTCTCCAGCTAGAAGCAAGCCCAAACCAACATAAATTAGCACCAATTTGGGTGTGAGAGGGGTAATCTGAGAGGCTTGTTTTCCTTGATAAAGTACCAGAGGTATGAAAAGAATAGGACATCCTACCGATTGCACCAGAGTTGATATCCATCTACTGTTACCACCATCATCAAAGTAATACCTGTTAAGAAGCATAGCAGCATCCTGACCCACAATCATGGATGAAATGCTGAATATTACAAGCACCCAATGGGCCTTCTTTTTTCCTGCAAACATCTTTCTATTGGCGCCTCTTCCTGGCTCTGCATCCCTGATCAAACCAGGGCCTGAAGTTCCAATCTCTCAAGGTCAGACAAATTATATTACAAAAGCTTGCAGATAGACAGTTCAATCAAATATAAAATTAATGTGAAAGATCTAACAGACATACCTTCTTGCACTCTGCTGTGGCTTTCTGGAATACCACCCATTATGAATGAATTACCAGTGTGCATCAAGATCAATCTGAATTCAAGTTCTGAAAATTGGTTACCAAAGCAACCACATGGTATTTACTGAAGGATGGAACCAGCAGTGGAGTTGTGAGAAGGTCAATGGCCGCCCATCTGGAACTCACTGTGCACGGATTCTTTAGTTACAGAAGATTCTGCTCTGTTCAATATAGTGGGCCAGAGCAGGGCCACATTTTCCTTATCTTTCTAAGGGGATTCGAATTCCATCGTTGTCACTCTGCAATCATTTTTCAAGGTTCGATGTTCCGTGTTTAACTTTAGTATTTCAGGTCAACGTTTTGTTGAGTGGAGTCATATTTTTATCGTCATTGATCTTATCTATGCTGACCATAACAGTCCAAAATGAAATGTTAATGTCATTGCACAATTCGTAAAATCAAATTCACTGTAAAATATAAATTTTCAGTTATTTAAAAGGATTCATTCTTTTTATATATATATTTTATATGTTTTTTAATAAAAAGTTCATTCTCTTTATATATATATATATAATTTTTTTTTTTCGAGATTGAAAACATATTTTTAATTGAATTCTAACTCACTTTTTTTTAAATATGAAAAAAATATAATTTATTCATATAAATAATTGAAAATTATATTTTTTTAGATACGTATCCTGTGTATATATGCATCAGAAAAAGCAAAAAAAAATATTTGTGAGAGCTCATGAGTGGAGTGAGCTTCTATTTTATTTTAAACAATACTATTTGGCTAGAACCATAATTAAAAGAACAAAAATTTAAAACAACTCAAAAGAGTAATTGTCTAAAAAAAATAAATAAATAAAAATCGAAACATAAATAGGCCGTAGTCTAACTAGATTGTCTTTTTCGCTCTGAAAATTATTGAAATTCAGGTAAGATTTTAAGAAAATCTGGCAAGGATTTTTGTAAATCCAGGTTATAGTTATTAATCTTCAATATTTTGGGTGTCTTACAAGTTTTCGATGGTGTTGAATCCATTTCCACCATCAAAAACATGATTCAAACATTGCTATTGAAAGATTTCTGAAAAAAAAATTGTCCAGATTTCAGCCAATTTTGACCGTCCGGGCAATTCCTCTGGCTAGTTAGACAACTCGGCGGTAGTCTAACTGGACTGCCTTTTTGCTCTAAAAATTGGACAACTCCCATAAATAATGCAATCAGTAAAGCTAAAAAGCATAATGAGTTTGTAATTATTGATGTTTATATTATATTTCGTGTAAATTATTGATATTTCGTAGTGTTAAATGTATTTTAATATATTTTAAATGGAAAAATAACAGTAATATAAAGTAGCAATAAAATAAAAATTATAGCAAATAAATTCACATCGTCAATACATGAAAACTGGAGCTAAAAATAGGAATTGAGCAATTTTATTAATGTTGGAATTGAGTACAATAATGATGTTGGAATGGGTGCACTTGGGCCTGCTCAAGGGAGGGTGAAATACAATTCAAACTGGGCTCGAATGCCTCTTTGCAAATGGCTCAGCGTGGCTCTAATGTTGCGTTGCTCTACCCAGAAATGTTGTTGTTGCAGACTTTGGATTGCTCGTTGGGCTGCTTCAAGCGCCCAAAAATTTCCGAGATTTGGCCACTGGACTCTACTCAAGAAACCCACAAAAATCCTTGAAGGAATTGTGGAATGCTTGACTTCTGAAAATTGCTCCTGTTGGGCTTGACCCACTGTGCAGTTGGCTGAAGCTCCACTCCTCGAGAAATCACTGCAAAATTGCCCCAAATACTGAGCAATCACCCTGTTAGGAAGCCCTCAGCTTCCCTACCAAATATCTGTTGTAAAAACTCCCTCTTCTCTCCTCTCGAAACAACTTCCCGACTGTACTGCATCCCTACTGCGTAGTCCTTGCGTCCTCTGCACAGTCCCAAGAGTGGTACGCTCTTCCTTCAAGGCTGACTGTGAAACGCTCCTCCAAAATGGTGAATCTCCTCTCTTGAGCAGGCACTCGAAGTCCCCCATGGGAGAGGTTGAGATCTTCTCCTGAAAAATCTCGTGTGCTAAACAACATTGCAGACTTGGCACCCGACACAAGCATGCTATGTCAAAATGACAATCAAAAGATAAGTTCAATGAATGAGGAATGAGGCTGCCTTTCCTTCCTTTTGTCAAATGCCCCCCAACGTTCCCTTTAGACCCCACCATGGACTGCGCAGTCCCCTCATCGAGCCAATCCCTGTGCTGCCTCTATCGAGCCTCCCTCACGCTGCCACATAAAGAGCTGCCTCCAATTCGATGTTGGCCACTTGGACCCCACTAAGGCCGCAATTTTTCAATGGGAACTATAGGAATAGATTGTAGCTTTCCTTTTGCCTAACATTAGAGATAACAAAATTTATCAAAATTTAATATTCTAATTAGCGAAATTGCTAATTAGGAATATTACATTGTTCCCTCCTTTTTTCAAATGCCCCCAACGTTCGCTTTAGGCCCCACCATGCACTGCACAGTCCCCTCATCGAGCCAATCCCAGTGCTGCCTCTATCAAGCCTCCCTCATGTTGTCACCTAAGGAGCTCCCTCCAATTCGACGCTAGCCACTTGGACCCCACTAAGGCCGCAATTTTTCCTTGGGAACTATAAGAATAGGCTGTAGCTTTCCCTGGTGATTATTTGTGGGTCTCCGACCCACCTTATTTCTGCCTAACATTAGAGATAACAAAATTTATCAAAATTTAATATTCTAATTAGCGAAACTGCTAATTAGGAATATTACAACATTTAACAGGTGTGAAAGATAAACTCAATTTCTCAAAAAAAAAAGGAACAGTCTATAAAGTGATTGTGTATCTAGACTAACTCTTCAACCAAAGGTTAAGGATAAAAAATTTAAAGATACAATGTTTTAATTATATGAGATCACACCAAATTATAAACAAGCTAGTGAATCACTTTTGCTCTAGCCATTTCCTTGATACATATTAAGACAACTCCATTGTGTATTTGTTCATAGATATGATCTACTTTGACATGGATCCATTATGTATCTTTTCATGGGCATGATTGCTATTACTATATATACTTCATGAGATCATCATGTATCTTTTCATGGCCATGATCATTACTTCTATTTATACTTCTTGAATCTACAATGTATATGAATTGGCAATCATCCTTTTTCATACTTGAGGATGGGTATGTCTATCTCAAGAAAAGAGCCATCTCATACATTTTCTTTTGTCACAGTTACTTCCCTAATCTAAATTTTGGTGCACTCCACTTGGCTACAATCATCATTTTCCTCGACCAAATTATAATGTATTTTGCCCATTTTCTATCCTGTTAACCTCACACATTAGGGGGCACTTATTATAGCATCTTTAGCCACTCCATTCAGCTAAGATGCACCCAAATGGCCTTGAATAATTCCATACTTGATTTTGACTCACTCAATCCATCTAAAACTATGTAAAAAATCCTTTACAATATACTAGCTTGTTTCCTTCAACAAAGGAGTCTAGACTCACCCGTATCCATTAGGAAAGGCATGAGAACATTCGAAAATCACAAAACAAAAATAAAAATGTGCAATTATGCACCCCTAAGTGAAGATTGTAGGAAAATTGGTTACATAACTTCTGAATTCTCATGAGAAATGGACTTAACCATCTTGTAATGGCATAAATAAGACCCCAAGGAAGGATAACACACAACAAGCCCTATGATACTAGAGTTATCATCTTGTGTTAATTAGTGAGAGCATTTTTACAATGTGGTTTTTATGACCACCATTACATGAGCATTTGCATTCTTAGTTGATCCCTTCTCCTATTGTTTGAGAGAGAGGCCTAAGACACCCTTGTCTTCCTCTTCTTCACACAGAGGAGAGTATTGAAAGTGAAGCAGTCTTAAGTGGCCCAAGATAGGAGGAATCTATATGGTGGTTACCAGTAGTGTCGACAATGGAAGTTAGGTATAACATATTGTTTTGTTTTTATTCTCAATAAAACCATAAATCTCTCTTCATCCTCACATCATGTGTGCCCCCCATCCCTAATAAAGATGTTATTTATTTTCATTAAATTGTCATTTTTTCAGTTTCGAGTGTTGTTACTAATGAATTTGATTGTTGTTAGATAGTTGGTTATTTCACAATTCAATTATTATTTTCCAATTCATTTGAGGAACATTTCTTATTCCATGTGTGTAGATTTGCAAAGCCCATGGAGGAACAGGAAGTTTGCATGGGGGATTCACCTTGTTGACTAATACCTTATCATGTTTATTCATAAAGTGGGTTTTAAAATTGTGAAAAATAGAGGCAATATACGGTAGGTAATGGTGGGGGGCGGTGAGATGTGGGATAGAAAGTGGGGTGGTGGTGGGTTATAGGTATTATTGGGTATAAAAGGGGTATTTGGTAAAAATAGGGAATATCTATTAAAAATATGGATTATTTTCATTAGAGAGACGTATTGCGATGGGTGTGTAACAAAAGGATATTGGGAGGCTTTAGTCAATATCTAGTGAGATCAGAGGTATTCTTTAATATCACATGAGTGAAGGTGTTCTGGCGCAAGTTGAATGAGTGGAAATCCCATGGAGGTTTGAAGGGAGTCATTCATGGATCTCATCTTCAATCATCAATTAACCAAATAAATCCTCATAACTACCTAGAAGTTATAGTTGAGGTTTTGTAAGACAATTTAGGAGAAAGTAGATTGTTATCTTTAAATTCAAAGTTGTTGTGATTTCAACCGAATCATAGGATATAGTAGATTTATCTATAACACTTGCTCATTAAATAGAGATTCTGGACCAATCAAGTGCTAAGCCATGTAACAATATAGTCATTAGTATTTAGAAGTTGAACCATCATATTGCTTTCTGTCTAGAACCTATTGTGACCATTGGATTAGATAACTACAAATGCATACTAAAGAAACACACTTTACCTAAAGACACATTAAACCAAGTTTACCTTAACTAACTCCTACATGTGTAAATATTTTAGCCCCCCTTAGGAACAATTGGACTAGGGTTTAAGGATTTACAAGGTGACATAATAGGAGAAAGAAGTAGGCATTAGAGTTGAAACACTAGAGTTGAAACATCCCTCAACAATAAATTCTTGAACTCCTAACAAGGTTAATAGAAAATTTCACTTTTATAGGAGACTTTGTGAAAATGGATAAAATTAGGGGAAAAGGTCACTTCGAGAAGGCAATTCTAAATAATTTCTCTATTAAAGTTCATGTGCATCTCAACATGTTTGTTGTGTCGACATTGAATGAAATCTTTAGTGAGCGTAAATGGCCCGTTGGTTGTCACATTAGATTGTGGTTGGATGTTGCTATTGGAATCCAAACTCTAAAAAGATCTACAAAGTCCAAATGGCTTATTGACTTACATTAACCACTACTCAATAACTTGCTTCTACTAAAAAAAGTCAAGAACTTGTTGCTGCTTAAAAACCCAAGTGACAGATCCAAAACCAAGAATAAAAACATAACTTATAGTACACTTTCAATCATTAAGGTTGCCACCTTATAAGAGCCATTGAAACCAACCAATAAAGGAGACTCCCATAAGCTTAATATATCCCAAACTAAATTATATCCCATATATAGAAATGCATTCGCTTTTTGCTTTTCAATGACACTTATGGAGTGTTTTCATATATTAGGTAACAAGATCAACAACAAAAGAAATATGAGGATGGGTATCAGTTAAATATAAATGGCTACCAGTTTACTTAACTTTCAGCTAGAACAGATATCCTGGTCAACACATCTGTAGAAGGCTTTGAATCCAAGTACCCACCATATATATAGGAAACAAATCCCCATATACTTAACAACATCGAAATAATTTTGAGAGCTTCCATTCTGTCATGGAAAAAAGCCACTGATAATATGGGCACAATAGGGAGGGCCAGAGTGCTAATCACATTTGAGAACAAAGAAGAAACCAAAAATATCAAACCCACTCCACCAACAGAACAAACCTGCCAACCTATTGCAGACCATATCAATGTCATATAATAGGCAACTTTCCCTGTTGTGAAATTCTCAGCCTCTTTTTTCATATCTCTGAACTCCCCACTAACAAACAATCCAATTATGCATACCACAGTAGAAACTATGGATGTGAAAATTTGCATCTCCAGAACCACTGCAAAGGTCTCCTTCTTCATAACCCTATTGAATACAAGCTGCATCAATGGAAGGAGCAGCCCATAGATTGCAGAAGCTGCAACAGTGCAAATGAAGCCTACTATGTACTTGGCCGTATTCACTCCCTTGGGCCTGTCACCATCTGAATGAACCGCAAGCAGAATTGCACCCAAAGTCAGCAAAACCAGAGAATTCAGGATATATGGAGTAATTTTCTGCCTGTTCAATATCAATGCAAATACAGCATTGAAGGCCAGTTGACTTGAACAGAGAAGAGAATAGGTCGAAACAGGCATATAAGAGATACCCCATGAGTAAAGCAGATTATCTCCAGCTAGAAGCAACCCCAAACCAACATAAATTAGCACCAATTTGGGTGTGAGCGGGGTAATCTTAGAGGCTTGTTTTCCTTGATAAAATACCAAAGGTATGAAAAGAATAGGACATCCTACCGATTGCACCAGAGTTGATATCCATCTACTGTTACCACCATCATCAAAGTAATACCTGTTAAGAAGTGTAGCAACAGCTTGACCCACAATAAGTGACAAAACGCTGAATATTACAAGCGCCCAATGGGTTTTCCTTTTTCCTGCAAATATCTTTGTACTGGGGCCTCTTCCTGGCTCTGCATCTCTGATCAAACTAGGGCCTGAAGTTCCAATCTCTCAAGGTCAGTCAAATTATATTACAACAGCTTGCAGATAGACAGTTCAATCAAATATAAAATTAATTTGAAAGATTTAACAGACATACCTTCTTGTACTGCATCCCTGATCAAACCAGGTCCTGAAGTTCCAATCTCTGTAAATCAGTCAAATTATATTACAACAGCTTGCAGATAGACAGTTCAGTCAAATATAAAATTGATCTGAAAGATTTAACAGACCTACCTTTTTGTACTCTGCTATGGCTTTCTGGAATACCACCCATCTGAATATCACCCATTGGGAATGAATTACCAGTGTACATCAAGTTCAATCTGAATTCAAGTTCTGAAAATTGGTTATTAAAGAAAGTACATGGTATTTACTGTAACCAGCAGAGGAGTTGTGAGAAGCTCAATGGCTGCCCATATGCAACAAGTTTCAGAGAATCTTATTGCGCGTGCTTGACTTTCAATTGTGCACGGATTCTTTAGTCCACAAAATCGTGCTCTGTTCAATTTAGCGGGCCAGGGCAGGGCCACATTTATCTTATCTTTCTAAGGGAATTCTTTTCTGAGTTCCACCGTTGTCACTCTGCAATAGTTTTTCTTATCGAAGCTGAGCATAACAGTCCAGAATTATATATTTATTGAGTTCTAATTAAAGCACATTTAACATGCGTCAAAGCTCAATGGTCGTAAACACAATTTCAAAATAATAATAATAATAGTCAAGTGATTATGTATGTAGATTAATTTTCAACAAAAGGTTCATTATACAATGTTATAATTAAACGAGATCCCAACAAATTGTAAATGAGCACTGACTTAGTTATGTTGTAGCCATTTTCTCGATACATATTAAGACAGTTCTATTGTGTGTTTATTTATGGATATGATCTACTTTGACATGGCTCTAGTATGTATCTTTTCATGAACATGATTGCTATTTGTATATATATTTTGAGTTTTTCATGTATGTTTTCATTCACGGTCATGATTATGATTATTGTTATTTATATTTTAAGGATTTACAATGTATATGATTTGGCAATCATGCTTTTTGAAACTTGAATATTGGTATGTTTATTGCAAGAAAAGAGTCATCTAGTACTTTTTCTTTTGTTATAGTTGTTTCTCGATTCAAAGTTTGGTGCATTCCATTTAGTTACATTCAGCATCTTTCTCTTCCAAATTATAATGTATTTTGGTCATTAGCTATTTTACTAACCTCACACATTAGGGGACATCTATTATAGTATTTTTAGCCACCCCATTCAACTAAGATACACCTAAGTGGCCTTGAATCATTCTGTACTTGATTTTGACTCACCCAATCCATCTAAAACTATGTAAAAAAATCCTACTAGCTTGTTTCCTTCAACAAAGGAGTGAATATTCACTTTTCTCGTTTAGGAAATGCTTGAGAACCTTTGAACATCACAAAAAAAATAGAAAAAATGTGAAATTTATGTACCCATAAGTGAAGATTATAGGAAAATTGGTTCCATAGCTTCTTAATTCTCATGAGAAATGGTCTTAACCATCTTGTAATGGCATAAATAAGACCACAAGGAAGGATAACACACACCAAGCCCTATGATACTAGAGTTATCATCTTGTCTTAATTAGTGAGAGCATTTTTTCCTTGTGGCTTTTATGACCACCGTTCCACGAGCATTCATAATCTTAGTTGATCCCTACTCCTATTGTTTGAGAGAGAGGCCTAAGGCACCCTTGTCTTCCTCTTCTTCACATCGAACAAAATATTGAAAGTGAAGTAGTTTTAAGTCACCCGAGATAGGAGAAATCTAGATGGAGGCTATGGGTAGTGTCGACAAGGGAAGTTAGGTATAACATATTGTTTTGTTGTTATTCTCATTAAAAATGAAAATCTCTTCTCCCTCACATCTTGCAACACCCCACCCCACCCCCCCCCCCATCAAGATGCTATTTATTTGCATTCAATTGTCATTTTTCATTTTCAATTATTGGTAGCAAAGCACTTGATTGTAGTTAGATAGTTGATTATTTCACAATTCAATTATTAATTGCCAATTTATTTGAGGAATATTTCTTATTCCATGTGTGCATATTTGCAAATCCCATGGAGGAGAATGAGATTTGCATGGGGGATTCACATTGTTGACCAATATCTTATCACGTTTATTCATAAAGTGGGTTTTAAATTTATGAAAAATAGAGGCAATATATTGTAGGTAATGGTGGGGGGATGTGGGGTAGAAGGTGGGGTGGTGGTGGATTATAGTATTATGAGGTATGAAAAGGGGTATTTGGAAAAAATAGATAGTATGTATTAAAAATAGGGATTAGTTTTTTTAGAGAGATGTATTGGGATGGGGGTGGCAACAAAAGTATTTTGGGATGTTTTAATAAATATGTAGTGAGAATAGAGGTATTCTTTAATATTCCATGAGTGAAATTACTATGGCATATGTTGAATGAGTGGAAACCCCATGGAGCTTTGAAGGGAGAATAATTCACGGATCTCATCTGCAATCATCAATTAACCAAATAAGTCCCCATAACTCCTTAGAAGTTATAGTTGATGTTTTGTAAGACAATTTAGGAGAAAGTAGATTGTTATCTTTAAATTCATAGTTGTGATTTCACCCTAATAATAGGATATAGTAGATTTATCTACAACACATTCTCTTTAAATAGAGATAATGGACCAATCAAGTGTTAAGCCATGTAACAACATAGGCATTAATATTTAGAAGTTGAACCATCATTTCACTTTATGTCTAAAACCCATTGTGACCATTGGATTACTAGATAATTGCAAATGCATACTAAAGAAACACACTTTACCTAAAGATACATTAAACCATGTTTATGCTAACTAACTCCTACATGTCTAAATATTTTAGCATCCCCCCTTAAGAACAATTGGGATAGGTTTTAAGGATTTACAAAGGTGACATAATAGGAGAAAGAAGTAGATGTTAGAACTTATCTTCCCTCAGCAATAAATTCTTGAACTCCTAACATGGTTAAAGTTTAGAAAACTTCACTTTTATAAGAGACTTTTTGAAAATGTTTAGAATTAGGGGAAAAAGGTCACTTTGAGAATGCAATTATGAATAATCTCTCTATTGAAGTGCATGTGTACACAGTAGCTCAACATGTTTGTTGCATTGACATTGAATGAAATCTTTAGTGAGCTAAAATGGTACTCTAGTTGTCATGTTATATTGTGGTTGGATGTTGCTATTGGAAGCCAAACTCTAAAAGGATCTACAAAGTCCAAATGGATTATTGACTTGCATTAACCACTACTCGATAGCTTGTTTCGACTAAAGAAAAAACAAGAGCTTGTTGCTTCTTAAAAACCCAAATGGAAAATCCAAAACCAAGAATGAAAACATAACTTACAATACACTTTCAATCATTATGGTTGCCAACTTATAAGATCCAATAAAACCAACCAGCAAAGGAGATTCCTATGAACTTAATGTATCCCAAACTAAATTGTACCTTGTATATAGAAATGCATTCATTTTGATGATTTCAATGGCTCTTATGGGGTGTTTGCATATATTAGGTAACAATACCAACAACAAAACAAATACCAAGATGGGAATGAGTTAAATATACGTGGCTACCAATTGATTAATGATACAAAGTGTCATCCACTGTAGTTGTAGAATAGATAACAACAATTTTGAATCCAAATTGGAAGTGTAATGCCCTACTTGATCCTATTATCTTACATTATCTTCTTAGCTTACCTGTTGAGTCATTGACTTTTTGTGCTTGATTCCAATCAATATTATTAGTATACATAAAAGGTATATGTATGCTAGCTACATACCCACACCTCACACAAATATACTATTATTCTAAAGCTGAAAATGTTAGATGATTAAATAAATGGTTAAGCTTGATTAATGATTGATATTGATTAGTGTCTAATTAACCTTAAAATATTGGTTTATATTTATTAAGTTATATTGGTATATAATTATTAATATTAAACTTATTAGATTCTTGTGAATCTGTAATTTTACTTATATGACTTAATTTTAATATTTTAATATTTAATTATTATTCATTAATTTTCCCAAAATTTGGCAAGTTGTCTCCTCAAATTTATTTCAAAATTAAATATTTGTCTTTCATTTCCCGAAGTTTGAAAATTTATCTCCTAAAATTTATCTTGGAATTAAATATTAATATTTCATTTCCCAAAGTTTGAAAATTTTCCTCCTTACAACCCCAAGGGTAGCTCAACTAGTCGAGTTCCCATTGCTAATTACCTTGCCAATCAGGAGGTCATGGGGTCAAATCTCCTCGACGTCGTTGGGGTTAGGTCATGCTAGTTTGGTTGGTAGGTAGATCCCCTCGGGTTGATCTACCTGGATTTTCCGTGGATGTAGCGACCACCTAGTGTCTATGAACCACATTAAAAAAAAAGGATGTCTCCTCAAATTTATTTGGATAATATATAAGGGAGAAAGTCAAGTCATTAAATTAAAAGGGACGGGGGAGTATTCATGGCCTTAATGGTAAGTGGTTGAGTTGGATGAGTGGGGGATACATAAAAGGAAGGAGGATGAGAGGAGAAGGGGGATCTTTGGTCTCTATTTTTTTGGCATTGGAGAAAAGAATGGAAAGGGGAAAGGAAGGAAGGAGAACCAAGGAGATTGGTTTTGGTTGTGAGATTGACTTTGGTTGTGGTTGGAAAGTATTGGATCTATTTTTTTGGACACACTACAGAGCTGTTATTCAAATTAGGCTCGAAGGGCTAGGGAGCCTCCACATGTTCCCTGGGATAGGAAGTGAGGTAAGCATTCCTAGTTGGTAGAGTGAAAAATTCAGTTGGGCAACCCCAACCAAGCCATTAGAATATGTATTCTTTTTTTTGCTGTTTTAATTATGTAAATTGCTATAAATCAAATTCCTTACATGTTTGATATGTTGTAAATCAAATTATATTTAGATGCTATTGTCAAATAACTGTTTTGTTATAAGCATGTTATTTTCCTTGTTTTGAAATTAGATGATAAATTTAGTTTTAGTTAGAGGACCATAGGTTGGGTCCTCACATGTGGTATTAGGGCCACATTCAAAATCTTAGGCATAAAACCCACCAGAACATCCCAGTACAACCATGTTTGGAAAAGAGAGAAACTTCTTGTTTTGTGCTCCAACCATTTGATTGCTTACCTATAGAAATCATAGAAATTAAAGACCTTTAGAATCAAACACAAAAATGAAGAATAGGAGATAATTGGTGATGTCGTGACCATGACATGTGGCTCCAATTTCATTCTCGGCAACTACTCGGGATCTATTCTTGCCCTTGCTATTATTATGAAGCACCATTCTCCAATACCATGGTCACTCCTCAATCATAAAATATATGTGTGCCTTCAAGTCATACGCACGTTTATCTACAAGGCCAACACATTCAACGCATCCATAGGAGCACTCTATTTCTACACCTAGCTTTTTGCAGCATAATGAGCCATTTCATTATGTAAATGTTGCCTGAAATTCAGGCGCTCCTGATGAATTCCAAGAGTTGTTATAAATAAGTGGGTACTTCTTATGAAGTACCCTAGTGTCTCACTATTAATAGTGCCCTTTGTGACTGATTCCCCCAAAAAAAAAATTATAGGTGATTTTAGAGTCATTTTCTCTTCTCTAAAATAGGTAAAAAATTCCAAACCAACAATTTCTTTGAACTTTAGATGATATTTATCATCGATATTGAAAAGTGTTCAATATCATAAATAATGAACTCTCGATAGGCTACAAAAAAAGTGTTCATAGAAATCCAACTGATATGGTACAACAATGCTCCCTTTCCATGAGGAATATATCTACAGAACCTCTTTTTCCAAAGCATTGAAACTGGCATTAATGTGCAGTGCCAAATGAACATAGACATGAAAATATACCATTACAATATGACGGCAACAAAACTAAAAGTCAGCCCCCTAAGGAGAGCTGGTCTCTTTCCGTAGCTCTTTCAGCATTTCTCTCGATTAACTTAGTTTTCCTCCACGTGGTCTTCTTTCTTTTCTTGGAAATTTATTTATCAATTTCAAAGAAATTGACAAATAAACAAATACTCTGCAACCCTTGAAATTAAATTATATCTCCGAACTTTATATTAATAGCCCAATACTTTTTGAATAAATGACTTTGTAATAGAACTTCGGCTCTGGGGCCGCATATATAATCAATGGCCCAATCAAATGCTCGCACCGTACCTTGGTTATCCTTCATTCATCTTCCGAATGCGACCACCGTCCGATGGCTTCCCTCCAGATCGACGGTGTTCAATGATATCGCGCGGCCTCTTTGGTCGAACGTTAGAGTGCGATGGCGCTCGGAAAAGCGGTTTTCGTGGTCCCACCGTGTGCTACGTGTCGACCATTAAATGGAATTGCTCCCAAATTGGAAATACCACTCACTCCACAAAAGCGGTGCGATATGGGCAGTCCGGTTCATAAATCCACTCGCGGTTTCGGAGAGTTGAATGACCACGGTTAATCGCCTCCCCTCCTATGCTCTCCGTTTGTTAACTCGGTCAGGCCTCGAGTCAGGATTTCGATAGCAAAACAATTATATCTCTGCGTAAGTGGGGTTTGCACTATCATTAAATAGAGTTCGACGACCACAAATTCCCTACACAGACCTCGCCTGCGGTCGGATTTAGTTCACAGAACTGTTCGAAAAATTCGAGAGAAAAATAGACATAGGGATGCGGAATCTATACAATAGTTCAACTCAGTAATTATATATGCACAGACTTCAATCACTTCATAATTAAACAAATTTCCTCACAAATATCAACTCGAGACAATTTGATAATCAATGGGAACTGGAATTCATTCAATCGGAAGCAATTTCTTGATACACAGATCTTTTTTCTGCAGAAATCCCTCTTCAATGCATCCGAGGGATACAATTTATATACATTACCATGTGTCTCTTCGGTTCCTCAGTGAGGACCGTTTAGAAAATCAAAAGCCTAATTACAATAACTCAACTAACTGAAACATGACAGATGGATTGAATCTAACTATTCGACTTCTAAAAATTCTAACTAATCTAAATGAAATAGTCAGCTGAGGTATTGACACCTAGCTGTTACAATTCAAATTTTTTCGAACCCTCCTAGTCACAACATGTGGACAAAACCTCCTACATTGCTGGCTAGTGTCTAATGCCCCTGCATCAGACTCTCGAGGGCAATTTTCTTCATAGGCTCCTGTCCATGAGCTCTTCCACTGATCTGCCTATCCTCTGCAACATTCCTTCAGTCATCCAAGTGGCATCTTCCTCTGGCTTGTCCTTCCATTTGATTAAGTACTGAAAGTACTCTTGTCCTCTGGTCTTCCTGAACACTCTTTTGTCCAATATCTTCTCTGGTTGTAATGGTTGTGCTGGAGGTAGCTGCTCTTTCCACTCAATCTATTCCTTGTCTGCGGATCTTTCTTTTGCACCATCATCTTCATACTTGTACAAATATGCAACATTAAAAATGGGAGATATTCCAACATCAGGAGGTAATTCAATCTCATAAGCATTTGCAGAAAACTTTCTAAGTATCTTGCATGGCCCAATATTTTTGAACTTCAGTTTGTTATACTGCTTCTTCGGGAATCTCTCCTTTCTCAAGTGCGCCAAAACCAGATCTCCTACTTCAAAATGGACTTCTTTTCTACTCAAGTTTTCTCTTCCTTTGTATTTGATGTTGTTGCCTTGTAGTTGTTGTTTCACTTGTTCATGTATGGCCTGGATCTCTAAAGAAAATTCCTCACCATCTGCACTCCTTAGCTCCGCCCTTCCCAGGTTTCTTAACTCTGATATTCCTCTGGGGTGCATTCCATAAAAAATATGGAATGGACTCTGCCCTGTGCTTCTGTTTGGTGAGTCATTATATGCATACTCTGCCTGGGGAAAAATATGGTCCCACTGCTTGGGATGCTCTCCTGCAAGACTTCTCAACAAATTTCCCAGGCTCCTATTCACTACCTCAGTTTTTCCATCATTCTGGGGATGATAAGCTGAGCTGAAACTCAGTTTGGTACTAAGTTTCTTCCAAAGCGTCCTCCAAAAATGGCCCACAAACCTGGTGTCTCTGTCTGAAACAATACTCTTGGGCAACCCATGAAATCTAACAACTTCTTTGAAAAACAAGTTAGCAACATGGGTGGCATCACTAGTTTTATAACATGGAATAAAATGTGCCATTTTGGAGAATCTATCCACCACAACAAAGACTGCATCATTCCCTCTCTGAGTCTTGGGAAATCCTAGAACAAAATCCATACTCACCATGTCCCAAGGCATGTCTGGAATAGGCAAGGGAGTGTACAATCCTGCGTTCTGGCTCCTTCCTTTGGCATATTGACAGATTTTGCAATTATTCACAAACTTGTCCACTTCTGCTCTCATCTTAGGCCAATAATAGAAGTGACTCAGCTGCTCATAAGTTTTATCAGTACCAAAGTGTCCAACAAGTCCACCACTATGCTTCTCCTTGATCAAGTTTTCTCTCATGGAACATTTTGGTACACACAGTTGGTTTCTCTTGAATAACAAGTCTTCCTGCAAGAAATAATCCAGCCATTGGCTTCTATCTGTTAGAATAGGGTTACAACATGCCTCAAATGCTTCCTTAAAATCTGAATCTGTTTTGTACAATTCTTTGAGAAAATCAAATCCTACAACTTCAAAATTAGTTTCTTGAACAAGTGCCTCCTACTACAAAGCATCAACTACTTTATTTGCTTGGCCACTTATGTGTTTCAAAACAAAGTTAAAACCTTGGAGATACTCAACCCATTTGGCATGCTTATGATTCAACTTGGGTTGTTGTACAATATACTGCAAAACATGATTATCAGAATATAGTACAAATTATTTTGACATCAAATAATGCCTCCACTTTTTCAATGCCTGAACAATTGCATAGAATTCCTTCTCATAAGAGGAATGCTTTCTTCTGGTGTCATTTAGCTTCTCACTGAAATAAGCTACAGGCCTATCATCCTGACTCAACACAACTCCAATGGCTTCCCCACTGGCATCACACTTCACTTGAAACGATTTAGTAAAATGAGGCAAAATCAAAACAGGCTTCTCAGTTATCTTTTGCTTCAAAAGTTTAAAGTTTCTTTCTGCTTCAGCAGTCCACTTAAATGTCTGTTTTATCTTCTTTATTGTCTCAATGATGGGTGCATTAATCTTACTGAAGTTTCTTATAAATTTCCTGTAAAAACTAGCAAGTCCATGGAAACTTCTTACCTCAAAAACATTTCTGGGTGAAGGCCACTCCACAATTGCCTTAACCTTTTCTAGGTCCATCTTCAATCCTTCTGCAAAAAAAAAAAATCCCAAATACACCAACTCTTCTTTCATGAATGAGAATTTCTTTAAATTTATCAGCAGTTTCTCTTGGTGCAGCTTCTTCAAGACATGATTAAGATGCCTTAAATGTTCTTCTTTAGTTATGCTGAAAACTAATATATCATCCAGATACACTATCACAAATTTACCAATGAATTCTTTCAATACTTCATTCATAAGTCTCATAAAAGTACTAGGTGCATTTGACAACCCAAAAGGCATGAACATCCACTCATACAGTGCTTCATTCATTTTAAAGGCAGTTTTCCACTCATCACCCTCTCTTATTCTAATCTGATGGTATCCACTTTTTAAATCTATCTTTGAAAAATATTTAGCACCACTCAAACAGTCCATCAAATCCTCAACTTTGGGCAAAGGGAATCTGTACCTGATTGTGATCTTATTGATTGCTCTGGAATCAGTACACATCCTCCAGCCTCCATCTTTCTTTGGGCTCAATACTGCTGGTACTGCACATGGACTTAAACTTTCTCTGATCAGTCCCTTGTCCACCAATTCCTGTACTTGTCTCCTGATTTCCTCATTTTCTGTGGGAGTCATTATGTAGGCTGCCTTATTTAGCAGATTTGAACCAGGGATAAAATCTATCTGATGGCTGATCTTTATCACAGGTGGCAGCTCATCAGGTAAATCATCCACAACAATGTCGCAATAATTGTCTAACATCTCTTGGATCTCTACTGGAAAATCAGAAATATTTGTAGAAGTAAGAACTACCTTAGGTTTGCAAACTAAAGCAAAACTTACCTCTTCTTCTTCTATCTGCTGCAGATATTCCTTCCCGCTCAGCAACAAGGTCTTTGGATCAATCACTCTGTTGGATGGCTCTCCTTCTTCCATGGGTATCAATGTATGGTGTACCCCATCCTTGAAGAACTTGTACGTGTTCTTCTTACCATCATGCACCGCTACTCTGTCAAATGCCAAGGTCTACCCAGTAGTATATGACACACATCCATGGGCATTACATCACACAAGACCTTATCTTTGTATTTTCCCATTTGCAGTTCTATCTCACACTGTTCTTTTACAACCAGCTGGTGCCCTTTATGCAGCCAGGACACCCTATAGGGAGTTGGATGCTCCCTTGTATTCAACTTCAACTTCTATATCACCTCAGTGGAAACCAGATTGTCTGTGCTACCACTATCAATGACTAGCTGGCAGCATTTCCCTTGGACTTTGCATATGCTCCTAAACAAAGTCTTCCTTTGTGCAGGTTCAGTGACCCCTTGGTTTGCTTCAACAGGACCTTATTAACCACCAAGGAATCTTCCCTCTTTGGTAGAATTTCTTCTTCAATTGCTACTTCTTCTCCAGCCTAGGCAAAAAAAACATTTCTTGGGCCAACACCCACATTCTCTGGACACTCATAGTGCTTATGTCCCACTTGCTGACGTCTATAGCACCTCAACTCTCTACCTTTGCCTCTGTCTCTACCTCCTCTTCCTTTTCCTCTGTAAGAACCCCCTCTGCCCCTTGCATCATCCTCTGTAGATGCATTCTGAGGTGAGATACTGTTAGCTCCATCCCTGGGTGTAGTAGGCTTTCCTCTACCACCCTGACTTCCCTTTCCACGGAAAATACCTCTCTTCTTGGCAGACTGTTTCCTCAGGATTTTCTCCTCTGCTTTCAAGGTCATCTGGTAGGCCTCTTCCATTGTCTTAGGAGACAGAAGACCAATCTCATCTTGGATCTCTAGCTTGAGACCATTCACATATTTGGCAGTCTTCTCTGGTGTGTCCTGAAATTGCCCAGCTCTTATGCTTACTCTATAGAATTCCTCTGTGTATTCCTTTACTGTCAGCAACCTCTGTCTCAGGTTCTGCATTTGCCTAAAAATGTCAGCTGATAATCACTAGGCAAGAATTTACATTTTAATTTAGCCATCATTCTGGTCCAGCTTTTGATAGGTTTCTTTCCAACTCTCCTCCTTTCTGCCTGCACTCCATCCCACCAAAGTGCAGCATGTCCCTTCAGCTTTGTTACTGCAAACTTGACCTTCTTATCTTCGCTTATTTCTTCATAGTCGAAGCACTTGTTCATTTCGTTAATCCAGTCCACCAGCTCCTCTGGATTCAGTCCTCCTGCAAAACTCGACACTTCAATCCTGGGCTTAACTACAGACCCCAGAACAGTTCTAAGGAGCCTCAAGTCAGGAGGAATCTCAACATTTTCTTCAGCTTCTTCTATTTCAGGTTCACTGATGTCTTCAGGATCTCTGGGCTGTCTTCGCTCCATGGCATCCATTCTGGCCTTGAACCTCTGCAAAATCCCCAACACCTCTGCGTTGGAAACAGGTCTCCTTCTACCAACACCTTTACCAACTCGGATTTCCATGTCATTTCTCTTCAAAAACAACTCAAAAACGGCTCTGATACCACAAATTACGGCGACAAAACTGAAAGTCGGCCCCCTAAGGAGAGCTGGTCTCTTTCCGTAGCTCTGTCAGCATTTCTCTCGACTAACTTAGTTTTCCTCCACGTGGTCTTATTTCTTTTCTTGGAAATTTATTTATCAATTTCGAAGAAATTGACAAATAAACAAATACTCTGCAACCCTTGAAATTAAATTATATCTCCAAACTTTATCTTAATAGCCCAATAATTTTTGAATAAATGACTTTGTAATAGACCTTCAGCTTCGGGGCCGCATATATAATCAATGGCCCAATCAAATGCTCGCACCGTACCTTGGTTATCCTTCGTTCATCTTCCGAATGCGACCACCGTCCGATGGCTTCCCTCCAGATCGACGACGTTCAACGATATCGCATGGCCTCTCTGGTTGAATGTTAGCGTGTGATGGCGCTCGGAAAAGCAGTTTTCGCGGTCCCACCGTGTGCTACGTGTTGACCATTAAATGGAATCGCTCCCAAATTGGAAATACCACTCACTCCACAAAAGCGGTGCGATATGGGTAGTCCGGTTCGTAAATCCACTCTCGGTTTTGGAGCAGTGATTGACCACGGTTAATTGCCTCCCCTCCTATGCTCTCCGTTTGTTAACTCGGTCAGGCCTTGGGTCAGGATTCCGATAGCAAAACAATTATATCTCTGCGTAAGCGGGGTTTGCACTATCATTAAACAGAGTTCGACGACCACGAATTCCCTACACAGACCTCGCCTGTGGTCGGATTTAGTTCACAGAACTTGTTCAAAAAATTCGAGAGAACAATAGACAGAGGGATGTGGAATCTATACAATAGTTCAACTCAGTAATTATATACGCACAGACTTCAATCGCTTCACAATTAAACAAATTTCCTCACAAATATCAACTCGAGACAATTTGATAATCAATGGGAACTGAAACTCATTCAACCGAAAGCAATTGCTTGATACACAGATATTTTTTTCTGCAGACATCTCTCTTCAATGCATCTGAGGGATGCAATTTATATACATTACCATGTTTCTCTTCGGTTTCTTAGTGAGGACCGTTTAGAAAATCAAAAGCCTAATTACAATAACTCAACTAACTAAAACATGACAGATGGATCAAATCTAACTATTCGACTTCTACAAATTATAACTAATCTAAATGAAACAGTCAGCTGAGGTATTGACACCTAGCTATTACAATTCAAATGTTTTCGAACCCTCCTAGCCACAACATGTGGACAAAACCTCCTACATTGCTGGCTAGTGTCTAATGCCCCTGCATCACAATATATAAAATATCTCATATATTTTGTGCAATTCCTACGACATTGCATAACATTGGCCTATTTGAGATAATGTTCTAGGTGACATACTTTCTGTAGGGCATTCACAACCAAATGAAATAATCCCCCGATATACTAATGTACTTTATTCCTTTCCATTTCACAAAGACCATATGATTGGAAGGGTGCTCTGGCATCTTGTCTTGTCAAATTCTAAGACCATATTTCTCATCATGATGTTTATTATCCTCTCAAGTACCCAACAAAATGATGGGTAAGGGTATTATGTTTAGTAAGGGGAGTAGCCTTCTTCAATAAAAGAGGTACACAAGCTGGAAATACATGCTAAAAACTAACCTCTTCTCTTACTATTGATCATGCCCAGAATATTTTGTTAACACATACTATAATGGTAGTAAAAAAACATGTAAATATTACAGTTAGATCAACCATGAAATACACCAAGAGTTTGTTACCAAAGTTGAGAAAAATTCACCTTAGAGAGCATTTCAAATGATATTTTCTTCTAAAATAGAACAAAAGTACCAGAAAAAGTAGTTATAAACACTTGATGAAGATATCCAAAGGGATTTTCACATAGAAATGGGCACACTATAACCTCAAGGGAACACATTAGACCATCTACCAACTATGTATTCAAAAAATTAGTGAAAACAAAAATGGTTCAGAGTTCCAAAAACCACCTGGTTCTCATGCACCATAGTGAAAGTATGTGGAATGACTTGAAGATTTTCACTAGGGATGTGGATATACTCCTTATATAAAATGGAGTCATGGAAGATTTAGCTAGTGGTTGTGTTGTTAGTGTAACTATCATTTTTTATTTAGAATGCAATTTTACAGTCACTTCCTAGATCTTATCATCACATCTCTTAGGAAGAGGTAGAGAAAACTTGTACATACTCAAATTATGCAATACAAAAAAACTGTGAAGTGTACGATGAGAGAATTATGTTACCAGGATTTCAACTTGTTCTTGTGATCGAATAATCACTTCTCCTCTTTTATTACCACACCTATTATGAGGAGGTCGTGTTGTCTGTACATAGTCATAATGATTTTGGATAACCTAACATGTATTTAATTTATTTTGAAAGTTTTAAAAAAATTGTAGACTTTTAGATTGTTTAAGTTGTCAACCTCTTTGATGGTTTATTAAAAAAATTTGAAGCATGTGTAAAAATGGGTGTATGCATTGTGCACTGGCCTATCTTTTGACCCCCTCTCCAGATTACGGTTGTCATTTTCCTACAATGGAGGAAAATAACATTCCCCCCTCACTCCAACATTAGAAAAAGTGGCTTGGGATTTTAATAGGACATGTTGTTTATCCATTTATATGTTGTGCATAAATACCCCCATTGGATTTAGAGTGATATGGGTGCGTTTTGAACACTTGATTATGTTTGTGAATTGTAATGGCATGGAGCATGTTCATATTTTTCATGACACTCAGGGGCCTTGGATATATTATGATTCTTCTAGTTCTCGGAATTGTGTGAGTGACATATTATGCAATTGTAATAATTAATTATGGTCCCACTTTATAGAGCAGAGGCTTGGAAACCACGGTGGCATTATTCATATTGATCTTGTTCCACGCTTTGTAAGGGATGTTATTATGGAGTTATTTTGTTGTAGCATTGACTAATCCAGGTGGTGTTCCTCCAAAATAGAGGCCTAATAAAGATGAAGAGAGATGAAAAACTTTTCCTTTAACACGTCCTGAATTTGGTGGGTCGATTTTGAGCTTATAACCACATATGATCCTAAAGGACCCTTCATATTTAAGAATTTGATTATGTAGGAAATGCTACTAGATGAAGCTTCCATGCTACCACCATTTCTCTATTTGTGGAAGACAAATATTGAAAATGGATCACCTTTGTGTTTGGGTACTAGTCAATTATCTTGGCCATGAACCAAAAAATCTAAATTGGGTGTTGGCTGCAAATTTGCAGTAAATCTAGGTGTGAGTTGGAGCAGACTATCTTACTTCAACACCATCTTTTCGGAATAAGTATTTACGCAATTTTGTTATACAATATTTTAGTAGAATCAAGGAGGTTATACAAGATGTGTTAAGCATGTTGTCAACAATCAAAATCAATCATGGGTTTAGAAGATCAAATATGCTAACCAAATAGTCATGCCAATAAAGAAACTAATTTGGACAAAACAATAATGATAGAATCCCAAAAAACTTTCAATTGTGTTTTTATTATAACAAGATTACTTTTTTTCTTCGAAAATGATAGTGTGACTTGATGATGAAATTGAAGCAAAATGGTTCGAAACTTTGAATATAGGTATAACACGCATCACATATTATCGCAAAATCTCGACAAATGATTATCATTGTAAGAATCACTCTAATTCAATCACAAATTTTTTAGTTTTAACATTCGTATTGAAGGGGATATCATATGGAAGTGTAACATAACTAAACTACATTGTGCTAATGTAGATACACCTCATCTTAATGACTCAAGGTTGTTTGACCACTAAAGCAATCTATATAAAGAAAGAAGTTTTCCAATTATTAGTAACTTGTTCAATAGTATAGGACCCGCTCTCACATTTTTATAGAAATGCATCACATAGAATAATATTCTCATAAATAGAGAAATGCAATCATTTGCATTAAGTTGAGTGTCTCAACTTAATGAAGAATGGATACCTTGTGAATTGGATCCCTCAATGACAATTTTGGAATGCAAGTAAATATAAAAATAACCAATGCAATGAGAAACAACTACCCTAGTTTTAATATTTTTAAGAACTGATGAAAGGACACTCTCATATTTCTAAAAAGGAATTACCAATAACTCCTTTTCCAATGATGACAAATTTCTTTGATACTTGAGTTGAAGGTTTTAATATGAAACACTCCATAAATAATTAACCAATCAATAATAACCCTTCATTCTTGGTAAAGAAAACTCAATGGAATGACCCTTAATTTTGTAATAGTGGCATCATAAACTTGAGCTGATACATGTTGATTTTAGTTCAGCCATTATGTGTTGTATATGGTAGAAGATGATACGAAGATGTATGTTTCAGAGTCACCTATGTTATTTTAAAGGAAATCTTGTTACAAGGTACTATTTCAACATATGTTATTTCAGGTTCTAATCAGACCTTTGTAACCGTGCATAAGTCATCATCAATGGGAATAGTGTAACATAAATATTCCCATAAGCACAACAATATGTTCGAAAAAATACCACGTCAGGAATATTACCACGTCCTAAAAAAAAAAATCCATACTGGAAAGTATCACTGTTCCTTACCCATTTGAATATATATCCATGATTGATATTACATGTATATGGAATATTCATAACAAAAATTACAGCTACCGAGGAGTAAATAGAGATTGCAACTATTGCTAAAATCAATAATAAATCTAACTTAATAACTTGATTATGATGATTTTCAAGTTGAATATTGATGTAGTCTTCTGCATCATCTATATATTCTTGAAGTGTGGTAAGCTTGTTCAATGTTCCATCAACTTGCATGAAATAAGCCTCTAATAAAATTTCCAATTCCTCGACATCATTCTCATTCTCATGAGTTGTTGCAACACTTTCCATGTTAACTCGCCCAATCCTTGAACCTATTGTAGTAGAGGTTGGAGCCCAATTGGGAGCAATAGACCCACCAAACAACTGGCAGATGCCCTAGCAAAATTCCTTGATAAGTAAAGGTCAACCATGTCATCACCATCATCCAAAAGTTGTTCAAGTTCATCCCTTACCTTTTAAACATGTGTTGTTAACCTTGTCATTCCACTCTTCAATTTATGATCACAATCCAAGTTATGACTGCTAATCTTAAATGTAAGATCATATAAAGTTGGATATGCATAAGCTTCCAGTTTTGTGGTGTGTGCATCTAGGAAACTACAAATAGCCTCTAAATCTACCTCAAGGGAAAAAAACTTAAAGGGTGACTCATTTTCATCCTCAAAATACACATCATGGTAAACATTTAGTTGCTTTTTTCCATCCCCAAAAAAGGTATATCCTTTGAGTGACACTTCCTTTAGGAAATTACCTACACAACTCTTCCAAGATTAGGATAACATGCTCGTTCGAAGGGTTCCAAAGAAGGACCTCTTCTGTAGTGATGATTGCTTTGATATGTTGTTTGCAAGAAAATAACCAAAAATTAAAATTCAACACACCACATAAAAATTCAATACAAAGACAAAAAACACTCTAAATTCAGGACAATTGCTTGATCTCGACCCATAATCATGGATGTGTATGAGAGAAGAGTATCAAGAATGTGAGTATCTCTCACATGGATTCAAACTTGGTGCATGATGGCATACTTATCAACATATAGCATATGAGCCTCACCACTCAAGTACAAAAGAGCCCAACTTATCATGTGAACAACCTTCTTATTTGTCACATTTTGTAGATCTACGATAGCACCCCTCACCATTTGCATTAAAAAATCTAAAAAAAAAATTTATCGCTTGGAAACTTGGGGTACTGGTGATCAAAATTCCATAAATTTTTGCTTTCTTATTATTTAGTGCATCCTAGCGAGGGTTTGTTGCAAACAATGTGTACTGAATGAGTAGAGGACTTTCTTGTGGGAAATGAATAGAGGGAGGTCAATAGTAGAAGCAACAAGAATTATAATGGGAATGGGAATACAACCTCCAAACGACTTGGACCATATTGGACCAAATTGTGCAAGTCTTTTTGGATGATATTCTCATGTATTCCAAGAATGAAAAGAAGCATTAAGAGCACCTAAGGGTTGTGTTGTCATGCTTAAGGGAAAATAAGTTGTATGGAAAGTTGTCGAAATGTTCTTTCTTTCAAAAGAAAATTTATTATCTCGGGTAATAATTTTAGGAGAAGGGATTTTAGTTTACCTAGAAAAGGTAAAGGCCATAATGGATTGGTCAGTTCTGAAAAATGTTCATGAGGTGCGTAGCTTCATGGGGCTAGCATGTTATTATCAAATATTCATAGGAGGATTTTTGAATATTATGAAACCCATCAATCATTACAACAAAAATGGGTTAGGTACGAACAAACAAATGAATGTGACATTGCATTCACTGAACTAAAGAGATTACTAACCAATGCACCAATCCTTTATGTGCCTCACATGGAGAAGGAATTTATTGTTTGCACATATGCTTTGAAGCAAGGATTAGGAGTAATGTTAATGCAAGAAGGTGGAGTAATAACTTATGCATCTATAATTTGGTGAAAAATGAAGAGTTGTATGTTACCCATGACTTAGAATTAGCAATATTGATGCTAGCTTTGAAATGGAGGAACATGTAAGATATATTCAACAAAGGTTAAAGGAAGCACAATATTGACACAATAGTTATTTTGATGCAAATTAGGAGCAACTGAAGTTATGAAGTGGGATACCAAGTTTTTATTCAGATCCGAACCAACAAAAGCACCATCTGGTTTGAGAAAGGGATGAAGTTGTCACTTCGACTTATAGGACATTTTAGAATCAAAGAGAAAATTGTACCAATTTCCTATCATCTTGTACTACCACCCCACTTGCATAAAACTCGTGATGTTTTTCATCTATCTATCCTATGGAATTATGTTTTTGATGAATGTCACAAACTCGATTAGAGATAATTGTAGGTCTCAAACGTGGGAACCGTAACGGTTACACATATTGGATCGTAGGGTTTGATAGCTCAAATGTTGCATGGTGGACTAGATTAAGGTCTAGTGGGACAATTATAGCCTAGAATCTGCTACCTCGGAGGATGCAGAGACTATATGTCATGACTACCCCTCATTGTTTGACCATTTGTGATGCCCATTTTGACTTAGATAGCTACCTATGCTGAGACCCTATTTGTATTTTCATGTTATTTCATTTATGAATGTTGTGTAATATAAATGAATTTAAGTTGGACAGATGAACTTGCTTATATAAAACACTTGATGGATTATGTTTTGTTGATTAAGGTAATTGATGTATGACTAAACTAATATATGATTTACCTAATTTATGGATTATTTAGATATTAATTATCTAGTGAATGACTTATCAAAGGTATGATTTATCTGACATAATCTTTACTTCCAACATGTTGATATTAATTAAAAAAAATTGGGTACATGGATACTAGACTTACTAACATGATGATTGTGATTGTTATGTATACGCATGGATGAGAACTAACTTGTAGATTGGAAAGAACTATATGATAGCCAAGATCCATGGTAGTGACCAAGGGATGTGGAGACATCCAATAAGCAATGGTATGATGTACATCGTTTTATTACATTTCATATCTACTTGATATGCACTATTATGACATGGGTAATGTGCAGATTGCAAGTGTTGTGATTGTCTGACTAGATTATTCGATGACAAGTATCCAACTGGCACCATAGTGTGTTATATATTAAGGTGTTTACCGTAGTATTTAAGAAATGGTGGAGGCATTTCCCACTGTGTAACCTTGAAGCCTGGAATCATGGGAGGGAATTGATAGAAATGCTCCCCTAGACATGTGATGCCAATTTTCAGTTGCTTGGTGGGGAAGTTAAGTCGATATATTTGTCGCTTCCACCATATTGGTTCTATTAGTGGCTAGCCCAGTATAACTAATGACATAGTATATTTTAGTAGAGGAGGATGGGAGCAAAAGTAGGTTGGGGAGGACAATAGACTATAGATTAGCTAGGGACTCTAGATGGGAAGTGGAATCCTTGCTCGACTTATAACTTAATCTGACTACTATCTCTCTATATCTCTCTATTTTTTTATGCCTTATTGTCATACTACTTTCAAACTCCTTATATCCTTTTGACTCTAACTTCGGTATGAATTTTTCTGAAGGAGGGGTGTATGTATTTCCCTACCTGATCTTAATATCTTACATTATCTTATTAGCCTACTGGTTGAGTGATTAAATTTTCATGCTTGATTCCAATAATTATTATTAGTATACGTACTAGGTATGTGTATGTTAGCTATATACCCATGCCTCGCATGAATACACTAGTATTATAAATTTTAAAATGATAGATTATTAACTAAATGGTTAGGCTTGATCAATGATTAATCTTGATTAGTATTTAACTAAACTTAAAATCTTACCTTATAATTATTAAGTTATATTGGTATATACTTATTAATATTAAACATATTATATTATTGTGAATATGTAATTCTACTCATATGATTTAATATTAATATTTTGTTATTATTTCATTAATTTTCTCAAAATTTGACAAGTTGTCTCCTCAAATTTATTTCTGGATAAGATATTGGGGGGAAGTCAAGGTAATTAAATTAAAAGGGATGAGAGAGTATTGATGACCTTAATGGTAGGTGGTTGAGATGGATGAGTGGGGGAGACATAAAGAGAAGGAAGATGAGAGGAGAAGGGGGATATTTGATCTCTATTTTTTTGGCATTGGAGGAAAGAATGGAAAGGGGAAAGGAAGGAAGGATAACTACGAAGATTGGTTTTGGTTGTGAGATTTATTTTGGTTGTGGTTGGAGAGTATTGGACCTATTTTTTTTAACATGATAAGGTAATTTTTGTTGGACTTGGGCTCATAGGGCTAGGGAACTTGTGGAGGTTCCCTAAGCTAGGAAGTTGAATAGACAATCCTAGTTGGCAGGGTGGAAAGTTTAGTCAGATCGCCCATTAGAGAAATTTTGAGGTCTAAAATGGGAATCCTAAGGAATATTATAAAAAAATATTGGAAATAATAATATAAGATTAGATTACGTCATCAAATTTTAGAGGGAAATAATAAAAAACTAGTTTTTCAACTTGTATTTTCAACTTATCTTCCTACAACTTTTCTAAAATTTTGAGTAGTGTTGCAACGGGGTTCCCTAACCTGTGTTTTTGATATAATTTTGTAATAGTCAGTCTCGCATAAGGGTTTTGGGGTGGGTCAAAGCCCCTAATGTTTTGTAATGGGTTAAAGGGTAGCTCTAGGGTCTGCAAACCACAGTTTGCAGACCATCAAATAACAAATGCTATGATGTTATAAATAGATAGATATTTTGGTCTAATAGAAAGGTAAGACATAAGATTGATGCTACATGCGAATTGTTAAGATAGATGTTTGGGTTGTTTTGGGTAAGGACTCCTGCTAGCTGTGTGCGTGGAGATCCTTAGTCCTGTTGTGTGCGGACCCCGCTAGGCTGTGTGCGAGGGCTGTGTTTGGGTTGTAAGTGGATATTTGGATGCTAATGAATGCGAAGTATATTTGAAGTATCTTTGTGCTATTTGGATTGATTGTGTTTACTACTGAAGTAAATCTGTGATATTTATGTAAGCTGTGAATGTATCTGTAATCTACAATTATCTGTGATTATAATGTTCTATGATGGTATTTACTAATGCGCACGTGGATGCAATTGTATTAATTGGATTTGTTAGAGATAGAAGCTTTGTTATGGGTATGTGTTGATTATACTGTTAAGGGCTTGTGAATAGACTCATTTTGTGTGAACCTGATAAGTTACAACGCAGATCTGCCTCAAATTACCTACTCTCTCCCAGGGTGCGGAAGCCTAGTTCCAACACCTTCCCATACTACTTCGGGTGAGACCTTGGCCTGCGAAAGTAGGTCATTTCCAAAAGGTCCAGTAGTATAGGGGTTTGTTGGCAAACCTTAACCTATGAACCTAGGTCAGGACCCCTCAAGCCAACAAATGGTTCCATTGTTGGAATCGGGAGCATTTTGAGAGAGAGATAGGGTAATACCACAAGGTCGTTGGAGACCTGAGAAGTTGGAAATTTAAGACTGGTTTGAAAGATAGATTTAGGAATTTTCTGTAAGGAGAATCACATCACGAAGCTGACAACTGAGAAGTGGAAGAACAAGTACATCTTCACCGAGGTTTATGATTTTTTCTTGGTAACCTTTGCACATGAGATTCAGGAATGGTTAGCAAGGCTCGTAGAATTCTATGCGTGTTGGAAGGACAATAAAGTTATGCAGTGGACACCAGAATTGATTCAACAGTTGGAGAGGACTGGAAATATAATCACCCGTATGGTAGATCACTAGGTGGATAGCGTGCTGGGAGGGTTCGTGACGGAATTCGCAATCGATCAGTTCGTATCCTGTTCTGAGGCAGAGAAGAGGTTCTTCAAAGGTTTCCGGGGTAATTTCTTGAGAAAATTTCCATTGTTAATCAAAATATTTCTGTGAGAAAGGGGAATTTTGTGCAGACACACCGAATGAATAACCTATGCTCAGAGCGAGAGTACAACACGAAGTGGGAAGTACTACCAAACCAACCGAGAAGGGGATAGACCCATCTCTAGTCCACTAAGAGAATAGGCTGCGCACGCAGGAAATAGTCCTCCAACCACACCGCCTTCAAGTCAGCATAAGGGTAAGAAATCCACACCTCCACCACCACCAGAAGAAGATATGGCCACACACATGAAGCTACCCACCTTCAAGGGTGTAGGAGATGAAGATATGGACCGATTTTGGTTTGTAGTAGAGTTAGTATGGACTGCGCAGAATGTGGCTACTGATGCTGTAAAGAGAGCACATCTATCCCTCACCTTTGAAGGAAGGGCCTTGGACTGGTATATGGAATATGTAGGCCAGCATGCGGATCCATCTATTCAAGAGATTAAGAAAGCGTTAAAACAACAATTCTAGAATCCTAAGTCCTACTCGTAGCTAGTAACTAACCTGAAAGACTTTAGACAGGGACCCACTGAGTCTTTATGGGAGGCTGATCAAAAATTAAGGAAGGTCATTAGGGATGGGGAATTTAGTATGATTATAGGCGGCATAAGGAATGTTTTATCTCTATGCTGCTACCTCACCTACGTGAACCTATGGGTTAGCAGGCGATTGAGACGCAAGAGAAAGACTTGGAGATTTCTATGAAGCTAGAAGTTGCGCCAAGAGACGATGCCCCAGTTTGGGGTGCAGCAGATCTAGGGAAAGCTGGAGGTAATGCACCTTGAAATCCAGAATCTGTGGAAAGAGTGAGGAAAGGAAGCTAGCCCAGACATATGGTGCATAAGATGCAAGGTGTCCGGCCACACCAAGGATCAGTGTCCTCTGTTGGCAGACTACATGCAGGCTGGGGGGCCCAGTCCATTGCGTCCTAAAGAGGCTGTGGGACCAAGTGGTCTGACGTTATGGTGCACTGAATTTCACATAGCTGGACTACATGATACCAACCACTACCCCCGCCTTGGTGCGTATGTTCCAGAATTGAAGCAACAATGGTGCCAATTTTGCTCATATGTGGGACATGACGAACATAACTGTTGGACCTATGACTTAAATATAGACTAGGGAACCTATACAGGGTATAGGCTGACCATTCTTCACCACTATCTCCCTCAGGTAGAGGAGGCTCCCCAGCAAGAGGAAGGTGAGGGGGAACAGGTGGAGGCACAGGTCGGGGAAGAGGGCAATTGACCTGTTACAATTGTGGAGAAATAGGGCACTTCACAAGGGATTGTCTGAATCCTGCATGACAATCTTGCCGATATTTTAGACAAGTGGATCACGTGATCGAATATTTCCCAGTACTGATAGAAAAAATGTAGGAAAAACAATAGACACCAATGCAGAATGTGAAAAGGGTTAAGGCGGAACCGTGCGATGAGGGACCAAGTATTAATGTCATAAGGCGCAGCGGCATGGCTACTGGGGGAGCTGAGGAGAAAGCTGCGGCTGAACCCTTTATTTGGAAGGATACTATAAAAAAGGAAAGCCTGAACCTACAGAAGGAGAAAGAAACCTTTGTTGCAGCCCGCAAGGACTTTACCAAGAATGAGGCATCTACCTCCAAGGCTCCAACAAACCTAAGAGTGGACGACGAAGTTAAACCATTCCTACAAGCATGTATGAAGTTGATAGCAACCAGAAGGCGGTAGAAAATATTCAAAACAATGATAGACAACTGTGCAGAAATAACTGACCCTCCTACAGAGGTTAGAGATGTTCACAAACTGTAAAAGCACAAGAAGTGCACTGGGCGGGAGATGCGGCTGACAGCGCAGATCAAAAACTATGAAATGGATCAAGTCATCTTGGATCTAGGATCAGATGCGAACATACTACCCAAGAAAACATGGCAGTGGATGGGAGAACCTAAGCTGGAATGGTCTACTATACAGCTATGCATGGATAACTAACAGAAGATCATACCGTTGGGGAGGTTGTCCAAGATTATGGTAGATCTCACAGGAGTTAAGGTACACGCAGACTTTGAGGTAATTCACATTGTGGAAGATGCAGACCCTTATCCTGCACTCCTAGGACTGGATTGAGCAATAGACATGGGAGGTATTATCAACTTAAAGAAAAGGATCATGGTTTTTGATAATGAGGGTACGAAAGTGATAGTCCCTCTGGACCATGTAGAAGGAGAGCGGTATACAGAACCAGTGCGTGAAGGAGACGATGTAGATCATATTCTTAAACTCACCGCTCGGGACGAGGATTGGATTAATCCTACAGCTGATGGTGTGCTTTACTGGGAGAAAGACAGTGAATGCATCTCTGATTCTAAGAGGGAGATAGAAAATTGGCAGAATCGGTTACATGACGTATCTGCGCTGCGATGCCTCAGGATCACGAAAAGCTTCCGATGTATCTCCTCGAAGGTAAGAGAACTGCCCTACTTTGATGGTTCTGGTAGTATTAGAGATTTTTTGCAAACATTTTAAGCTGAAGTTCCAAGGGAGTGAAGAATGTGGGCACTTAACCTAGCAATGCACGCAACCCTGATGCGGTGGTGGGAAACGCATAAGGGGACGTTCTAGGATTGGGAGGAATGTCGCGAGATGATGGTCCTGCGGTTTAAACCTCGGGTTCACCAGCGCGTGAAGAATTTCTTTGGCCCAGGAGACCCGCGAAAGCACTTGTCCGCATGGATATCACTGCCATATATGGTTGCTTACGAGGAGATTGACCGTCTTATTGCTACTTTGCCTCCACACTGGAAACTAGGCTTCAAATCAGGGACGCAGGACATTGCAGGTACGAGCGCCAAGAAAACCACCTCGCCAGATATCACCAAGGAGACAAAAGGACATGGCAAGGATGTTGAAAATGGTGTGGAGTAAATTCGTAGCAGGATCTGGGCACGGAGGGTCTGGATGTGTAGGGTATCGACTCCCCGCATGGTACGAAATGGACTGGTGACCCTATTAAAGGCCAATGAAATAAACGACGAGCAACAAGGCCGGGTCGAGAAACAGAAGTTACTCTGAGATAGGAAGACCTAGAGCAGCTCGTAGACGCAGTCACCCTCGCCTCAGAATATAAATGGCTGGCTTTGGAAGAGCAGCAGAAGGCCACGGTTGCTACACTCCAGTCTAAGCTACGAGCTTTGCAACTCAAAATTGACAACCTGCAGACACGCATGATTCAGACAAATCCACCCCCAGAAACTAGCAGTGAATTGATCATCACAACAGAAAGCCACCTCCGCCCCCTGCTAGGCGCAGCATTCGTCTTGAGCCCACCTGCCTTAGAAGCGCGAGTCTAGGCCTGCGCAGAGGTAGAATTGGATTTAGCCCGATTACTGCATGAACCACTGCAGGTCCTCCACACATCCATTTTCGAGGAGATTCAACACAGAGACCGCCGGGTGCACCAGCAGCTTAGTAAAAATGAGCAGACGATTGTGGAGAAAACCACCAAGGTGTCCCAGGCGCAGGCTGTTGCATCCTCGCTACCACGCAACAAACTAAGTTGGAATGCCTAATCGGTAGGCTCTGTGCAAATGTAACTGAGGATATCCCGGCTTCTACTACCCCTTAGGCTAAGATTGAGGGGCTTGTTGCAGCACTAAGGGCTTCGAAGGCTGAAATTCAGACTGTCAAGACAAATATGGAACATTAGATTGCTGCCTTATAGGCCAAATTACAGCTAGAAACTCCACCTGAGGTAAGAGCCAAACGAGCCGCACTGGTCACAGAGGCCACCAATACTATTACCGCTCAGATTGCTCAGGGTGCAGATTTTTTGGAGACAGCTATGCAACTATGGTCTAAGGTGTAGCGCGACCCTCTCCTCCATGATTTTACTCAAGAGCTGTGCCAGAAGGAGGAAGAGTTTGAACAACTCGAAGCTACTATGTCCACTTTGATTCCAGCTCAGTGCTTGGCACAACTATGTACCAACCACACACTTAGAGATGACATTGAAGAGATCCGCCACAAAAAGAAGGTTCTCAGCGACCACCTCAAGCCTTGGGCCGATGAAGCCCTCAAGCTCTCTCAAGAAGTAGATATCGCAGTTAAGCAACTGAACCAGAACTTGGAAAGTGTCACTGTTTCTATAGAAGGTCCAACTTCGCAGAAGTTGGTGGATATTTCTCAGAATGCTGCTGCGCAGAGCGAAGAAGTGTTGCCCCCAATGGTTGATGTGATCAAGCAGCTTCAGGCGAAGATGAAAACCCCACAGTCGCAGTGACTCGGGACGAGTCATAAGATTGTGTTGGGGGCCTATTGGAATGGGGTTCCCTAACCTGCGTTTTTGATATAATTTTGTAATAGTCGGTCTTGCGTAGGGGTTTTGGGGTGGGTCAAAGCCCCTAATTTTTTGTAATGGGTTAAAGGGTAGCTCTAGGGTCCGCAAACCATGGTTTGCAGACCATCAGATAACAAAGGCTATGATGTTATAAATAGATAGATAATTGGGTCTAGCAGAAAGGTAAGACATAATATTGATGCTACGTGCGAATTTTTAAGATATGTTTGGGTTGTTTTGGGTAAGGACTCCTGCTGGCTGTGTGCACAGAGATCCTCAGTCCTGCTGTGTGCAAACCCCGCTAGGTTGTGTGCATGGGCTGTGTTTGGGTTGTAAGTGGATCTTTGGATGCTAATGAGTGCAGAATATATTTGAAGCATCTTTGTGCTATCTAGATTGATTATGTTTAGTGCTAAAGTGCATCTGTGATATTTATGTAAGTTGCGAATATATTTGTAATCTAGAATTAGTTACGATTATAATGTTCTATGATGGTATTCGCTGATGCACACGTGGATGCAAATGTATTAATTAGATGTGTTAGAGATAGTAGCTTTGTTATGGGTATGTGCTGATTATACTGTTAAGGGCTTGCGAATAGAATCATTCTGTTCGAACCTTATAAGTTACAACACATATCTACCTCAAATTACCTACTCTCTCCCAAGGTGCGGAAGCCTGGTTCCAACACCCTTCCATACTACTTCGTGTGAGACCTTGGCCTGCGAAAGTAGGTCATTGCTGAAAGGGCCAGTAGTATAGGGGTTTGTTGGAAAACCTTAACCTCCAAACTTGGGTTAGAACCCCTCGAGCCAACAAGCAGGAGCACCCATTGGATGTGAAAGTTAATTCTTTATCCAAAGAGTACCCATGTTACAAACATTCGATGGACTCTGCTACACGAAAAATGAGAAATACATGAAAAAGAGTGATTATAATCACATTTTTCATGTATTTATAATTTTTCGTGTAGCGGGGTCCATCGAAAGTATGCAACATGGGTACTCCTTGGATTAGGAATTATATTCCACATCCAATGAGTGCTCCCACTCGAAATTTGAGTAAAACCGTGAGGAGATAAGCTGAAAAACAAGTTTTTTTTTTTTTTTCGTTACTCCAAAAATGGTGAATCATCCCCCATGGTTGAAATCATCATCTTAAATCCCATTGGTTCTTATAAATTTGATTTTGGTTGTCCATTTTTGTTTTGAGGCCCATTTCTTACCTCAAAATTTCTCTAATGCCCAACATGCACACCCCAATTGAGCCATCAACTTATGTATTCTTCCATTTGTTGTTTTATTTATGTAAATGGATGAAAATTGAATTCCTTACATTTTTAATATGTTGTAGATTAATTTTATTTAAATGCTACTGTCAAATAATTGTTGTGTTATAAATATGTTATTTTCCTTGTTGTGAAATTATATGATAAATTTAGTTTTAGTTAGAGGACCCCAGGTTGGGTCTGTTAGCGTAAATTATTAATGAAAGTGTACATAAATAGCTCACTTTAGTTGCGTGTGACAAAAAACCCTAACAAAAAAGATGATTTCTTAACTTCTTTATATCTGCAAGTGATAGTTAAAACAAATGCTGCCAGAAACCCGATATATGCAGTAAAAGTAGTAAAATAGTGAAAAGAAATAAGAAATGCTTCATACATCCAAAGGAAAAGACAAGATACAAAGAATTTTATATGTATTATAACTCCTGGGAAGGGAACAAAGAATGATGTTAGCAGTCCCTCTCAATGGGTTGGGTTCTTGGTTGTCCTCAACGCTTCAGATCCAAAATTTTTGCTCTCTTAATGGTGTAGAAAACTCGAAATGTGTTGAACTCTATGGGAGCTCAAAAAACAAAGAAAATAGTAGTGACAATGAGAATGATCAAAGCACGACAATGAAAGTGATCAAAGTGACTAATGAATGGAAAACCCTACTATTTGTAACAAAATATTTAGTAATCCTCGATAATGGAAAATAATAAAATATTATTAACCAAGATCTAGATCTAATTGCTTGGAATATTTTATTATATTTTGTTGGAGGGAAAAGACATTCAAATTGGTTAAATATCTTTAATTAGAAATAATAAATAAATAAATGATTTATTTATCATTTCAAGAATGAGGTTAAGGAATAATTTAACAAATAATGATTTGTTTAATTATTTCTAGGTGATTTAGTCAAATTTATCAAGGAATAATAACTAAATAATGATTTAATTAATTATTCCTAGAGAAAAATAAGAAAAATAATGATTTATCTAACTATTTATCATAATTGGGTTAAATATGACCAGGAATATTATTTAAACAGTGGTTTAATTAATTATTCCTAGAGGGAAATCAAATAAATAAGGATTTATTTAATTATTCCTCATGGGCTTTCCTGTTTGAATCATAAAAAACTTAATAAAATATGGTTTATTAAATTATTTCTTATAGTGAAAACAATTTTACTATGGTAAAATTGGTCTTACATGGTGTACTTCGATCCATCTAATTGTAAATGGTTAGATGACCAAAAATTGGTGTAGCATATTTCCCCCTAACGTGGGAGTGTTAGGAGCTAATCGTATGACCGAAGTATGTTGTAAGAACACCATTAATAGACACCAAAGAGGAGTCAGAGAGAGAGAGAGATACATAGAAGGAGTGAAGCGAGAGAGGACAATAATCGAGGGGGTGAGACCTACAAATAATATAAGTCTCCTTTAATGTTTGGATACCTATTCTTAGTGAGGCGGGGGAGGCATACCTATGCCTGCAGAGATGAAAAAGTATGAAGAATAATGGTGCACCCAACAAAATGGAACCGAGCAATAAAGTACATGATATGCTGACATAAAAATGGTCCAGAAAAAAATATAATGGATCCCACATACATACTATGCATGGGACAACAACCAGGACTGAATACAATAATATCTGATTACATGCGAGATAATAACAACCAAAGAAGCCCTAATAAATAGGAAAGATCTCTGAAAATATGAATGGATCATCGGAGTGATACATGCATGATATTGGCATTGCAAGCGGCTGGAGTCGAACCCATCAAATCTACAGAGCTACATCTGAGGTTGTAGCATAACTGTGAGGTCATCTAGGCATGTGGGGGGCTACTTGAAGGGCCGCCCCCTCATGAGGTTTGAAAAATCTCACACACACCCGGGAATCACTAGTACAATCTGCTGGATCACCAAACCATCAAGTATACGAATCTCGATCATGCAATAATGGGTTGAAGCTGAGCGGATGAGAAACAATCAAGTCAAAGGGAAATGATGAGTCCATTTTCCTTATCCGAGGCATCAACTAAGAATGGAAGCTGGAACTACGGTACACCGCCCTCTATACATGTCTTCTAGAATGAATGTGTTGATGTCGACAGAAAGAGGTTCGTCATAGGTGAGGAAACAAGGAATCCTCAACTAAGGCATGAGGGATCATCGTAAAGTAATTGATGGAATAACACCGTTGATTTTGGAATAGAAGATACTGAGTAGGGGGCGGATGACTTCCCTTGTCAGAGCATAAAAATAATGGATGAATTGGTAGCGACTGAATCGACTCCTGGGGGAATGGGGTACAGTATGACTAGAGGCCAAAATGGGCGACACGAGAGAGGGACAAGGAAAAAGTGGATGGAATACTGTAACAGGAGGCAAAGGGACTCAGGACAGACTCCATGAATGTGATCATTAAGGGAATTTTGAGGTCTAAAATGGGCCTCCCAAGGAAATTATAAAATAATAGTGTAAATAATAAAATAAGATTTGATTACATCATCAAATTTTAGAGGGAAAAAAGAAAAAACTACTTTTTCAACTCGTATTTTCATCCTATCTCTCAAATTTCTTACTCAAATTTTGAGTCAGAGTACTCATTGGATGAAAAATTTAATTCCTCATCCAAGGAGTACCCATGTTGCACACTTTTGATGGATCCTACTACACGAAAAATGAGAAATACATGAAAAACGTGATTACAATCACATTTTTTCATGTATTTATCATTTTTCCTGTAGCAGGTTCCATCAAAAGTATGCAACATGGGTAATCCTTAGTTCAAGAATTAAATTTTGCATCCAACGAGTTCTCCCACTCGAAATTTGAGTAAAAAATTTGGGATATAAGTTGAAAATATGACCTGAAAAAGTAGTTTTATTATTTTATTATTTTTCAATCTTTTTACCCTTTTACTTAAAAAAATGTGAATCATCCCCCATGGTTGAAATCATAATCTTGAATCATATTGGTTCTTATAAAGTTTATTTTCTTTGTACATTTTTCTTCGGAGACCCATTTTAGACCCCAAAATTTCTCTAATGGGTGACTCAACTTGGATGCTCTGAACAAGGGTGACTCAATGATGTTGCCACATAGAATAGGCCCAGTGGGGACCATAAAAGCATGAGAAAAATATGGTTACTCATGATGAAAATGACACATGCATTGTATAGTATGAAGGAAAAGTGGTGCTCCAAGTACAAGCAGTGCAAGTGAATAAATCAAATTTTAAGAGGTGGCAAAGTGACCCTTCTTGGAAAAATGGATTCCTGGTTAAGTGTCAAATTACCAAAAAAAAAGGATACCCATTATAGTTTTCGGTGAGAGCTTTCCAATGGTGCTTACGGTTCATCAAACCAAACTATAGTTTGGTCGCAATTGGCGAAAGAAAATTTAAGGTTTTTCTTTTAATAGGGTGATTTCCCTCCAATTTGATTCATTTGCTAAGTGAACTGTGGTGAATTTGGAGAGGAGGAGAAGGCCCTAAATCTTATGGTGATTGTAGCAGAAAAGCTGACCATCGGAATTAGGATCTGCGACTTTCAGGTAGGTGGCCTTAGTTGTCTATAGGTGGCCTTAATGCTTCTTAGAAGGATGGTTCCTAGCAAAGAATCAAGGTAATAAAGGAATACATGAATGAATTACTAGAGAAGGTATAGAATCATCCCCACCCACCAAGTCAAACATGGGGACCAAGTGGTAAGTGTGGTATCATATAAAGTAAAATATTTGAAGATATGGTATCAAGGGTCCACGATATGTGGCTCGCTGGAGAGGCCAGTAGGACCAATTATCCAAGGAATGGGAGGATAATTGACCATACCTAGCTCGATGGGGTCTAGGCTGAGACTTATGTAAATCAAGTGAGAAAATGCCTAGGGGTCTCATCATTCCCCCAAGCATGGGACACTGCCTCCAAGCATATGTTATGGAGGGGAGTGATCTAGTATGAAAAGGTGGGAATGATTCCCCTAGTTATAGGAGTTTGTGCAGTGCCATGGTATTCTAAGTGCTAAAATACTGGATTCAAGCATTCAGTATCATAGGCACTGTTAAAACCTTGTAATGTACAGTATCACAAGGTGACTGTGTACTTTCTCTTTACGAAATTTTCATACTGTACATCGATGTCAATATTAAAAATATTTTCCAAAGAAATAATCAAAGGAAGCTAAGGCCGTAGAGAAGCAGTTAAGGTAGAAAAATAACAAAGGCAGGGTTGTGAACGTGTTGGGTAGAGTCGTGAACATGATTGGGTCAACTTGTGCACGTTTGGGTTAAGTCATGAATGCTAAAGCGGGTCAAGTCATGAACGGGTCAAGTATTCTACGAACAAATAGAAAGAAATGAATGGGCATGGCCAAAGAAAAAAAGTTGGATAACCACAACAAGGGAGCAGTGAGGACCATTGGATCTGAGCAACAATCAATGACGGAGATTCAATCGCAATTGCAGATCACAAGTTTTTTAGGATGGGCGAAAGGGTAAATGTTAAAGTCAGCGAAATGCGATATGCAATGAAGTGGGAACCATTCACCCATGGCGCGCAAATAATCCTTACTTGTTTCCTGCGCTTCACAGCCCGTAGGTTTTTAACCTTACCTCTTAAGACTTATGCCAAATATTTTTTTTTCGCCGATGCGATGAAGTGGGACCCGTCATAACTTACCGCATTATCGAAACCGCATGAAAACCTAGTTTCCACCTTATTCCTTACCTTTGGCCTTTTTTCACTCCCTGACGCTTAAGTGCCCATAGATCACACTTTGAACATTTTTCCACTTAACTTTTAAGTCCCAACTATGATTTCTGATGCAGTTGGCCCCACCATCCATTGCACTTCGGAACGAATACCACTTTGCAAGATCATAACTTTGCTTACCATACCTCATTGCATTTCGAAAGTTATAACTCATTCCATTTTCGTCAAAAGTTAAATATTGTGATTTCTGATGTGTGATATCGCATCGTGCATATTATAAATTTTCGCTCCATCGCACTTTGCAAAATTTAAAGTTAAAATCATATTCCCGAAGCATATCCTCTTCCGAATGTGATTTTTTGATGCGGTTTGGCCCCACCATAATACTACGCTCACCGCTAATACGCCCTTCCTTCGCTATCATTGCCATTCCATCGCTCCAAATCATCATCCTCCTGCCACGTCACCTCTGTACTTCGCATCGCATCGCTGATTCCATTCCACATATCCTAAACTCTAAAATGTGCGATATGCGATATTTCCACGGATGCGATAAATTTCAGGATTGAAGTCTACAGATTTTCAAGTCTGGATATATGGGTTTTTTACGATGTTTTGTTTAAAAAGGGTCAAGTCGGGCATATGAGGTTTGAACATCATTTTATGAAGAAATAAGGTTAAACGCGGCAAAAAGGACTCAGGTAGCAAAAAGACACAAAGGGTCGAATCGGGCAAGGCGTTTTTGCAAACTTGTTATGTTATAATGGCAGAAACAAAAAATGCAACAAAATCATCATCACAGTCACTAATCAATGTAAAGTGCCTAGCCTTGCACCATAATTAATTACCCAAATGCCAATCTTTTGAAAATCAGGGCCAGATGTCAGAGCCATCACTCATTGCCTCTTCAGGATCATCACATGCCACCTTCAAGCCTACTTTTGATTTACGAAGAGTCACCTGAGTTTTGCATTCTTGAAGAGTTACCAAAATTAATTCCACAGGCAGTGTTTTGTTAGATATTTTCTTTGTTCGGGCCTTGCATGGCTGTCTAATTTCAGTTTGTTTGTAATTAATGAAGTTTTCCAAAGTAAATTAGGGAAACCGACTCAAGTTTTAGTTAAATACTACTAAAATTTTTATTATCAAGGGTTGGATATTGTTAGCCCCTGCATTGTAAGAACTATTATATTGGAGCACTGCAACTTTGGAGCTGGGCATCAATAATCAAAGACCATTTTTAGGATGCTTCAGTTGTGTTAAAATGGTGATGTGTTATTTCTCTGTTTTAAATGTTTCTGTTGTTTTCCATGCTGTGCATCTGTTCATACAAATGTAAATCAGAAATTTTAGACTAAGATTTTCTATCGGAGCACCTTAATTCTATCCGCATTTACAATCTTATTTTTTTCTGCTGAATTCTGATTAAATAATTCTTAACTTCTCTTTAGTCATTACTGAACCTTACTATTTCTTTCACCTCATATTCATACAACTCTAAAGATCCATTTAACACAGTTAGCTTGCCCTGTGATGCTCTTGATGTTGATGTTCCATTCCAGCCTTTTGACTCCATAGCCCAATGAATTAGTCCCTATAGCTCTAGCTATCCAACCACACAATCAATCAAACAAACAACCCTCATAATTTCTATAACTAGCCTAACATCACCAGTTAGAATTATCAAGCTAAATCATAAAAACAGAGAGAGCCCTCTCTGAGTCTAGGAAGGTTAGGTCCTGGACTCCAAAGTGGTTTGATGTTGTCATCCGTCATTTTTTCTTTCCAATATTACAAATTACAGAGTGATAACATAATGGTGACTCCACTGGAGAGATACTTATTGAAAAATATTAGTGTCTCTTCAGAACTCAAAAACCCCAGTCAAAATATTGTATGATTCAAGTATGTTCCAAGATTGGTATTTTGTTGTTGATGGTGGAAAAAAAAGCTAGACATAAGAAAGTTGAAATCATCCATCCGGCGACTCCAATTCAGATCAGTTCCATTCAAACACTCCACTAGAGGAAGGACCTGAAACATGATCAGTCAGCCTAGAAAGAGAAAGTATTCAAGCCCAAACTAGATTCAAGAAATTGTTATTTTTATCTGTAACTATGTTCTATCCTGCTTTAATCCTGGTCAAGAGTACACTGCTAAGGTTTACATTGATCATTGGCAGATTGATGAGCCTTAAGAAGATAAGCCCAAAATTTTAGACCATGTACATACTTATACACCTGTGCACATCCCAGATGCACTTGTGGAAAACCCAGTGGCACATGAGCCTTGTACTTCATATCCTACTCTTGCTAAATTCCCACATGGTTATAAGCCTCTTGTTGTACTACCTATACCTGTAAAAGTCCCAAAAAGATACAAGCCTCTGGTTCTACCTCCTATCCTCCATGAACTCCCTGAAAATTTTATCAATAATCTACCTAGATTTGATGGAGAAAATGTGAAGATCATTGCTAAAAAATACATGCAAAATATTGAGGGTTTTCTTGATTGATATGATGTGGAATAGGATGATGTATGTATCAGGATGTTTTCCTTGTCATTGCAAGGTAAAGTTAAAAACTGGTTCAAAGATTTTCTAGCTGCAAGCATTAGCAATTTTCATCAATTCACTCAAGTTTTCCTAGATAGATGGGTGGTCATAAGAAATTTTTTTCTCATTATAGAATAGTATAACCATTTAAAAAGACAGCCAGGGGAGATAGTACAACACTTTTCATCCATGTTCAATAAGGTATACCATTCAATTCCTGCTAAGATAAAGCCACCCCCAGGATGGGCCCTCTTGCACTACCCAGATGCCTTTGACCTAGAGATGGAATTCCAGTTACGAGAAATAGACCTTGCAACTCTTGAGGAGATGAAAAATATGGAAGTTGATGTGGAAGCCAACATGTTTAACAAAGAAGCAAAGTTAAAAGAAATGAAGAAGGAAAAAATAGAAAAAGAGCAATTGATATCTGCATAGATAAAACTAGATATCTTGACAAATACATTCAATGAAATGATGCATATGATTAGCAGGAAAGAGGAACTTGTTATTCAGATACGTCATGTTCCATTGGTTCCAGAAAATAAAAGCATCAATGTACCCAAGCAGTTTGCAACCCATCCTAGACACCCTAAAATAGTAAATGATTGTTTCATGTACTCTATCCACAACACAACCAAAGACAAAGTCCAAAATCAAAAGGAGGTAGGAAAATCCTCAGAAAAAATGTACGTGATAGATGACCTTGCATACAGAGGTAGCCGTCTCAAATACGATTATCGGGAGGAAGACTATAAGGTTGAGGTTGAGGCTGATTATTTGAAGCAGCCAACACTATCTTCTTGGGAAGAACCAACTCAATTATCACAATGCAAAGATCACAATCAAACTCTGCATGCTGAGCAAGGTTGCAAAGAGGAAAATGCAGGAAGTTGTCAAGTAAGTAAAAAATTCCTTCCTCTATATTTTGCCTCACTCTTAAGAGAGCATTACAAGTAGGTTGAAAATAGGAAGGAGGAGGAATTCTCTAATGAATCATTCAAGGGAGAGATGGATGATAAAAACCTTTTTTTAGATTCGGAGGTCCTCCCCCTTAGTCATATTGAAATAACATAACTTGAAGAAGAGGAGGATTCAACACACCTTGAGTCTTTTCCCTTATGCTTTGATGCATTTCATATTGTGAAAGGGAATCTAGATCACATTCTAACTGATAATCACAGGAGAAGAGTACTCTCTTTCCAATTAGATGAGGAAATCGGGGATGATAAAATATTTGTTTTAGATCCATGGGTTCAGCCCCTGAGTTCTTTTGAATGTAAAATAGAAGATGAAATCACAGAGTTTGAAATAGATGATGGAATGATCTAGTTTGACTCTCTAACTTTGTGCTTTAATGCATTTCAGATTATAAAAAAAAAACTGGGATCACATTCTGGCTGATAGTCATAAGAGAAAACATGAGATCTCAGAAGAACCAACACTACCATCTAAAGCATCACTTGACCCAATAGCAGATGCATTGGATGTTTTCTAATTCCAAAGTCAATATTACTATGTTCATAATGCTCTCAAAAGCTGCTAGGATATGGATATGATCAGATAGTATTCCCCATTATCTAATCCAGTAGAATTTGTGGCACAACGCTCATCATGTAGCATGCAAAAATGTTCTGAGTTGATTGAAGACCAGGAGTGCACATCTGCAGTACCTGGATATGAAGCTGAGTTGGTTGAGTCAGAATACCCAGAAATAAATCAAGAGTATCTTGATTCAATGGATGTCTATATGGAGGAATTTTTCTTTACAAATCCAACACATATTTTTGGCATGCCAATTGTTTTTCAAAGGTACCAAGATCCATGTAAACAAGATCAGGTTGGGAATTTCTATCAAACACCATTGTCAGGTTTTTCTCTGAACATGATGAAGAGAAATGAAAGAACAAAGATATTAGAACAATTGCTTGACTGGATGCGCTGGAATTATTGTATTATTTAGAAGGGCAGCCATTTCAGTAGGGTAGGGTAGGTAGGTGTGAAAATAAGCTTAGCAATCTGAGCATCTTTCCAGTTTTAGTTTCAATTTTTTTTCTAGTTTTTAGTTCAAGTGTGTCCTAGAATATAGATTGTAGAGAGTGTTGATTTCAGCTTAAAGGTTTTCAGCCATAGAGATTGTAATAGATCATGTTGCAGGGTTGGGATTAGCCCAATGAATCAAGCCACTAGTTTGCGGTGTTCTTGACACTTCTTGAAGGAGCTGCCGTCCCCAGCTGGAGCCACTGTTAGAACCCTGTAATTTATAGTATCACAAGGTGACTGTGTAATTTCTCTTTAAAATTTTTTCATACTGTACATAGATGTCAATATTCAAAATATTTTCCAAAGAAAGAATCAAAGGAAGAAAAACAGCGAAGTCAGGGTCGTGAACGTGCTGGGCAGAGTCGTGAACGTGATTGGGTCAACTCGTGCACGTTTGGGTCAAGTCATGAATGCTAAAGCGGGTCAAGTATTCTACGAGAAAATAGAAAGAAACAAATGAGCATGGCCAAAGAAACAAAGTCAGCAAACCACAACAATGGAGCAGAGAGGACCGCTGGATCTGAGAAGCGATCAACGACGAAGATTCAATCGCAATTGCAGATCACAGTTTTTTCAAGATGGGCAAAAGGGTAAATTTTAAAGTCAGCGAAATTCTATATGCGATGAAATGGGACCCATTCACCCATGACGCACAAATAAGCCTTACCTATTTCCTGCGCTTCGTAGCCCGCAGGTTTTTAACATTACCTCTTAATACTTATGCCAAATCTTGTTTTTTCGCTGATGCGATGATGTGGGACCCTTCATACCTTACCACATTATTGAAACCACATGCAAACCTGGTTTCCTCTTTATTCCTTACCTTTCGCCTTTTCACACTCCCCGATGCTTAAGTGCCCACATATCGCACTTCACACATTTTTCCACTTAACTTTTAAGTCTCGATTGTGATTTGTGATGCAGTTGGCCCCACCATCCATTACACTTCGCAACGAATACTACTTTGCAAGATCACAACTTTACTTACCACACCTCATCGCATTTCACAAGTTATAACTCATTCCACTTTCGTCAAAAGTTAAATATTGTGATCACCGATGTGTGATATCGCATCGCGCATATTATAACTTTCCACTCCAATGCACTTCGAAAAATTTAAAGTTCAAATCATATTCCCGAAGCATATCTTGTTCCGATTGCGATTTTGCAATGTGGTTTGGCCCCACCATAATACTCCGCTCATCGCTAATACGCCCTTCATTCACTATCATTCCCATTCCATCGCTCCACATCATCATCCTTCCACCACGTCACCTCCGTACTTCGCATCACATCGTCGATTCCATTCCACATATCATAAAATATAAAATGTGTGATATGCAATATTTCCACGAATGTGATAAAGTTCAGGATTGAATTCTACATATTTTCAAGTCTGGATATATGGGTTTTTTACGATGTTTTGTTTAAAAATAGTCAAGCCGGACATATGAGGTTTGAACATCATTTTATGAAGAAATAAGGTTAAATGCAGCAAAAAGGACTCAGGTAGCAAAAACACACCAAGGGTTGATTCGAGAAAGGTGTATTTGAAAAATTGTTATGTTATAACGGTAGAAATAGAAAAGGAAGCAAACTCATCGTCGCAGTCACTAATCAATGTAAAGTGGCTAGCCCTGCACTAGACTTAATTACCCAAACACCGATATTTTGAAAACAAGGGCTAGATGTCAGATCCATCACTCATTTCCTCTTCGGGATCATCACAGGCCACTTTCAAGCCAACTTTTGATTTACGAAGAGCCACCTAAGTTTTGCATTCTTGAAGAGTTACCAAAATTAATTCCACAGGCAGTGCTTTGTCAGAGATTTTCTTTGTTCAGGCCTTGCATGGCCACACTTGTCTAATTCAGTTTGTTTGTAATTAATGAAGTTTTCTAAAGTAAATTAGGGAAACCAACTCAAGTTTTAGTTAAATACTGCTAGAATTTTACTATCAAGGGTTGGATATTGTTAGCCCCTACATTGTAAGAACTGCTATATTGGAGCACTATAATTTTGGAGCTAGACATCAATAATCAAAGACCGTTTTCAGGATTCTTGATCTGTGTTAATATGGTGATGTGTTGCTTCTTCATTTTAAATGTTTTCATTGTTTCCCCTGATGTGCATCTATTCATATAAATGTAAATCGTAAATTTTAGATTAAGATTGGTCGTCGGAGCACCTTAATTCTGTCTGCATTTACAATCTTAATGTTTTCTACTGAAGTTTGTTTAAAGAATTATTAACTTCTCTTTAGTCATTACTAAACCTTACTATTTATTTCACCTCATATTCATACAGCTCTAAAGATTCATTTAGCACATCTAGCTTTCCCTGTGATGCTCTTGATGTTGATGTGCCATTCCAACCTTTTTACTCCATAGCCTAATGGATTAGTCCCTGCAGCTTTATCTGTCCAACAACACAATCAATAAAACAAACAACCCTCATAATTTATATAGCTAGCCTAACATCAGTAGTTAGAATTATTAAGCTAAATCATAAAAACAGAGAGATCCCTCTTTGAGTCTAGGAAGGCTAGGTCCTGGACTCCAAAGTGGTTTGATGTTGTCCTCTGTCGTTTGTTCTTTCCAATGTTACAAATTACAGAGTGATAACAGGCACTAAATATTCAAGAGGATGGTGAGAAGAGATAAGGTCAAAGGTGCCCCCAAGCATGCTATGGACATGCCAAATGCAGTTATAATAGTGGACTCTAAACAAATTTTGATGATGTGGTTCGCCATTTTTTTATTTTATGGTTATCTTCTGTGGGAATAATGGATAGATAAAGTTAGAGAAATTAAATGATGGATTACCAGTCTCGTTTGGCAATGCATATATGAAGCAAATGGAGTAAATTTCCGGTTTCTCATACATGGTGTCACTATAACAAAGAGTGGCTTCAGAGATAATGAGTTGGTGCTCACTGAGAAAACATAGAGGTTGGTCAAGAAAAATGTCTATGGTATTGGTTTGTTGATGTAAGATAAAGGAATGATTAAGTGGATCATCCCTAGAGTGATCTGCAGTGATATGGGACTCTATATTTTCTTGTAAATGGGGAAGAATAATGGTACTAAAGTTGACACTATCATATGCACTAGGAGGGTTGTGGAGAATTGCTTCTCCTGGAATCTGAAATATGGGTGCCCCCTTACCCAGACATTGGGTGTCAATGTAATGGCTACAAGTTGTATGTGGTTTGAATGCATGGTTTCGAAGTAAGGGGTTATTGAACAAATCGAACTCACTATGGATGAAGTCTTTGGACCCCACAACATGTTGGTCATGGGTCTGCTATGGAAGGAAGTACGCACGATGGTGCATATCATCCCAAAGAAAATCAGGGGTGGTCATGCTTGCCATAATTTCTTCATCTAAATGGAAGATGAGAGAACTAGAGAAAGGGAGACCACATGAGGTGGCGGAGCTACCTGGTGAATCATCATGAGAAGTATGTTTCACATATGAATCACTACTTTGGGTAGACGAAGAGCTAGTAGATGAAACATCTATTGATGTAGAGCCCTGGGTGATTGCTGAAGGAGGTTCAGTCGAAACAAAAGGGGATGCCCCGAAGGGGTATTCCACCATGGATCTCATGGATGACGATAGATAGAGAATAAAGACAGAAGGGTATGTCATCTCGAAATCGGAGGGATGTATCAAAATGGGTGCAAAAATTTCCTCTGGTTCTACTGAAGCAGAACTCACAAGTAGAGGGGTACATGATCCAGTATGAGCAACCTCTATTTAGTGAACAACCTCAAGGGTGTCACGAAAGTCGTCGAGACGGGGACAAAGATGAGAACAGTGGCCATAAATATTTCACAAAGCACATAGATGGTTCATGCACAACGATTTGAGTTTCTTGGCTGAATTAGGTAACGTAAAATGGACCTCTGGGATGTCAGATTCAGGAAATGTCTCATTGACCACAGTTTTGAGACGAGGAAGTTTAGGGAATTTACAGGTGGCATGCCTAACAACATCACACAAAGTGCATGGAGGTGACTTCTTTGGAGGCTTAGGAGGAGCATGATCTGTTTGGGGGCCCTTATCCTTAGGTTCCTTATTTTTGGCTTTGCCCCCCTCATTGGCTGCTTTCGAAATATGAGTAGGTTCTTGTTGAGGTGGCTGAGGCACTGAAGAAAAGGGAGGGGTCATAGCCAACGGTTGGACCAGGGTTAGAGCGGCATATAGTTTGAGCTGAACAATTAGAGTGTTAGCTGGGGGATCAATGTACCAGACTGGGATCCGCAGGGTCAAATTGGGAAGGCTCAACGTAGCCATAACAGGCACCGAAAAGACTCTAGAAGGAGGAACTAGAAATAATATCTGACCAGAAGGGTAATGGCCTGGCGGAATGGCTCCAAAATGGTTAAGGCTAGGGGGAACCATTCCTGGTTGAAAAAGGTTGGAAGATACACCAGCAGAAGAAGAATGTCCTTGAGGAGAAGGTCCTGAAGGCTCTGTCAATTGACCACTAGCAGGTTGCGGAGGGGTTGGATTTTGGTTGCTCAAACCAGACCGCTTGTGGCTAGCTCGAGACGATTGCATCATGTAAACATTCGACGAGATAGGGTAAGTGATAAGAGGGGGCGAATAGGGAATGAGCCAAGTAAGGTGGAGTATTTATAGACTCCTGGTGAAACAATAGTGAGAGGTGCGACTGATTGCTTATCGACCATCGAAGATATGATAGACTCGGGGGAGGTCTGAGACTTTGGTTCGTAATATGTCAACTGATCGATGGTGATGATATTTCCATTGTAAGGAAATCACATCTTACGATCAACCACAGATGCAACAATGGAAATCACATAGGTATAGCTATGACCCAAGAGGATATTATAATCCAAGGGGCATCAATGACTTCAATGTCAACACAAACAGTCTTGCCCGCAAGAGTGACTAGAAAATTGCAGAACATGCCAAGGGGCTGAGAAGGGTGACCGTCCCAAGCACGCAAGGTGATGGTGGAGAGGGTTAAGTTGGGTGATCTGAGCTTATTCCAAACAGAGGCAGACATCACACAGGTGGATGCACCCTCATCAATGATACATCGCGAGACATTGACATTACGAATCTTGACTGGTATATGGAAGGCAACAGATGAAGGTAAAGGGGGATGTTCTAATTTTTCAACATCAAAGATGATCAAATGATCATTTGAAGGATCCACCAAAGTAGATAATAGATATTTTCGTTGAGATGGGAACTACTGGAGGACTTCCAGCATTGAAATGGCAACAGGAGATTGTGCCAAGTCATGTACTATGTTGTAGGTGTGGTCGGCTTTGGCAGAAGCATCATTTCACCATAATGGCCCTTTGGGGATCTTGTGAATGATCTCTACTCAAGGCTGAGTGATCTGTAGGGGGGAATTGGGTGTCAAAATGGACTCTGTGGAAAATTTGTTTTGGGATTCAGTTGCAGACGTAGCAGGTGGCTTGTCATATTGGCGTGACTGGGTCTGAAGGTTGACATCAGTGGTATTGACCTCTTTAAAATTCATCATGAGAATCTGGTACTCTAGGGTACCATATTGCTAGGTTGAGGGGCGACCTAACCTGGAGGGGATTAGGCAACCACGTATCCTTACTAAGGGAAAGGATTAGTGAACACAACTAGTTGATCTGGTGCAGTATTTGGAGGAACCGAAGTGGTGGCTTGCTGTCCTCTAGACACTTCTTGTGCTTCCGACAACTGGTGCATATGGGGTAAAAGGGGAAAATCATGAGTATAATGGCCATGGAAAACACAACAAGAATAAGGCTTGTTCATATGAGGCATGGTCTACTTGGGTTTATCACCCTGTTGCTAGTTTTTAGTGTTAGGATGGTTCCCTTGGGGTGCGTTTGGTTGATTACCTTGGCACCCTTGATTACCCTGCATTGGTTGGTTCTAGTTTCCTTTCCTATTTTTCTTCAAATTAGGAGGATTAGTCACAATCTGCTACACATAAACCTAACCTTGAGGGGAAGGTGGCTGATGTGGCGGAGGTTGAGAAGGTACGAGAGGCTGGGGTGTTGATGCTAGAGGGGATGGAGCACCTAGCTGTGGATAAGGATAAAAAGGAGGTTGAGAAACATTGGGGTAAATAGGTTGAGCAACATCTAGCCCTGACATCGGTTGATTTAGTTGGGAAAATGCATAAGGCGTGCTTTGTCCTAGATACATGCTGTCGGGAGGGGGATAAGTGCTGGAGGAGCTGGTCTCTCCCTAAGGAAAACCATAACCCATGGAAGGATGAGTATACGGATGTGAAAGAGATCCAACGATACTATCGATGACGTGAGATGCCCCTAATGTGTTGGCACCAACAGTGTAGGTTTTAACCTTGTACAGAAATTATCTGCGAATGAATCTTAAAAACAAAAATAAACAATAGCGAGAGAATAAAACATACAACATATATACACAGATATTTTCCCCTAGATCCCAAATCGGGACTACCATCTTGATTTTTCATTATATTCCTTTTAGTGTTACAACACATATATACATTCTGAACCATTCATAAACCCCAATCCATTACCCCTGGATTAGAGCATAACCACAGTTCCCTTGACCAGGGGTCGAAAACCATTATGCCCCAAAACCATGTGCAAATCCATGCAGAAAACCATGGGCGGGTTCACCCACCAAAAAATAGGTTCCAAATTTTTTTTCCCAGGGCGTTGCCCCAGACCTTGAACAGGGGGGGGCTTCCGCCCCCCCTGTGACCTCCTTGCTGCACTCGACACAACGTAAAAGCAAGGCTATCGTACCCCCCACCCCCCCCCGCATATGCGACTAATCGTGGAAAGAATATAACACATACCCTACATTCTCCAACTTGTTGTTTTCTTTCTGCAGGGGGCCACATGAGAGCTTATTCATTAGTCCAGCTTTGCAACACCCATTATTTCTCTACACCAAGATAACTTCTGAGTGCTCACAGACTTTGTCAATGAATCTGCAACATTCTTCAAAGTGTCCACCTTTACCAGCAACACCCTTTTATCCTCAACCATATCTCTCACAAAGTGATATTGAACATCAATGTGATTTGTCTTTGAATGATAAGCAGGGTCCTTAGCCAAGAAAATTGCACTTTGGCTATCACAATCTATCCTTATAGCTTGCTACACCAACCCCATACTTGAACACAATCTCTGCAACCAAACTGATTCCTTGCTTGCATGAGTGGCTGCCATGTATTCTTCCTCTGAAGTTGAAAGAGCCACTACAATTGTCTTTTACTCATCCAACTGACTGCACATCCAAATAGGCTAAACACATACCCACTTGTAGATCTTCTTTGGTCCAGATCTCCAGCACAATTTGCAACAACAAAACCATGGATGTCCAAAACTCTGTCCAATCCTAGTATTCCCTAGTAGCACAAACCATAATCACTAGTGCCACGAAATATTTGAAAACTCGCTTCACTGTTGTCCAATGCTCCTTCCCTGGTTTTGACATAAACCTACTCAATACTCCCACTGTATGTGCAATGTCTGGTCTAGTACAGATCATTTCATACATCAAGCTACCTGTTGCACTTTCATATGGAACATGGGACATATCCTCCTCCTCTTCTTGTGTCTTGGGACACTGTTCAACAGATAGTTTTACACCTACAGGAATAGAAACCTTCATTGGTTTACTATCGTGCATACTGAATCTCTGCAATGTTGTCTCGACATATTTCCTCTGGTTCATCTGAAGCTTCCTCTTTTCCCGATCTCTCTTAATTTCCATGCCCAAAATATAGTTTGTAGCACCAAGATCCTTCATGTCGAATTTGGAGAACAATTGGGTCTTCAAATCCTGGATAACTTCTTTGTCATTTCCAATTAGCAACATATCATCCACATACAAGACCAAATAATTAACACGTTCACCAATTAATTTAAAATACACACAGTGATCCACTTTGCTTCTAGTGAAGCCAAGTCCTCGTATATAGGTATCAAATTTCTGGTACCACATCCTTGGTTACTATTTTAGCCCATACTGAGACTTTTTTAACCTGCATACTAGTTCTTTTTTACCCTTCACCGCAAATCATTTAGGTTGCTTCATGTAGATCTCCTCTTCTAGATCACTGTGAAGAAATGCTATCTTCGCATCCATCTATTCTACCTCAAAATCAAATGCATCAGCAACAGATAAAATTAATATAATAGAAGTAACCTTGGCATTAGGAGAAACAATATCACCAAATATTGCTACCAATTGAGCTTTGTATTTCTCCACCTTTCCTTCAACATTCACCTTCTTCTTAAACACCCATTTGCTCTCGATGGGCTTCCTTCCATCCAAAAACTCCACCAGATCCCATGCCTCATTTTTATGCAAGGATGCCATTTCATCAAGTATGGCCTCCTTCTAGAGTTTTCCATCCTTTGAATACACTTCCTCCCTAACAGTTCTAGGATCATCATTAGTGATAGTTAAAGAAAAATTTGAATAGAAAGAAGATGGGCTATACCTTTCTACATTCCTTCTTTCCCGAACTGATCTTCTCAAAGCTGGAGTTTGTGGCTCTTCCTCTTTTGAATCTTCTTCTATTGTAGAGTCCGATTCATCCTCCTTTAGCTCAAAATCTATCTTCTCAGGTTCCTTTAGTAGGAATTCATGTTTAACAACATATTTCACCTCTCTAAACACCACATCTCGACTGTACAATACCTTCCTTGTTTCTCGGTTCCAAAGCTTGTAACATTTTAAACCATCCTTATACCCAATAAAGATGCACCTTTCATATTTATTATCCAACTTGGTCCTTTTCTCCTTTGGAACATGTACATATGCATCACATCCAAATAACTTCAGATGTGAAAGAGAGGGTTTCTTACTAGTCCATACCTCATGTGGAGTCTTATCCTATGACGGTGATGAAGGTGATTTTTTAACCAGGTAACATGTAGTCTCCATTGCCTCTGCCCAAAATTCATGTCCTAACCCGGTACCACTGAGCATGCTTCTTGATTTTTCCATCAGCGTTCTGTTAATTATTTCTACAAATCCATTTTGTTGAGGTGTGTAGGGAGTTTTCTTTTGACGTGCTATACCACACTTCTTACAAAATTCTTCAAATTCCTTCTTGCAGAACTCTCCACCGTTATCTGTCCTCAACACCTTTATATTCTTCTCTGTTTGGTTTTCCACCAGAGCCTTAAATTCTTTAAATCTGTCAAAGAATTCATATTTCTTCCTCAAGAAATATATCCAGGTATTCCTTGTGAAGTCATCTATGAATGAAACATAATAAAAAGAATTACCCAGCGATGGAACTGACACAGATCCAAACACATCACTGTGCAAAATCCCTAATATATTGTTCGCCCTCTTAGCACCAAAAGGAAAACTCACCTGATTCTTCTTCACATATAAACAATTTTCACAGAAATCGAAATCCAGAGAGAAATTAGACATACCTTCTACTATACCATTTCCATGCAGTATCCGAAGGCCCTTCTCTCCAATATGTCCAAGCCTTTGATGCCATAACATGGTCTTTTCTCTAGAGACTGCTAGGCTTTCCGCTCCAATTTTAGGAACCACAGAACTATTGCACCCATCAATAACAGTGCTACCTTGAATCTTGTACAAAGTTCCAATCTGAACTCCCCATATTAATACCATTTCTCCCCAAACCATCTTTCATGTATCTTTCTCGAACACTGTTTTTACACCTGCATCATCCATCTTGCTAATAGAAATTAGATTTCTGGTCAATGCAGGAATATGCAGAACACCAGGAAGTGTTCTAATCCTTTGACCTTGCAGCTTTAGATTTAATTTTCCACATCCAATGATTTTGGCCTTCCTATCATCCCCTAAGAAGACATCACCACCATCATACTTCTCATACTCGCATAACCACTTCCTATGGGGAGTGAAGTGAAAGGATGCACCTGATTCAATCAACAATGCCTCAAAATGTATATGTGTATTTGAATAAGAAGCCAAATACACATCCCCACCTTCATCCGAGGTGGTTTTTGCCTCTACAGAAGGAGAATCATCAGATCCATTTCCTTTCTTAGGAGCTTTAGATCTACAGTCCTTTTTTTAGTGCCCTTCTTTTCTGCATTTCCAGCACACCTTTACAAACTTTCCTGGAGATTTAGATCTCCCTCTATATTTAGATCTCCCACTCAAAACCTTATTCTTGTTTCTATTCTAGGACCTTCCTCATACAGATAAGGCATCTCAATTCTGGCCCTCCATATTTCTCCATCTCATTTCCTCCGACAGCAAGGTTGAGACAATTTCATCAAAATTCAAGGTAGTTGTATTGCTACCTATTATAATAACCAAAATGTCCCACGAATATGGAAGAGAACACAACAAACTGATGCACTTATCTTCATCTGAGATTTTAATATCAACATATGAAAACTGACTTACCACAGTATTGAAGGCATTCAGACGCTCTTTCACTGAGTCTCCATCCTTCGTCCTCAGGTTATACGACTTTTTCTGCAGTAACAATTTATTCACCAGAACTTAGATTGGTATAAAGCCCCTAGCTTGTCCCACAAAGTCTTCGTTGTATCTTCCTAGATACATTCAAAAATACCAAATATGAGAGACACAACTATATTGTGCTCTTTTCCTTCCGATCCAACTTCTTCCAGTCTTCATCTGACATTATCATTGGTTTAGTACTCGGATCTACCATGATCCAATGATATTTATCCACCAGCAGATCCTCCATCTTGAGCTTCCACAAATCAAAACTCTGGCCATTAAATTTCTTGAACTCTATCTTTCCACTACTTGCCATCTTCTTTCACTATAATAATCGATCCCACAGATCTCCTACTGAACAGAGTCTACCACAGGCTCGAGAAAAAAACCCCTCAATATAAAATGCGTCCCTTGAAGCCAAAACAACTCTGATACCAATTGTAGGTTTTAACCCTGTACAGAAATTAACTACAAACAAATATTAAAAACAAAAAATAAAAAATAGCAATAGAATAAAACATAAAATATATATACACAGAGATTTTCCCCTGGATCCAAAATCGGGACTACCAGCTTGATTTTTCATTATATTCATTTTAGTGTTACAACACATATATATACATTCCAAAGCATTCATAAACCCCAATCCATTAACCCTGGATTAGAACATAACCATAGTACCCTTGACAATATCTACAAAATACCAGGGGATAAAAACCATCATGCCCCAAAACCATGTGCAAACCCATGCACAAAAGCATGGGCAGGTTCATCCACCGAAAAATAGGGGCCAAAGAATATTTCTCAGGGCGTTGCCCTAGACCCAATATAGGGGGGGTTGACGCAACATCTTTACCAATAGAAGGAAAAATCGTTTTGAGAAACCTATCCATATAGACACAGTCTTCGAATGTTGGAGCTCGACACAGGCTCCTCCTTCTATGCCATTCTTAGACATGGTCAAAAAGGGGGATGGCAAAAGTTTGACGGAATGCAGTCAAAAACTCGGTACCAGTATCATATCGGAGAGGTAACTGGAAGTTGGATAGAAATGCTTTAGCAAGAGTCACAAAAGTGGAATGAGAGGTAGCATCTTGGTCGACATACCACTTCGCAGCTTCTCCAGTGAGTGTACGTTGGAATAACTGAAGACAGATGGAGTCATCGGTGATAGAATTGGATGAACACCACATGTGAAAGGAGCGGACCTGATTAGTAGGGTTCTCTCCAGCGTTTCCTTCAAACTTAAGAATGTTTGAAGAAAGCGTAGTTGAAATAGAAGGCCAACCTAGATTGTGGAGTATAGGGTCATTAATTAACTGGTTGAAATCGGGAAGGCTTAAACCTGCCATAAAAGGTAGCAAAGGAGTAGTCAGGATGGTTCCAGTAGCAGCTCCACTAGTATCGGCTCCAGCATTAGGGCCGGGGCCACCACCAGCTTGAGGACCAGCACTTACATTGGCACCTGACATGGTGACAGAATGAGGTGGAGGGGAACTGGGTTCTGAATGAGAGGAATAACTCGATGAACCAGAATCTGAGTCGGTATGGGGACTCGACGGAGGACTAACTCAGATTATACGTAGTGGAGTAAGTATTCCTAACAGAAACTATGGATGAAGGCCATGGAGTCTCCAAGATAAACACCTTTGGGGCACAATGATGGCAAGTCACAAATGACACAAAAAAGGTTGAAGAGTGATAAACAAAAGCTCAGTGAGGCAGATTAATTAATTACGATGTTTATGTCTTGGCTTGGCGGTGTAAGCCAAGCGCTCTTTGCTTTAGGTGTGCGTGTGTGCAATATGTGTGTTAATTTTAATTAGGAATAGATGGTTATATAAAGGAAAAGAAATTTTTTTGAAGTACTATAAATAAAATTGAAACAATAATAAAATAAACAACTATAGATGCATAAATTCAACCCAAAAGAAGGATTTCCAAACAAAAAATCTAAGAGGCGGGCGAAATTGACTCAAAACACACAAGATGAAAAAAATATCTAAGGTCTAAGGGACAAGGATCTAATGACTCATATCTTTTGGAAAATGTGCAGAAAACAACAAGAAATCAGAGGGGAAAACTGCTGCAAAATGGGAGGTGAAAGGTTAAAACCCTAAGGGAAAGAAGGCAACCCTAAGGGAGAGACCAAAAAAAAATTAAGAGGTGGTTTTGTATGGAATAATAACCAATTAAAAGGGACCTGCAAGAAATATAGATAAGAACCTAAAAAATGGCTAAAAGCACTGCAAAATCTCAGACTACTTACTCAGCTAAACCCCTCCTAGAAAGGTGGAAGTGTACTGAAACCATAAGGGGCTTGGTTCTACTTCAAGGAGACAAACTGAGCATATCCAGGCCTAATATGGGTAGAGATGAAGATCAAACAGCCCAGAATAGTGCTTGTGGCGAATCCTGACTGTCACAAAAAAAAATCAGAAAAAATTTGCAACTCACAGGTACTGACCTGTAAATTATGGAAATCACAATTTTTGGGCTAACAATTGCGAGTTTTGTGAGGACCTATCCTAGATTTTTTAACTAAACCTAGAATTATCATTTCAATTAAACATAATAAGAAGGAAAATAGTCTATTTATAGCTCAACATTTATTTTATGATAACATACAAGTAAAATTCATTTGCAACATATTAAACAAGTAGGAAATTTCATTACAACAATTTAAATAAGTAATAAACAATCGAATAATACATGTATCAATAGTTGGGTTAAGATGCTCCTGATTCTATTGAGATGCTCCTCTTGGGCCACCAACTAGATTTACCTCCCAGCCAACTAGGAATGATTTCCTAGCCTAAGGAACCTCCACAACCTCCCTAGCCCTTCGAGCCCAAGTCCAACCAGCTGTAGTGTGTCCAAGTTAGAATCAACACCCTCTAATATATCTAATTTTGATTCCTCTCATTTTCTCTTCATTCTCTCCCTTCTCTTTCTCCACATTTCTCCTCCAAAATAAATTCCTCCAATGTCAAAAAAAAGACCAAGGATTCGCCCCCCTCTCCTCTCATCCTCCTTCCCTTTTATGTCTCTTCCTCTCATCCACCTCAAATACTTACCATTAATTCCATGACTAACACCTCATCCTTTTAATTTATTAACCTTGAATTTCTTACCATATCTTATCCAAAATTAGATATGAATCTAGATTTTTGATTTAGAAATAAATGAGAGAAGACAATACCTTATCTAAAAATTGATTTGAGAAGACATATTAGGTATACAAAATCTAGATATTTGATTTAGAAATAAATGAGAGAATAAAATACCTTATCTAAAAATTGATTTAAGACATATTGGGTATACAAAATCTAGATATTTGATTTAGGAATAAATGAGAGAAGACTATACCTTTTCTAAAAGTAGTTTTGAGAAGACATGTTATAAATGAAATAACAAATAATAAAATTCATATTAGTAAAACTAAAATAAAATTACAAATTCACAAGAGTAGATATTACTAAAAAATTATGTCATTGTTTACAGATTAATTAAAAACTAATCAAAGTTTTCCTTATAGGATCAAGTGGGGCATTACATACACTCCTCCTTCATGAAACTTCATCCCGAAGTTAGAGTGAAAATGACACAAGGAGTTTGAAATAGGTTTGAATAAGGCATAAAAAAATAGAGAGAGATATAGTAGTCAAATTAAGTCAAGAAATTATACCACCTCCTATCAAGAGTCTCCAATCTAACTTATAAACCTACTTCCGCTCCCATCCTACTTGTCCTCTGCTGCAATATACTATGGCATCGAATATACTGATGTAACCACTGATAAAACCAATATGGTGGAAGCGTCGAATATATTGACCTAACTTCCCCAGCAGGCAACTCACAATCATCATCACACATCTAGGGGAGCGTGTCTATCATTTCCCTCCCACGATTCAAGGCTTGGAGGTTACACAGTGGGAAATGCCTCCACCACTCCTCAAAACTAGGGTCAAAACCATAATATGGGCCACACTACGAAGTTGGTTGGATACTTGTCATCAAATAATCCAGTTAGTTAGTCTTGTCACCTGTATCATTTTCACTTTATCCCTGTCCTAATTTTTGCATATCAAGTAGATAAAAAATGTAATAGAACAATGTACATCATATAATTCTTGTCGGATATGTCAACATTTCGCATCAGAAGTGTAGATCTTGGTTATCATATAGTTCTTTCCAATCTATAGGTTACTTCTCATTCATGCATATACATAAGAACAAAACATATATAAATAAGTGATCTTATTCCTCATGTTATTAAGTCCAACATCCATGTCTCAATCTTACACTTATAAAAACATACTAGAAATAAATCTTACATTAGATAAATCAAAATTTTGATAAGTCATTCATTAGATAAATCATATCCCCTTAATCCATACCTCAAACAACAATAACTCTTAGAAGCCATACACTAGATAAATAATAACCAAGTAATTCGTACATCAGGTAAATCATACATCAAATAAGTCATACATAACATATTTTAATCAATAATACCTAATATATTTAATGATTTATATAAGTAGTTTCATCAGTCCAACTAAACTGCAACAATATTACATAGCGTTCATAAATAAAATAACATGGAACTACAAATAGAGACTTAGCATAGGTAGCTAACTAAGTCAAAATGGGCATCGCAGATATTCAAAAAGTGAGGGGTAGTCACGACGTATAGTCTCTGCATCCTCCCATGTAGCAGATCCTGGGCTATACTTTTCCCACTAGACCTTAACCTAGTCCACCATGTGACGTATGAGATGTTGATCTCTACAGTCCAATATGCATAATGGTTCGACCATTACAGTTCCCACATCCGAGACCTACAATTCCCTCCAATCTAGCTTATGAGATTCATCAGAAACATAATGTTGTACAATAGATACATGAAAAACATCATGAGTTTTATGCAAAGGGGGTGGAAGTACAAGATGACAGGAAACTGGTCCAATCTTCTCCTTGATTCTAAAAGGTTCTATAAACCAAGGTGATAATTTTGTCCCTTTCCCAAATCGTATTGTGCTTTTGTTGAGTTGGATATGAATAAAAACTTGGTCTCCTACCTCATAATTATGATCAGTTCTATGTGCATCGGCATAACTCTTTTGTCTATCTTGTGCTTCCTTTAACCTTTCCCGAATATGTCTTACATATTCCTCCATTTCTTGTACCAACTCCGGCCCAACTATTACTCGGTCCTCTAACTTTTCCCAACTCATTGGCATCCTGCATGGCCTCCCATATAGAGCTTGATGAGGAGGCACTACAAGAAAAAAGCACATTGGTGAGGGGCGAAAATGGTCACCATAAGCTCATTGGTGAGGGTCAAAAGAGCCTTCGTCACCAAAAACTAAACGTCACCAAAGGTGGCGTCGCCGAAAGTATAGGTGTTGTGGTGACATTCAAGGTCCATCACCAATAATGATTTATAGTGACGAATAGTAACCATCACCATTTCACATGAGCAATGGTGATGGACAATAGCAACCGTCACCAAAAAACTAAACGTCACCAAAGGTGGCATCGCCAAAAGTATAGGTGTTGTGGTGACATTCAAGGTCCGTCACCAATAATGAAATATAGTGACGGATAGTGACCATCACCATTTCATATGAGCAATGGTGACGGACAATAGCCTCCGTCACCAAAAAACTGAACGTCACCAAAGGTGGTGTCACCAAAAGTATGTGTTGTCGTGACATTCAAGGTCCGTCACGAATATTGATTATAATGACGGATAGTGACCGTCACCATTTCATATGAACAACAACGATTTTTTGTGATGGACCTTTCATGGCCGTCACTATTGGTGCATATATATATGGCGACGTTCATTGACCGTCACCATAAACTCATTGGTGACATCAAGGTCCGTCACGAATAATGACTATAATGACAAACAATGACCCTCACCATTTCATATCAACAACAACGATTTATGGTGACGAACCTTTAATGGTCGTCACTATTGATGCATATATATGGTGGAGTTCGTTGACCGTCACCATTTCATATTTTGGTGAGGGTCGAAAAATGTCACCATAAGCTCATTGGTGATGGTCAAAAGAGCATACGTCACCAAAAACTGATTTTCGCGATTACCTATATATGAATATCAGGGCACGATGGAATCGAACCACCAACCTCTTGCTTGTAAAGCAGGTGCTCTTCCATTGAGCTAGCACCCTTTAAAGAATTAGACTTTAAACTAGAAATTGCCCCTAAAGGTGCAAAGATACACCAAAGGAATAAGAACTAGGAAAACTGAAATGATTCAATGTCCTTTCTCCTATTTTTATTCTACGACACTCTACAAAGTATGATCTTGATCTATGACATATTTGTGCCGAGTGGTTCTAATTTAATAGTAAATGTTATATTCAGATAAAATAAATGAATAACTGAGAGGCCTTATGGGCTAATTTTTAATCCTTACACCAAAATATCTTAATATTCAAGTCTATGGAACAACTCGTTCAAAGTTCAAACTGAAGTAGATTTTAAATGGAAAGCCTAAAACCAGCTAAGTAGTTTACAAGTTAACATTTTGGATATAACTTTTGTTCAATTTATATGACAAGTTATGCCATAAACTTGAAACTAGTTTCTTAGCTAAAAGACTTTCTTAAGTCAACAATGACAAAGAAAGATAGTCATGGCAAGAAAAATTCTCTTGTTTTTTCTAATGAGGGTGCATGTAACTTGATAAAGGTTGTATGAGAGTATCAAACCATAAACAGTTTCACTAAAACATGAAAATGACAAAGTCTTGTTAAGCAACAAAATTTTAGTTGAATATATGAAAAGCATTGAGCTAAATGATACAATTAAACTAAAAGTAACTGTAAAAAAATGAAATTGCCATCATATACCATTTGGTTTGGTTAGTTCTTCGGAAAGAGAAAGTGCAATTGCATGATCCAGCTCCTCATCTTGATTATGTAATGGACCATCCTGAACAAAAATGTCCACATACAACAATAAATGTTATTGTATTGGTAAGACTTTTGATATAATCTATCAAAGCATGCACTATGTAGGAGAATCACTGGTAGTTGAATTACTTCTCTACTCGCATGTACTACCTTTGGTAGTTGAATTACTTGGAAATAGAAATCCTTATTAAAAGGTAACGCAAAGAAAAGCAAAAGCCTTTGAATATGGATGGCCATCTTGATTTTATAGAGTTATAATTGAATACTAAAGGACTAGGAATGCTACAACGAAATAGATGGATGGAGTGTAATAAAAAGAATTTGGATAATTTAGGTTGCATATATCTTTAAATGGAACCACTTTTTCCTTTTGGATTCCCAGTCTTTAATATGCAAATAAAATTTTCAGTTCAACCAAAGAGCACAATATTTTGAAGTCTTAGTTGCATGAAACAGGGTAAGGACAACATTTGGAAACGAGGATGACTTTTGAAATGACCACTTTCAAAACCTTTGGAAACAGAGCAACGAGCACTTCCACACACAGGTCCAAAAGTCATGACTTAGGAGCATGAGCACACCTAATTCAGGGATGATTAAATATGAAATGATTTGGGCTGCAATTATACTCAATTAAACGTAAAGCAATGATTAAAATCTATTAAAATGACTTAGAAGTCAAACATGACAACTTTGGAATATGGTAGAATGTTGGCATAAAAACTTTGTTCATTATACATTCTCTTTCATTCAGTTTTGATGCTTTACTTCCAAATTAGGTGTTTTCTTTGTTGGAGATAGCAATTCATACATCTAGGTCGAACCATTAATGATGCCCACAATGAAGGGGCATGTAGCTCAGTAGTACAGCAGCACACTGGCCAAGGGAAAATCTGGGGTAAATCTTAGTATGTATAATTTTCAAGACGGGGATAGAGCTAGTTTTGCTTGAGGTTAGCCAGGGGACCTTAGCCAAAGTGTGGCCTAACGAGGGTGTTGGAAATAGGAATACACACATCTATTTTGAACCCTTAAGGGCGTCCCTCATGAAGGGGCAAGTGGCTCAATGTTAGAGCAATCCAACCAGGCAAGGACTTAAAAGTTTCGGAAATGTTTCAAGTAACATACATTGTTAATTAGCCTATTGTGCTAGACCAAATGATGGACGACCTGCATTGGAAAGCGTTTGCATGGGGAAAGTGGCTCGGTGTTTGAGTAATCCAACCAACCAAGGACTTAAAAGTTTCGGAAATGTTTCAAGTAACAGACAGTTGTTAATTAGCCTATTGTGCTAGGCCAAACGGTGGATGAACTGCATTGGAAAGTGTTTGCTGACCAATATTGAGGCCCCACCCAAGTTCGAAACTCAGTTAACCCACCTCATGAAAGGGCAATCGGCTCAGTGTTAGAGAAATCCAATTAGCCAGGGACTTTAATGTTTTAGAAATGTTTCAAGTAATAGAGAATAGTTAATTATACAGTGATATGTGATTTAACGATAAGTTTCACTGGGTGAAACTAAAGAGACCATGGTTCAAATCCCATTGAGAATATGGCCTCATTGGGTGAAACTAACGAGACCGCGGCTCAAATCCCATTGAGTATATGGCCTGCTATGATCTCGCCTCAAGGAATAGACTCCCCATTTCCTAGTCTTCGCTCTTGCTAAATCATAAGATCTGGTATATCTGGCTTATATCTGGCTTATAGGTTGCTGGATATACTCTTGGTGTTATAAGGATCTTGCTAAATCATAAGATCCGGTATATCTGGCTTATATCTAGCTTAGAGGTTGTTGGATATACTCTTGGTGTTATAAGGCAACCACAAAGGCTAATCCAGGACCTCCCCCAGATTATTCCAAGGAAGAAAGTTTTTACTGAGCAATATTGAGGCCCCACCCAGGTTTGAAACTCAGTTAACACACCTAGCGTGTATGTGGGCAGTTTCATAATGCATTAGGTTCAGGAGTATAGGGTCATTCCCTCAGACATGACCCTGTGCCTCCTCAGAGACAGGTAGTAAGTTTAGGAATTCTCCTAATACCCAAAAAATAAAAAATAAAGGAAAAAGAAAGAAATTATCCTAATACTGAAAAAAATAAAGGAAAAAGAAAGAAATTCTCCTAATACTGAAAAAAATAAAAAAAATAAAATAAAATAAAATAAAAATAAAAAAATAACAGTAGTAATTATCAATTCTTGTGATAAAAAAAAAAGAAACGAAAAGAAAATAGACAATAGTTAATTAGTAGTTTCCAACTTTTCACTAGCATGTCCTAACATTTTTTGATGTATATGCAAAAAGACTTTGACTTCAAGATGACTCAGGGGTTGCTTTGTCAAAGTTTACTTGCATGCCAAAAATTGTTCTGATGTCAACCGACATGGATAAAACATGATCATAAAGAGATAAAATCTGATAAAACTTCAACAAAAAGCATGGATGAAGTTCACACTCGACAACAAGACTGACGTGGGAAGAAACATCTAAAGAAAAATTTTTAAGGTTCCATCTTTCCACTCCTTAACGATAGGTTTAATAAAATAATCAGTTCTTAATGAAGGTGCTACCTCCCCGTTGAGTTATAACCCTTTGTTCCCACATTTTAAGAGTAAAAGATAGCATCTCAAGGCACTGGGGCTGTTATAAGTGAAATTGTAAGTAGATAGATTGTGATGATCGGAATTTGTAAGTGACTGGTGCGGACTTCTTAAGCCATGGGTGGTTATTAATCATGGAGTTAAGCTTGAACCCTGGGGTTTGCCAGTTCATAATTAAGATAAAATCTATTCAATGGTCAAAAATTGAAAATTCAGAAGTTGCGTGAAGAGAAACAAAAAAGAAGCACCTGGAAAATAGTCTTGGAGAAGAAAGTGTACCCGCAACATAATGAGCATCGACTCATGCTCAATTTCCAAAAGCCAAAATTATAACCAGTATGTATGGTAGAAGATGGGAGAAAAAAAGTGAATTTTTCCACTAAATACAGTTTCAAATTAATCACTGGCATGGTGCTAACTTTGTTAGAGGTAACAGATAGAAGATTTAAGTTTAAAAGACAATACACTCTGATGAATTAGGGATTACCGTGGCATTAGAGGGCACATGCCAAATTACATTGTCATCTCCAAATGCACCCCTACGTAGTGTCCATGTGACACTTTGTGACTTGAACCTTTAAAATGCTTTCTCAGCCACTTCATCATTCAAGATTTATTGTGAGTATGATGGTACAATGTGACCTGCATGTCCCAAATAACATGAGCCAACAATGAAAACCATAATTAAATTATTAATGCCTTACTAATTTAATCCTTGAAAAGATGAAAAACATGAATCCAAGAAAGAAAATGATAAGGTTCTCATTAACCAACTATTATATTTATAGATATGGCAGAATTGTTGATTGGTTGTTTCAGAATTTAAAGCATTTTACTTATTCTCTCAAACATATGAAAAGACACTAAAATTACCAAGGTCATATTTCAACAAAAATCTTGCACAAAATCGAATTGCAACTATGAAGATATTGTTCTAAATTTTAAAAATTATAGTAATAAAATCTATCTTCGACATGACTTAACATTTTATATCATATTAGAAAAATTTTGAGTCAGGGAACAAGTACAAGGTTCAGAGTTAAAATATTAAGGAGATATCATACACAACTTTCTGAGTTGAGGTTATCACTAGAGAACATAGTCTTAAGTCTTAAACCAATACTTAATTAGGGACTTATGGAAATAAATGGGTACAAAATGTGAATTCATCCCTCATGAGTCATGGCACACACACAAATCCTAAGGCTTTACAACAACTGCAGCTGCACCCATCACACTACCTTTTTAGGCTGAATTGTCCACACCCGAGGATTTGCAAATTGCAACCACTGCAGATGCACCCATCACATCACCTTTTTAGGTTGAATTGTCCACATGTCCTAACCCACAGAAGATGTAGTTGAATAGTCTGTTGTGCTGAATTCCACATCTTTTGCCCACAACTGACCATAAGTCCTTGCATGTGATGAGTGCACCAGACATGTATCATGGGAGCCACAAAACCTGCAAACAAAATTATCCATAAGTCCAAAATGGGGAGGATGTAACTGGCAATAAAAAAGCTCAGAAAAATTCTCCCTTGCAATGAAATTCCAGATGTGACTCCTCATGAACAGAGAGCCATTCTTATCAAAATATTCTAAGAGAAACATGTTTTAAAGCTAAATGTATACAATTCATTAACTGCCCTGCCATCCTACCGTGTCATATCCCTTGAGCACCCCCCAACACAGTGACTCCCTTGGTAGAAAAGGCAAAATAACTAAATAAGTTTGCTCAAAAATGTAAAAACAACATCCAGATTTGGGAAGAATACACCAATGCCCAACATGCTTGGGACTACCAGTTAGTAGCAAGGAGCTTCACACCTTTGGTCAAGATTTCATTCTCACAAGCTTCACCCATGGGAGATAGGAAGGGATTGAACTTATGGCATTGGGAGGTGATGAACCATGTGAATATATTGCAAACCCAAGCCTACCCTCATTCTCCTTGAGGAAAACACTACCAACCAAGTTCCATTCACATAGCTTTTACCCAGCACATGGAGGTAGTCATTGAACTTACACCATCAGGAAGTGATTAAAGTCGTGTACATGTTATGGACCCAGGGCCACCCCGTGTTCTCCTTGAGGCCTGCCAAAATATGTTTGTCAAGTGGGTTGTGATCAAGTTGTAAATCAAATGTGTTATCATCACAGAGACTCAAGTGTAATCTCCCCTCAAGAACATGATGTCGTGATTTAATGATGTCAATTTGTGTTATCGTCTAATATCTCATCAATAACTAAGCCTAGGCAGTTGGTCCTAGGCAATGTCCTGCATAATTTTGATGAAATAGATATAGCTTGGTCATGGCATTTAGGCCAAAAGCAGGCCCACTTCATTAACAAAGGCTTATTTACTAACCAGAATAAAAGGGGATGAATATGTCAAGGAATAAATGAATAGGAGCAGGGATAATAACATACGAAGAAGGTTCAAATTTGACACATATTGCAAAGTATATTTGTTAGGCCTAAAACCATTCAATCCATGCATAGAATGGTATACCAAATAAAGCATTGGAATAGAATGCACATCATACCATGTTTAAACCTAGGCAAGTGCAAAATCCTTCCTGTTCTTCTCTAATCAAGAGAGTCCACATCTTAAAGAGCTCCCCATTGATTTGTCAGATAATGTTATTCTAATGGGAGTGGATGTGAAGAAACTGCCTTGAAAAGCATTCCAATGAGAAGACATACACGTGGCACAACAAACCCTAGAATTTGGTCAAATGAGCACATTTCATGGGAACATTTTGGCTAGGAGGATGACAAAAGGCATCACGCAGAAGCTCTCTCCATTGTAAAGGCATGGATGGATTAATGGGAAATTCCCGTGAGCCTAGTTGAAGATTTACTGGAGAAAGAAAATTCAAGGATTTCTTTTGTAATATCCGGTTCATCATTGCATCCATATTGTTGTTTGCATATTACTAGAAATTCATTAAAATTTTCCCACAAAATTAGGCTTCATATTAGGGAAAAGTCTATCATTTGAAGAAGGGCTTTCGTTTAAGTGTTCCTATCAATTTCCCTTGCCGATTACTACTAAGTTAGACAAATTACTGCTGTCATTTAAGTTCATGGTAGGACACATTTGCAGTTTCTAGTACAATCACCCCTTTTGTTGCCATGAATGTGTATTAAGGAGCACCTTTGTAAGGGCCCTCTATGTAATTTCTGCAATCTGGAAAAAAAATTCATAGGTTGAGTTTTTGGCATGTTGTAACAGCACTATCGTGCCATCCACATTCACAATTTCAAACCCTCTGAAGGTTTCCACTTGACTCCATTTGCCCTAATTGGATAGGCACTAATCCCAGTGGGGATTACAAAAGGCATCACACAGAAGCTCTCTCCATTGTAAAGGCATGGATGGATTAATGGGAAATTCCCCTGTGAGCCTAGTTGAAGATCTACTGGAGAAAGAAAGTTCAAGGATTTCTTTTGTAATATCAGGTTCATCATTGCATCCATATTGTTGTTTGTCTATTGTTGGAAATTCATTAAAATTTTCCCACAAAATTAGGCTTCATATTAGGAAAAAGTCTGTCATTTGAAGAAGGGCTTTGGTTGAGGTGTTCCTATCAATTTCCCTTGCCGATTACTATTAAGTTAGACAAATTACTGCTGTCATTTCAATTCATGGTAGGACACATTTGCAATTTCTAGTACAATCACCCCTTTTGTTGCCATGAGTGTGTATTAAGGAGCACCTTTGTAAGGGATCTCTATGTAATTTCTGCAATCTGGAAAAAAAAAAATCATAGGTTGAGTTTTTGGCATGTTGTAACAGCACTATCGTGCCATCCACATTCACAATTTCAAACCCTCTGAAGGTTGCCGCTTGACTTCATTTGCCCTAAATGGATAGGCACTAATCCCCACTAATCCCAGTCTTACATCACAATCTATGTCTAAATCTATCTCATATTTTAATTAAGGAAACCCCCCTTGTTCTAGGCGATAGACAGCGGAACGCAAGAGAGGACAATATTGTGGTGGCAACAAACAAACCCTCTTAGTTCCCCTAAAGGTTGTACATGTGTTTTAAGGCTTTACCACTTAAAGTGCAGGTTTGTGAGGTAACAAGAATCATCAATGTATCTTAGCATTTTTATAAATGTCAATGCTGGGCATTGACTTAGTTAGAAACAAGAAATTTGAAACAAGCAGTCTTTATGTTAGATAGAAAAACAACTCAGGATAGTAACTGTGGATTCACCCCTTCAATCTTTTAAAATATTAGAGTTTGTGCTTTGTTTTTGGTTTACAGTTTCATCATTACCATAGATCCATTTTAACAATCTGTGATACCAGTGCCTTAATGGTGTAAATTCAAAGAAAACAGATGACCACACTGCATGGATGTGATCTTTCAAATCACAAGACATCATCTTGAAAAGTAGAGGCAAATTAAGGATGGGTATGAAAAATGTCTTCTTTGTAATAGAATGGGTGAGACAGAATGATGGCCCGCAAAAGTAAAAAACTTAAAAGAGTTGCAGGATGCTCTGCTTACACTCAAGGAGATACACATTTTCCTTGAGAGGGATCACTACAATGTGGTCCTTCAAGGGGAAATGACAGTTTGTAAGGAAATGGATTGCATTACAAGGGATGCCAGGGTGCATTCTCAACTATAGTGGATTTTTTGAAGGGGATGAAGGATCAAAATTCCAAAGTCTACTTTGACTACTTGAAAGGAAAAGTGACAGTTACAAGATTCTTCGTTTGCATCAGCAGGATGAATCTCTTGCAGAGGATCAAACAAAGGTCAAAGGCATGTTCCGATTGCATTTTAAAAATATTTTCTCTTAATGCTTTTATGGATCATGTGGTGGATGTCAGGAACGCTCATTGTAGAGCCATTCCATGCAAGATTTATATCTATTGGTGTAGTGATTGAGTCAAATTGGATAGTGACTTCTCGAAAGAGAGGGGTTTTTTTAGCTCTTAGTTCTATGAAGAATATCAAGTCATCGGAAATGGATGGCCTTTGTTGTGATTTTTTCATCGGGAATGGATGGCCTTCGTTCTGATTTCCACAAGGCCATGTTGAACACAATACAAGATTATTTCTATTGTTTGACAGCTGAAAATTTCTCTTCTAAAAGGCTATCTAAATCTCTCAACCAAGGCCTTAGTAAACACATTACCAAGAATGTAGCTAGGGGCACTATTGGAGGTTGGAGCCTCATTACTTTCCTTAGTGTCTCATACAAGATCATGGCTAAAGAAATGGCTCTCAATTGCATGGAAGGTAGTTCAGCAAGAGCATACAGGTTTTGTACAGGGTCCAATTATTCTAGACACGTAATCTAGACTCAAGAGCCCTTGGAATGGGCTTGAGACAGTCGCTACCAGCCTTGTTTTCTGCAGATTGAAGCTTCATCACAGACATGTTAGTTTTTCTTGTACTACCGTCTGACCCCGCACTATTCATTCCAAACCGTATTGCCCTTTGGCCTTGCTGTTACTTGCTTTATCTACAATTTCCAGTCCTTTAGACCTTATATGAATGACATTAATTCCACCAAATAGGTTGTGAGCACTTCCCAATATTTTCTGCACAGATTTTAGATTGGCCATTTAAACATTAAACCTGACATATGGTTCTTCACAGAGAAGATGATTAAAGGTTTGGAGGATACCTGATAAACACCTGCAAGGAACAATCCCATGTAGTACGGTTCTCCTTCACACAAATGGTGCACAGAGAGCACACTTTCAACCTTCCCACTAGGTCCAATAAAGTGTTTTGTTTTTTCATCACTGTCACATGTCAAATCAACCAAGGTTGCCTGTGTATTTGGCTTTTCATGCAACTGATGCAAAGGCATTATAGGGAAAACTTGATTTATGGCCCATGAATCAGGTATGGAACGTAAAATAGATAAGTTGATATGATATGTCGCTTGTAAGTATTTCTTAAGCTTATCTACTTCATCTGGTAACTCAGAGTCTACAAAATTTTAAGACACTAAATGAAATAGAATCATAGACATCTTCAACTTGTTCCCTATGCTCAAGACTTAGGAAACCAAGCTTAAATAAGCTATGGGATTCTTTTTTTAACCAATTTGCATCATTGTAAGCTTCCTGTACATTTTTTTGGCAGATAGTTTTTTTGATATCATATAAAGTTAATTCACCAGGATTGCAATCTTTCCAAAGCTTTGTGTTTGTATGATATGGAACAACTGAACCTGCATGCAATTCACTTGAATGCAGATCCTCTTGAACAACTGTACCTGAAGTTTGGACCACGATGTGTGGCCATGGTGAACACACTACTCTCTAATGCATCAACATTTCTCCTTGTTAGTAACTCATTATCCCCTGAAATTTTGCTAAATCAATCTATTTGTCAAGGGTGCCCCTTTGCCCCAGATTTGTATATTTGACAATGGATGCCTTGGCTCACCTATTTGAAGTTGCTGGCATTTAGGGGCAAGTGAAGGACATCTTACATCCCGATGGGTTAGACATGGTCAACAATCATTTTGCTAATGGATCCTTTATTTCTATGAGTGTTAAGCAGAGCTTGGTTGATGGTGCTCATACTTGTTTGCACATCTTTGGATCTACATTAGATGTTGTGGTTAGTGACCACGAGACAATTTTTTAGTTGTTAGAGTTAGACTCTCAGCCTACTAGATTCCCATAGCTCGGACTTATGTTCGACCGAGGGTAATTGTGAGGTATCTAGGCATTGCATTTGAAATTTTGAAGTGGGGCTTTCATCAGTGGCTATCCAAGATTGGTGTACCGTGTCTTCAACAATTTTAGAGTAAGAATTGATTTTGGCATCATAAGGACCTCTCATTATATGGGAAGTTGACAAGGGGGTTGGACAGATCCTCTATGCCTCACACGTTTATTATGTATCTTGTTGGTTGCCTAGTAAGACTCAATTTCAGCATTTAGAGCAGATCATGCAATCATACCTGTGGTAAAAGTATGGTGGGAAGGACAATATTCCACAAGGATGGGGGGGCTCATCCTTTGCCCAATGTGTTGAAAAATAACATTGCGACATCGAGGCCATTTTGCAGGGATGTGGGGTGGATCTTTGGTCAGTCCTTGCAGTAGTATCAACCACAAAGGCTTTAACCTTTGTTGCTTTAGCAGAATCTATTAACTCCAACTCTCAATGCAAGATGGGGTGTCGGTTGATCTAGAAGACAGGTGAGCACACAAATTACACCGTTTCTAATCTGTTTGGAAAGATAATCAGGACCAGTATTTAGTTCTCCTTCAATGTCGCGCTCACTAGTGCGCTGCCTTGGTTGGCAATTGTAGCTATCTAGTCCACTCTTCCTTCATTGGGATTTGGCAGTGATTGAGAGTCTCTGCTCTATTTTCCCTAGGAATATTAAGTGTAAGTTACCAAAAATTTAGTTATCTGTCTACTTTTTGTTCCATTTATCTGTTTACTTTTTGTTCCATGTGGTGTAATGAGGTACATGAATAACTATTAACTGTGGATGAATTATTGATAAGAGATGCTCAATATTTATATTCGATAACCTATATAGACTTCATTTCTGCTTTGCTAGTCATCATCAAAATGGAACCCCCAAAGGGAGGACAATTTAAGTCAAATTTTGATAAGGCTGCAAAAAGAGATCCCAGAAGAGCAGTTAGTGGAAGGGTAATAACAAGCAGGAATGGGGAGATGATTGCAGTATATATGGAAAATATAGGAATCAACATCAATAATCAAGCAGGAATGAGGGATCTTATAGCGGAGTTAAATTTTTCCTAGGCCTAGCCTGGAAAGAGTGGCAATGGAATGGAGTGGAATTCTCAGATTATAATCAATGTTGTGATGGCAGAATGCATTTCTTCTCAAATTTGGAAGTTTGAATCCCCAATGTCAATGGATTAAAAAGAGGTTTCAGCAGAAAGGTTAGAAATAGATCTCATTATGCTACAAGAGCAGCTAACAAGGTTGCTGATTGGCTTTCTAACATGCCATTGAGTGGCAAGTATATGACATCAAGATTTTCAAAACTTGAGGTTCAAAGGAAGAATAATGAATTATTGAAATTAATAGTAAGTCAAAATGTTGAGACTTAGAAAAAAACACTAGGCCTTGGGGAGCTGACATAGATGTCCTTGTTTTTTCAATTAGAAAGATTAAGGCAAGATACCTTAAGTTGCAGGACATCAAATTTATGGACTGATTGCAAATCCCTTCATAATTTGCGACAATGGTGGCAGTCATTAGTGAGTAGTATAAATCATAGTTTAATTCTTATGAAGTTTATGTTCGTTTTCACACCCGGAGAAGAACTGGGCTTGTTAATTCACTTTCTCTCTGCATTATCTCAGTCTCTATTAGCCATTAGCAATCAAAAGAAGGCTAGAAAGGAGAGGAGAAAAGCCCAAATGCTCCCTCAAGGAACTGTGAGGAAAGAGGGTCCTGCCTGTCAATTGCATAATTAAAAACGATGGAAATCCTCTAAGGAGACAGTCCAGATTGACAATAAATATGTTCATAGGCAGGAAGAGTCCTCCACGTGGAATTATACTAAGCAACCCTTTGGGAAGTGAAAATTTTCCTTGAACATGTGCTCCTCAAACAATAAATTCACGAGTCACTTGTTAGTGTGGGTGAGAGATTTCAATGACTGGAGGATAATACCCTGTTTTTTAAGTTAGAGGTGAGAGAAATCATCAATGAGGCAATGGAAAAAGCTACGTCATAGTTTGCTAAGTGAGTGTGAAAGCATGACGAAGACAAGAGGGCTGCTGATATTGAGTTAAGGATAGAACATTGCTACAAGCTTGACCGCATTTTCCAGCTTTCCCAGTTCAATGCAAAACTAAGTTCAAAGTCAAGGAAATTAGATTGTACACTGATGGTTCAAAGAGAACAAGCGACTAAGTGGATGCCAACAAGGTGTACTTAGCCACTGGGAGAGGTGCTTGGAATAGCTGCCTCACTTAATCATTCTGCCAGTGATAAGCTCAAACAACAATGATGACAACCCAAGCCAAAAAACAAGGCAATCCATAAAATGTACAATAAATCCCCATTATGCTTATTAGTTGTTAAAGGAGGGACAAACAGTCTTTGTATTGTTACTGCTCTTAATTATGCTGAAAAAAAATTGATGCAAACATCAGAAATACTCTGAAATCTTCTTGTACATGTAGCTGATAACAATGTTGCCAGAAGCGAGAATGTGGATGGAAAAAAAAAATTAGGAACTGGGAAGCGTGAATCCCAAAAATAGAAATTTTCAAAAAAAAAAAATGAGAACATGAAAGATAAAGAAGATATAAAACAGTATAAATGCAAATATATTTCAATATTTTACTTCTTAAACGATAAAGCATGAGAAATTACATCATGATTCATGGTTCATATGAAAAGATGAATAACTTTTTTTTTCAAAGAAAACCTCCCAAGATCCCGCCACCCCCCTTCCCCCAAATATCCAAATGGAGAGCAGGACAATCACTAACCACAACAGCAGCTGGAAACCCTAACAAACTCGACTGGCTTTGAACCTGTGACCTATGCCATCCCCATCAACAACATGCCTTTGGCAGACGGTTCAACTAATTGAGCCAACCCTTGGGCCTACATAACTATTATTTATTAACCAAATTTTGGCATTTAAAATGACTACACACCAAATTGTGGAAGCTGCAAAAATTGAGTTATGAAGATCAACTCAAAGCATTAGTGCAACTGCTCCACAATCTCATCATCCTTGTAAACAACCAAAGACCACCATGGAGAGTAGGACAACCACCAGCCACAACAGCAACTAGAAACCTTGACAGACTCGATTGGCTTTGAACCTGTGACCTATGCCATCCCCATCAACAACATGATTTTGGCATATGGTTCAATTAATTGAGCCAACATTGGGGCCTACATAACTATTATTTATTAGCCAAATTTTTGAATTTACAATATGACTACACACCAAATTGTGGAAGCTACAAAAATTGAGTTATGAAGATCAATTCAAAGCATTAGTGCAACTGCTCCACAATCTCAACACCCTTGTAAACAGCCAAAGACCACCCTGTGTTCGTCATCCAATTTCTTTTTTACTCTGCAAGCCAAAGCCTACATCATAGTGGACAGCAGAGTGCCTGAAGAATGGATGGATGAATTAGCTAAAAGGGTTTTTATTCCATTCTTTGGCATTCGTATGCACATCCTAATTTATACATTTGTTCAATGAACTTTCAACTTATGTACTCTTTTATTTATTACCTCATTTTACTCTGACATAGGTAAATGCATTTTTAACTTCGATATGTTCACTACAATAATTCTTGGTAGGGTCCATTATTTGCTGATATAAAAAAAAATTGTAAACAATTCTCGGATGATGTTTTTAAAAGATATCCCAGACAAATTCCGCTAGGCCAGGGAAATGCTACTTCTTTTATCTTTTTTGCCATCCCTAATACCCTCCCTTCATACCTGACTGTCGACATCTTCAACTTTATCTCAGTTACCAAGATAATAGACATTACTTTGACAATTCAATTGGTTATATTTCCTTCTCCATAGAAAGCTCTACTAGTGATGTTCCCAATATTCTGAGTGAGACAGAAATGGAGATGGATAGATTAAAGAAAAATGAACCCCGATCCTTGAAATAAACATTATGGTCATTAAACAATATATACTTAACAAGGAAGACAAAGTAATAGATAAAGATAATATAATTTTATTAATGTCCAACGAATGACCATAAAAAGGTTAACGAGACTGCTGGTTACAATGATTACAACATACTAGCTAGTGGACCAAACAGTCCCCTTTCTTTATAAGAGCAGGAAAAGAAAAACTACAAAGAATACGAAAGTAAAAGTCTGGATGACTAAAACATCTTGACAATGAGTTGTGGTGAAGAAGTCCTGGAGGAGAAGGATGAGCCTCCTGAGTGGGGGGAGACTCCTTCTCCTAGCATCCAAGGCCATTAGAAGAGGACTGAAGGAAACTTGTCAATGTCTGTTGCCCTGAAGAGGAGCTGGATTGTTGCCGCTGTCATCGGGAGGATTTGGAGTGCCCCTTGGAGGTGGGGGGGTGCCTAGTTCTGGATCGCTGAAGGGGTCTAGTGGGACGAGATTCCCGAATCCGCACTGACCTGAAGTCATGGTCTAAGGATCGATCGGTGGCTCTCTTGGTGCCCTGTGATGTTGGGAGTGCTCTGAAGAAGTCGGTGATCCTCTGGGTGGTGGCCAAGGCGGACGGAAGCTGGAGTAGAGTCAAACGGTGTCTGAAGGTCTCCTGGAGGTAAAGTGCCAAGCGTCTCTAGTCGATGTATCTAAGGAAGCTGGCTGATAAGAAATAAAAGCGCCTGCGGATCCCATAGTAGACGGGGCATCTGAAGATGAAGTGTGACTCAATTTCCACCTCCTGTAAGTGACAAAGTTGACAGAGCCTCTCTGTCCTGTCAATATGGTGGTTTGTTTCCACCTGAAGCTTGTGCGATCCAACTCTGAGCTGCCCAAGGGGGATCTTGATGGCATGCATCCAATGTTGGAGGGTATAAGGGGGTCGAGTGATGCATCCATCTCTGATCTCCAGGAAGTGCTCAGCATAAAAGGCCATCTTTGGGCGCAAACTGCTCGGAGGATTAATGCATTTAGTCCCTTAGTTAAATAAGGGACTAATCCTGGAATAATAAAAACCTATTTAAGACCAAGAGTGAAGGATAGTAGATATGAAAAAAAGACCCCTACCTATGAAGTACACAGCTCACCAAAGAGATAAGGTTGACAAGGAAGCCTAGCAAACTGGAAAAAACGGAAATCTAGATAATTATAATGTACAAACACAATAATTGACCAAACAACACAAAATTCCACTTGAAATCCAAAAAATGGGCACTCCACGTAACATGCTTCTATATGTCACATAATAATATCTACTTTGAGATTTTCTAATAAAAACCACATCATAATATCTTTCAATATTCGTTAGTAGATTTTGTATAACAATATCCTTCTAGATGTGTTAGTCATTGAAGTCTCCATTAAGAAAAACCTAGGAAAAGGAAATATTGTAGGGAAGAACTCCCCTCGCTCAACTTTCAAGAAAGTATCTACAATAGTGCACTCCCAAAATACTCCTGATCAAGTGTTTTCAAGCAAGGTTACTTGGGAGCGAGAGCGAAAACGAGGAGCGGGAGTGGGAGCAAGAGCGCCATTTTCAAAAGCTCCCAGTCCGGGAGCGTTTTGAGTAGCGTTTTTTTAATATATATATATATTTTAATATTTTTTATATTTTGATGCATATATGTCAACAAAAGCATGTAGAATGATGAATTAGACATAAAAAAACATAGATTGAACCAAAGGTATCTTTATCATTACCTCTAGATTCGTATAGGGATCTTTGTCATTAATATCACCCTCTAAGCATTGGCTCTGGGAGCGCGCTCCGAGAGCGGGTTCGAGGGAGCGCGCTTAAGGAGCAAGTTTGATAGGGGGGAGGCACTCCCCTGCAACCTTGTTTTCAAGAGCACGCTCACAATCTACATATTCATGTTGTCTAGAGAATGTTGAACACTCCCCAAAGAGTAGGGCTAGTCCCAAGACAATTGGAAAAGCTATTTTTACTTTTTTTTAAACAAGTTGGGGCCTACGAGAAGGCCCCAATAGGCCTCATGCGCTCAATGAAGGGGGTTTAGAGCTTTATAAATGCCTAATTCCTCTTCATTTCTCCTTGCATTTTTCTTTCCAGAAAATAAAGGTTTGATTGTTAAAGGTCATCAATTTTGGTAGAATATATACCATTCAAACCCAAGAACTAAGCCAATAGAAGTCCCTCATGGGAAAATTTCTTGTAGTAATTCCTATAATTAAACAATTAAAAAAATGCAGTTAGCTACCTCTTGAGTGGGTTTAGTAGCCTCTAGAAGTTTCTCCTTTAGCATAGAGGCTTAATCATGCCTGTCTGAGTCCATGTCATTTCTTCGAGATCCAATTTCTTTGCTTTGGGACCCTTGGGAGCATGGGTCCAAGCAAATATGAGGCCATTTTGCATTATGATTTGGTATGTTTGGTTCGATGCTACCACAACAAGAGCTTGCAGTACACCATGGAGTCTCATAAATCTCAGCAAAGGTCTCATGTACTGTGTTAATAAGAATAATACTCTATGCTACGGTGTTGATCAGTGCCAGGTGCTATATCATAATGTATAACCTCGGCACTTCTAGGTACTGTGCTCACTAATGTTATCATGATAAGATGCTTGAAGCTACTTGGTGTTGAAAAGTGTAACTAGGATCGGTCTTCATATTGACTATGTAATTATGTATTTATGTAAAGAAGAAGACAAAGATAATAAAATGTATTTTTGTTGTACTTGCTTCATGGGTTTCATGAGCAATATTTTATTATAGGTCAATAGACTTCTTCTTGATGTCTATTACGATTCGTCTTCTAGTTATAAATGTAATTAAGGGTAATAAATAGGAAGAGTAGTCATCAAACTGCTCCAAGACCTCGTCATGTTCACCCTCATTAAACACTGGAATAATTGCACTATATGTCGGCCTATATACACGGTGATCTAGTCGGCCTCCAATCAGCTTGAAGGGTCGGCCTAACAACAATGACATGATGCCTATATATACAGTCAACTCTGTGGTCATTTGAACCAAGGAATTGCGGATCTCCAGACAGGAAATAGTGCAGATTTCAGGAAGCATAAAAGTGCGGATTTTAGGAAGGAGAAAAGTGCGGGCTAAAGGACAGAATTGTGGACATTCCTGTGATAGTTACCTCATAATAAAGTCTGGGTTAAAATACAAATTGAAGCAGTAAGTGATGTTCTGTTCTGTGTAGCATTCTGGAGCAGTGAACGTGGATTAGTATGAAGAAGCTACGGTCAAGTGAAGTGCGGTCAAAATTGTAATGAATTCACTAATAGTATAAGGTCAGTGTTCTATGTATTGTAATGACTATAAGCATTCAAATGTTATGCTATGCGAAGGGCTAAGCTCAACGATCATGATGTGATGATAAGTCTAAGGGCTAGTATAAGTATGGGAAAAGGAGGAAGGTTACACATCTCCAAATGCATGACAAGTGAACAATGAGAGTTCAAATGATCTGGTCTCTTATATTTGAATAAGCAATAAGAAGTGTCTGAAGACGAACTTAGAAACCGAGTTCTCTAAGGTTGATGCAGATCAGTGCAAGTTATTGAAGAAAAGAAGGATCAGTATTGAAGGAAGACTTAGAAGCAGTGGCAATGTCTTGGAAGCATTAATAGGTCAAGGGTCTATGTCTTGGTCATGGTACTTGTCATCTTGAAATTCTATAAGAAGAATTTCTCGTGGGGTTTCCTCTCCAAGAGGGAGAGGTTTTTCCTTGGCTCGAAGAGCCTAACTTTGTGTCTTTTGTATTTTGGTAATTGACTTGATGAAAGACTAAATAAGCTAAAGAAGAAGAGAAGACATAAGCAACTCAAATAAGCTCACAAGTAATTATCAAGAAGAGAAATTGAATTAATCACCAGCCCCCTAAATTCTCAACACTTGGTGCTACTCGGTGTTGTAGTGATAACATGAAGTTGAGTGATGAATCACTATGTTTGGATGTTGCTATAGGGATTATGATTTGAAGATCAAAGGATCAAGGAAGACGACTATGTCTTGGTTTTGGAGTGGCAAAATAGGTCAAGGGCCTTGGTCTTGGTATTTGTCAATTGGAATCTCTATAAGAAGAATTTGTGCAGCTTTTCCTCTCAAAGAGTGAGAGGTTTTGGCCCTGGCTCATAGCCTACATGTTGTGTCTCTTTTCTATTTTTTTTTATGCATTGGTTACTGTTTGATGAAGAAAGAACACTAATAATATAAAAAGAAAAATATCTTAATCTAAAGAAGTTAAAAGGCATTCACAAACAGTCACTAATGAAGAGAAATCTCTTAACACTAAATCCCCTAGATTTCTCAACATTGTAGTGGTCAAGGGCCTTCTTTTAAAAGGCTTGGTGCAGGCCCGCCCTTTCTCCAGTCATAATGAGTGGCAGATAGTTTTGGAGAGTTGTATGAAGCTGAATCCACCTTCCCCCCCCAGTTGTAATCAGGGATTCATTTCTTTTGTTTTTCTGAGTTCTTGTGAGACCCCTCTCAGGGGGATACTATGTTTGCAAGTGCGAGCTATGAATCTGGTCTCCTCCCTTGCAGCCAAGATTCAAGAATGGACTGGGATCCCCTCTGCCTTATGCATCTCCTTTATGAGGGCCAACAACTTTAGGATACAAATAAACTAAGTGAGCACGACATAGTAAACAACACAGTAATAAATCTAGTTTCTAGATTGTGAGGCAAAGCTCAAGGAAGGGGTGGCCCTCTTCTTCTCAGCCCAAATCTTTTAAAAGAAGCGTTAAAGCTAGGGATTGTGAACCAGCCTCCTAAGGAGCTCTTAGTGCGAGCCTTTCTTATGGATCAAATAGATAAAATCCCATCCACTGGAGTGCCAAAAATTTAATCCGACTCTCTCAGTGTTGACTACATGGAGCATGCTCTAATTTTTCGATTTAATGGATTTTGGCCTTCAGCATATGTACTTCGAGATTGGGTGGCTAAGACCTGGTCTAAGCACAGTTATCTGTTCTTCTCCTTAGAGGGATACTTTATAGTTTGTTTCAAGAACCAGAGGGATCGACAGGGGGTCCTTGAGCTTGCAGCATGGTTTTGGGCTGATTAGGGCTCTCCATTCAACCATGGTTTGTAGATTTTAACCCCTAATAATGCCAGATTTGGCCATTCTTATTTGGGTTCAACTCCCTAATTTACCTCTTAACTTAATGCACCATGATATTTTAGCCGATATTGGTAATGCCCTAGGCCAATTCATTAATATCAACACGCACAAGCTAGCGAAGGGTATTGTGACCTTTGCACGGATATGCGTGGAAGTTGATTTCAACAAGGGATTACTTGATAAAATCCTCCTGAATTGGAGGGGAGCTATTTACTCACAAGCACTAGATTATGAGAACACAACCTTCCATTACAAGTCTACCAATAGCCAGGTCACCTCCAAAATGTATGCCCTTCTTCTCAAGGGCCCTCTCCACCTCACCAAGAATTTATTGCTAGTGTTCAGTGAAAAAGAAAAAAATGTAGAACAATAACACTTCACCCTTTCCTTCTTCTGGTTCATACAGATGGTCTATTTAGACACACATTTCTTTGAGAAATCTAAAACCTATACCAACTTTTCTACAGATCCATTGGAACAAACCGTTGTTTCATTCACTCCTTCGTATGCCTAAAATGTTGATGTTATGTATTTGACAAAACATCAAGTAGTAGGTCTGACAGGTCTCTAACTTATCCTTCCAATTTAATAAATTTCTTGAAATGCTTTCTCCTTTGACTTTGTGATTGTTATATTTCAATTTGGGTCAATCTTTCCAAGTTTTACAATCACTGGATTGTTCAATTTGAGTTTTCTATGCGACAATTTTCTTGAACTAGATTTGTGATGTTGTTTGTTTCTCGAACATACGCTTTTATTTTGAATTAGACATTTCTAATACTTTTAGGATAATAGTAACTTTCATAGCTAGGTTAATTGTTGCCTTGACAAAACAGGCATCTTTGCAGACTAACTTTTCAATGTGGAAGATCTATTTAGGAGGGTGTTTCTCCATCATTGTTTTCTGAAATATTCCTTTACCTAATAACACAGACTTTCTAAAATGGTCTTCAACTTTTCACCATTACACTTATAAAAAATTGTATTCTATAAGAGTTGCAGTCTAAACTTGTCTTTGCTTGAACAGACATTGTAATTGTAGCAAAGCATAGATAAACATGAAACTCTAATGTGTTTGGAAGAAATTCGGTTCATGCTTCTAAGAAGACTTAGAGAACATTGTGGCAGAGAACTAATTGTTATTCAAGAAGCTCTAGCATTTTCTAGTGACAAAGATGAGGAAGAGGATATGCATTAAAACCATTGTGCTCACCAAAAATCTTCAACTAGAGAAGCAAATAAAACAATCCACTGTAATTAAAATGACAAAACCGATGAAAATAGTAAAAATTAAAAAACAAATGCTAGAATGGCCTTAATTATTTTCTTAATTGCAGTATCCAATTCTTGAATAATTCAAAGTCGAAGCATAGAATGGCCGGTGTAGTAGTATCCAAGGTTGCACTAATAGCTGTGAGCATGCTCATAGTGCTTCAATTACAGCATACAACACTATGATCCCTAAAAGACTAAAGGAAGTGGTAGCAACAAAAGTTTAAGGGTTACAAAGAATACTAGACATTTAAAAATGCAAGAAGGACATACCAACATTGAAGATCATTTTCCAAAAAATTCAATACGTGAAACGATAAAGCTTCTTGGACAATACAATTTCAAAAATTTAGATGTGTTAATTGGTAGGAGTTGGCATGCATTATAGGTCCCCTTATTTGTTGTGACTAATCAATCAATAACTGCAATCACGGCCTTAGTACATGTCAAGGGGTTCTGTATTCTAAATTTGTTATCCTTGTTACTTGGTAGAATGGCTTTCATTCACATTGTAGGTGGGAGCCTTATGAAGGAAAGGGAGATTCATATTTAATGTGGTTTCTGTTTTTTCAAGCACAAAAGTTTTGCAGAATTCCAGCATAGATTATGAAATGTGTGGTATATGAATTAAATATATAGTGCTTCTTAATAGGGAAAATTTCTAAGATAGTGTAGTGTGGTATTTGAAGATGCCTCATACAGTTTGTCAAAGGAGGTTGTCAACGACTATGGTCTTTTACTGGCTGATTGACTACTCTTGTGCATCCAAAATTTTGCAAAATCACTCTAAGTTTCATTTTCTCTTTTACTCACTGAGTGATTACCCCTTTACATCCCAAAGGCTAGTGATTACCCCTTTACATCCCAAACGCTTGTGGAATTGCTTCAGGTTTGTGGAATTAGGCCTCGCAGTTTGTGAGAAAGAGTAAAATGATTGCGGAGTATTGGCTTATTTCACTCTTTGCAGAATATCTAAAAAATATTAAGTAATTTATAATATGAATCATACTTTTTAAAAATAAATTCTACTTATTTTCATAATTTAAGAGGTTTCACCGATCTAAAAATAGAGAATAAATAAATGAAACAGAAGCTTACTGATGGTGACATTGTCGTCGGGGTCTCTGAAGCATCTTTTCTATTCCCTTGAGGCTGAGTGAGGTGCAGAGGATTCTCACAACAACTCTGTTGGCCGCAATGCTGGCCTTCATCTAAACCTTTCATTTAGGTCTTTTATTCTTGCTCCTTTATTATGAAAAATGGCCTCCCCAACTCATCAGAAGCCAACGTCATCCCTGCAAATAGTAACAAAATGCAGCACAGAGATTAAGCCGAATCATACAAGCATGGATGTGAAAAAAATAGTAGAACCAGATACCTGTGTGTACTCTCTCTGTGGAACACTTAAAATTGTGGAAAAGCAGTGAACAAATGTAGCACCGTCAACCGTCAATGGACTGAAGATCCGATGGTGGGGTTCGAGATCGGATATCCCATCTGCCCTGGTAAAACTCCAAAGCCCAACTCTCTTCAATCTGGTTTTCGCTCCTGCCCCTGTGCAAAGGGAAAAGATTCTATTTAAATAATTTGAGAGTAAATGTTTTCGTTCCCGCCCTGTAAAAACCGAAAAAACATACTACTTCGGAACATGCCACGGGTTTTGTAAATCATCCAAAAAGAACAAAAACAAAAATCCCCTAATTTTATTTCCAAATTTTTTTTAATAGTAGTTGAAAGCATTTATTGTATATTTTTGGTTGTGATGAAAGCATTTTTTTGGTTATATTTTGGCATATTTATTATTATAATAATAATATATTTTTAAGATTATTTATTTTATGTAATGATTTTATTATTAAAATTTGTTAGGATAGGAGTGTTGTATTTTTTGAATTTTAATGTGAAAGTATTTTTAACTTAGTTGTATTGAAAATTTATTTATTTATTTTAATATTGGGTGGGTGTTAACAAAAGAGGGTTTATGGTAAGTGGGTTTAATAGTTAAAAAGTGTTAGTCTCTTAAATGTCATATGACAAATTTGGAAGGAGTAGGGTGTATATTCTTCTTTAGGTTAAATATATTCAAATGGTTGTGTGAATGGGGTTGTAAGAGCCTATGTTTTCATCTTGAGAAAATAGAGTCATCTTGAAGTCACTCTCATAGTTTAGGTTGTCATAAGTAAAATATGTGTTTTGTCTTAAGATGTGAATATTTCATTTTAGGGAGTGTGATAATGTGGTTTTAGCGAGGCATTAAAAGATGGAATGAGCATGTACATTTGGTATGCTAGTGTTGTGTTCTTCTTGAGGCATGAGTGCACGTCTAAGAAGACTCTAACAAGGGTTGAAGAGGTGGAATACTTAGAGAAGTTTTGGGGGTTGTAATCTCACTTAGAGGTGTAGAAAAGCAAGTTAAGCACCATGAAAAGTTTTGAAGCAAAATTAAGATATTTGACAATTTGCACGAAGAAAACTTAGCAGTGGTATTAATTGAACATTCTTTGATCGAAGTTGATACCCTCTCCTTGGCACTACCACTTTGCAAGACAAAGAAGAAATGTGAAATATATGTGGAACCCACTAAAGAAGTTGGAAAGGTTGTTGCAACATATATAGGTGGTTTTGTCGTGTTGCAAAAGGAGTTATTGGAACTTAGAAGGTGACCATTGGAGTAGATTTTTCATGGAGTGTCGGGGAGGTGCAAGGGTGTAGGCCACATCTTACGGGTATCTTGTACTTTTGGTGTGAGTTAGCGATGTTAGTGCATTGTGTTTGATGAGCAATAGCTATATAATGTTTCATGAAGGAAAAACCCCACAAGTTTGATATGTCTTAACCATTTGGCATTGTAAGATGTGTTATGCCCTAGTTTTGAGGAGATAATTAGAACCCTCTCAGAGTATGATGGGTTGTACCATGGACTTAGGTCCACTTGCATGGGTTGAGGTGTAAAGGTGCCTCGTGAGTTGAGGAAAATGATTGCAGTGCTTACCTATATAAAGTGTTTATGATATAATATTAATGATTTTTTTTGGAGAATGGAAGAGGAAGATAAGAAAGGAGAGGCACTAAGGTTTATTGTAAATCAATCAAAAGGAAGGAAAAATGTCTCCTATTAGAGATATTTTTCAAGTTGCAAAAGGGCACTGACTTTAAGGGTCATAGTTGAGTTCTCACGAAGATCTTAAAAATAAGAAGGTAGGTGTGATTTAGCATAGGATTTATTCTTCAATGGTTGACTTTTAGGGTGAGATTTTCTAGTAAATGGAAAAAATTGAAGCCCTATCACCCATAGATTAAGTAGAGTATGAGAAAATGTTTCCTAAGTTTCAAAAATTCTCATCGTATATTGTCCATGATATCCATGACAATTATGTTCAATTGTCGATAACTCATGTTATGATATCATCTTTGATTCATGGCACATATACTTCTTCAACTAGTGGTGGAGAGTCCAACCAATGAGTAGGTAAGGTTGTTCATTTACAAGGTTGACATCAATGAAGTATTCTCCCTCTCTGCCCAACTCTAAGAGGAGAAGTATGCATAATGGACTTATTATTGTAGACAATTGTAAATATTGGGTTATCTTGAAGTTCAAGGGCTTGAAGTTTTGCGTCAGTGACTTCTAGGTGTGTTAGGTGTCAAGGCATGGTAGGATGCGCTAGGGAGTACCAAAGCATGCCAAGGAATTCAGGGGATTCTAACAGGTGCCACATAGTGCCAAGGGATTGTTAGACGTGCTAGGTGTTATGGCATGTCAAGATGTAAAATATCCTGCTTAGTTGTTTTACGACCACGAATGGATGTGAGCCTTGTCTTCGTAACTTATTAAGTTGTTTGATTTGAGATTCGGCATGAGTATCCTAAGATGAGTTATTGGAAGTTCTTAAGTGAACAAGGAATAGTATAGTTGTAGTAACTGTAACTTGGTCAAGCTATTGTAGTCGAAGCAAGATTTGGTTGGGTTCCCAAGTTGCAAAAAAATAAGGGTAGTTGCAAGGGAATGATAAATAAGGAATGATAGGGCATGCCATGGAATGAAAAGGTGTGCTAACAAATTCTAGATAGTTTCAAAGCATGTCGAGGAGTGTTGGGGAGTGTCAGGGCATCACAAGGAAGAACTAGGTCAAAATGCATGGAAATGAATGAATAAGAGTGTGTGCCAAGGAGTATCAGTGACTTCTAGTTGTCTCAAGGATGAAGTGTGTTAGGATCATTTTAAAATAGGACTTGTAGGAGGAAAGCCTACGATTGCAGTAATGGGCTAGACAAAGCAGTCGAGACTTCAAGTTAGGCACAACACTATTGTTTCAATAACTTGGTTGGGTACCCAAGTCGCAAAAAAGTAAGGCTATCTATAAGGGCATGACAATTAGGGAGTGCCAAGGTGTGCCAAGGAATTTCAATAAGTGCTAACACATTTTAGACGGTTCCATTAAGGCATGTTAGGCACACCAAGACATGGCAAGTGATAAGGAGGGAGTGACAAGATATGCTAGATAGTTCCAAGGTATGCTAGAGTGCTAGGGAAGCATACCAAGATGTTTCAAGTGCCAATGTGTGTTTAGTGTTAGTGAGTGCCAGGAAACACAAGGGAGCACTATGTCAAAATGCCTGGAAATGAATGAATAAGAGTGTGTGACAGGGGGTGTCAGTGAGTCTCAGGTGTGTTAAGGAGGGAGTGACATGGTATGCTAGGAAGTGTTAAGTTATGCTAATGTGCCAGAGTGGCATGCGGCCAAGATGTGCCAAGTGCCAAGGTGTGCCAACACATGCTAGGAAGCGCTAGGGACCCACAAGTGAGCACTAGGTGAAAATAATGCATGCAAATGAATGTTAAGAGATTGTGACAGGAAGTGTCAATAAGTTCCAAGTGTGCTAAGGAGGGAGTGAAAAAGTATGCTGGGCAGTGCTAAGGCATGCTAGAGGCCATGGAAACATGCAGAGATGTGCCAGGTGCTAGGGTGTGCCAATGCATGTCAAGGAGTGTTATGGAGTGCCAAGGAAAAACAAGGGAGCACTAGTTTCAAATGCATGGAAATGAATGAATAAGAGTGTGTGACAAGGAGTGTCAATGAGTTATAGGTGTGTTAAGGAGGGAGTGACAAGGTTATATGCTAGGCAGTGCCAAGGTATGCTAAACTACCAAGGCATGTCAGGAAGTGTTAGGGTGTGTTAGGGTGTGTAAAAGCATGCCAAGGAATGTAGGGGATGCTAACACATGCCACATAGTGCCAAGGCATTTAAGAGATGCCAGGTGCTATGGTATGTCAATATATAAACTGTGTTGCTTAGTTTTTTTACAACCACAGTTGGATGTGATAAGCCTTATCTTGGTAACTTGTTAAGTGGGATGAGTTGAGATTGGACATGAGTAGCCTAAGATGAGTTACATGCAGTTTTTAGGTGAATAAAGTATACGTTGAATTTCAATGACATACGAGAATTTGTTTTTGGTCTTAAAATATTTGATGCAAACACAATCAAGTGCCACAACACATATACTTTGCACAACGAAATCTACACACATTAGGGAATCAACTAATGCACATGACAATTTTTAATTTTTTCAAACCGTTCTTCGTTAAATAAAAACTATAATATAATAGGCTAGAGGTCTTGTACCACGGATCATGATCCTTCACAATCACACTGATATAAGGAATACAACTAGGGCTTGTTGTTAGTATTTTGATAACCAATCTACCTTGAACAAGACAACACTTTAACCACTTTTTGATGGTGGCTACACATAGCCCTTTCAATCCACATGTCCTGAACATCACATCTGGCAAGTCCTCTTGCCTCCCATTATGCAACTCCTCAATTTTCCTCTATCAATGATCAAATCCTAATCAGTGTATAGATAGGATTTATTTGGATTCATTTGTATCATCACTTGACTTGGGGTCTCTCTATCTTTAGATAACTTCACATTTTTCCTTGGAGGACTATTTTGGACGATGGATGCATTTTGATGTATGGATTTGGGCTATTTTTATGTTGGAGCTTTGTTTTTGCAAATGTGAAGCTAGTTGGATATACTCTCTAACATTGTGAGTGATAATTTAACTCTATTCTTCTTGTTGTTGCATGCTATTGAATTCACTATAACTAGGGCTATTTTTTGCATGATGGAAATGTGTAATTATGTGTCTATTTAGCTTATTTAATGTATGGGCCATTGTTAGATGAATGAAATGTATTTGAGACCATTGTATCTCAATAATATTGCACCATTTGTATGAATTATAAATTCTTGAAGGTCACTTTTCGTATTCCTCTAACATTGGACGAAGTTAACTTTCTGGGCCTCCTTGATCAAGAAACCAAATTCTTGCTTATTATCATCCCTGACTCCATATCCCTAAGTGAATTAGGCACTAGTACCTCAAAAAGGGTGATGATTTCCCCCCATTTTTTCACAATTTTCCATTTTTCCCTAGGTCTAGCCCCATTATGTCACATAGGGCATCAATTTCCCATAAATCTAGCCAGAGGAAAACTTCGATCTCCTAGAGGCAACTGCGTTGATGGGTCCCCTCACTCTCCTCAGAATTTGGGCCAATTATGACGGTGGAATCTCCAGATACCTCAAGCCCTATCTCTAGGATCAAGTTTTGCCTAGGTATTCCAAGGCTAGAACCTAGTAGGATCAATTTGACCCATCGAAGTAACAAATCTTGCTTGATCCTTTCCCCTCACATTTTCCAGGATAGGAACATCATTGGTTGCTAAATTTCATCCCTAAACATTGGCTGGGTCCACTTGGCCCCGTGTGGTCCCATTTGGTGTCAAAGGCCTTTCATCAAGGACCATTTGGGAATCCAAGTTCCCAAAGCATTTTATGGATTGAGAACTTCCTTCATAAGTCATATTCTTCTCCCTCAACCCTTCAATCCCCCTCCTCTCTCCCTATAAGATCAAGTCCCTTGCTTAAAAGGCAAGGAAGTCCCACTCTTTATTATATCTTAGGGAAATGGTTTCTAGGGCTAATGAACTAGGGCTAGGGCTAGTTGGCTGGCCCACTTGACTGCTACTTTAGTCCTTCAAAGTCTGCACATCCTTAGGCCCTATACACCTGCCCTTCTACCAATATTTTTGTCCTTCACAAGTACAAGAGTTAGGCCTCTTCTTTGACAGTAACCTAACAACCCTCCAACTGTACTTGGACTACCATAAATCTGCCCAACCACAGTCAATTATTTTTACTGATCTAGGGCCCACAATATTATCTTCATCTATGGATCTTCAAATCTTCCACTTAACAATGGTTTGAGTCCTCTCAAAATCATTGTTCTTGTGTATTGACAATTTGATCTTTGTTGTCCAATCTATGAAAAAATCTAAACTACTCCTCTTATCATCCTTCTAACAATCTGTAGATGACTGAACTAGGGTCATAAATTAGCCACTAACAATCCATTGAATAATTTTGTATAGGTTGCTTTAGATCTTTGTCTAAAACTCTCTGGATAGTCCACCAAAATCAACTCCTCTGCATGTCAATCCATTCTTCATATGGCACATTTATTCTGCATGCTCAATCTTATGCTTAGGTTCCACCCTCCTTTGGATCTGCTATCTCCACACATACTGAATCTGCAAACCATCTTCCATATCTGCGATCTATATTTCAAAAATAAACCTCGCTCTAAGGGTCACAACCATTCTTCTTCTACGCAAATTTGTCACAGTCTTAAGGGCATACCTTATGAACTAAACATGCTAGGAAATTGTCCTAACTAGGGTTAAAGAAAAAATTGTGGTGATGTTTGGATGGGTGCTAATTTGTAGGGTTTTCCATTTTTATAATTTTATGTTGTGCTTTGTACCATGCTACCTAGTTGCTTTCCTGTTGCCCTAGCATTTTAACTTTTTCGATGTCTATCTCTCTATTGTTTCTTGCCCCATTTGAAATGTCATCCTTATTTGGTAGGTGTTTTCTTCAATATAGTGTGAATATTTTTCCATCGCACAGCTTCTATGGCGTTTGTCTACTGAAATAGCTTGTAAGGCCCATTCATCAGGGTATTTGATGAAATGAAATGATTATCGATGATCACCAACTGATGGTACCTGCAAAGATTTACTCTAACAATTTTACAGTTTTCCTGTGCCAACAATTATACAACATTTTAACCTCATGAACTAGTCTCCTCTATTCTCTTAGCTGATGCTATAAGCACTTATTGTTGTTGTCAAAGCTTTTACTCTCTAGTCCAATTGAGCTATTTCAGTTATTTGGGGACATTGATCTATTTTCATTTCATTTCTTCAATTTTTCTGACTGTTATGCGTTACCTTTGGCCAGTGACTTCTTTCTTACCTATGCTTTTTCTGCATAAGCATTCCAGCCAGCCAGAGCAACAGGGGCAGAAGGAGCCACTCAGTCCAGCCAAAGCCCAGCAAGGGCAACGCAGAGGCAGCAGGAGCCACGCAGGGCTGACGCAGGCCCAGTCAGGGCAGTGCAGGGGCAGTGTAAGCCCTTCAGGTGTGACGTAGACCCTTACTGAGCAGCGCAGAGGTCGACATAGGCCATTCAGGCGGACGTAGAGGGATTCAGAGCAACGTATTACAACCATTTTTATTTCTCTGTTGGGTGAATCAATTTTGGTGCCCAGGATTGTTGTACTTAGATTCTGCATAATAATGAAAACCCTCTAGAGCTAGCTGCACTGGTTTTCTTGCATTGGGTTTTTTTGGGGACATTTGTCCAGAAAATTCGTCTGCCACTTTGTCTATGAGCATGTTATTCAATATTTGATCTGTATGCGTAGGTTGCTAGTTGTATTTACTATTTACTTTGCTAATTTATTAAATATTTCATAAATTAACTTGTAACTTAATTAAAGTAGGAGATGTAAATCAAGATACTGCAATAGGGTTTCTTAGATTAATAAATTTTCACATTCCCTAGGTCTAGCCCCATTAGGTCACCTAGGGCAACAATTTCCCAGGAATCTAGCTAGAGGAAAACTTCTATCTCCTAGAGGCAACTGCGTTGTTGGGTGCCCTCACTCTCCTCAGAACTTGGGCCAATTCCGATAGTGGAATCTCTGGATTCCTCAAGCCCTAGCTCTAGGGTCAAGTTTTGCCTAGGTGGTCCCAAGGATAGAACCTAGTAGGATCAATTTGACCTATTGAAGTAAAAACTCTTGTTTGATCCTTTCCCCTCACCTTGTCCAGGATAGGAACATCATTGGTTGCTAAATTCCATCCCTGAACCTGGGCTGGGCCCACTTGGCCTCGTGTGGTCCCATTCGGTGTCAAAGGCCTTTCATCAAGGACCATTTGGGAATCCAAGTTCGCAAAGGATTTTAGGGATTAAGAACTTCCTTCATAAGTCTTTTTCTTCTCCCTCAACCCTTCAATCCCCCTCCTTTCTCCCTAGAAGATAAATTCACTTGCTTAAAAGGAAAGCAAGTCCCACTCTTTATTTTATCTTAGGGAAAGGGTTTTGAGGGTCACTTCCCACCTATTCATTGACCTATATGCTACAAGTGACTTCCTAAACTACCGGGACTCGACCCATCGGTGAAATTCCGTGAAGAGAAAGGAGCCTTAGCTGTGGTGACAATGGGCTAAGCCTCCATCGTTTCCCTTGTCCTAGCAGTTGCCCTCTTAGGAACCCCTTTTAGGTCCACTACTAGTTTGAGTGGTAACAAGTTCTTCAAAATTCCATTTGTGAACAACTCTTTGGTAAGCCCACTTTTGCCATATTATAGCTCCAAGATGAGAAGTCCAAGGCTATGGAGGCTGCCCTTCTTCTCTCTGAATCAATCCTCTACAATATAGTGAACTAGGGCTAGTTGGTTGGCCCACTTGACTGTTACTTTAGTCCTTCAACGTCTGCACATCCTTAGGCCCTATACACCTACCCTTCTACAAATTTTGTTGTCCTTCACCAGAACAAGAGTCAGGGCTCTTCTTTGACAGTAACATAACAACCCTCCAACTGTACTTGGACTACCATCAATCTGCCCAACCACAGTCAATTCTTTTTACTGATCTAGGGCCCACAATATTGTCTTCATCTAGGGCTCTTCAAATCTGCCACCTAACAATGGTTTGAGTCCTCTCAAGATCACTGTTCTTGTGTATCGACAATTTGATCTTTATTGTCCAATCTATGAAAAAATATGAACTACTCCTCTTATCATACTTCTACCAATTTGTAGATGACTGAACTAGGGTTACAAATTAGCCACTAACAGTCATTTTACTAATTTTTTATAGGTTTCTTCAGATATTTGTTTAAAACTCTATGGAAAGTCCACCAAAATCAACTCCTCTGCATGTCAATCCATTCTTCATATGGCACATTTCTTCTACATGTGCAATCTTCTGCTCAAATTCCACCCTCCTTTGGATCTATTGTCTCCACACATACTGAATCTACAAACCATCTTCTAGATTTGCGGTCTTTATTGCAGAAATAAACCTCGCTTTAAGGGTCACAACCCGTCTTCTTCTACACAAATTTGTCACAGTCTTAAGGGCATACCTTATGAACTAAACATGCTAGGAAATTGTCCTAACTAGGGCATTATACTTATGTACTTCTAATTGTTGTAGAACAAACCCCACACATAGAAAAAACATGACTCTTGCCTCCATAAGAGACTCGACCTAGCTCATATGGATCCATAGATTCTGGGCATTTATTTGATAGAATCTTGACATGAACTTCAGATCTCAATGTCGACCCTCAAACTAGGGTTAAATCAGTCAATATTACACCTGCGTCGACTTCTGTTATGGCTCTAAATTACAGTGCAAGCCCTCCTCCCTTTATGTTGTTCTTTATCACAGACCTTGCCGCCTACTAACCACCACAAGGCAAGATGGTATCAACCCTCTCTTCTATTTCACGTAGAAAATCTAACCAATGAGATTCAATCTAATCTTGTAATGTACTAAAACAAGATACTGAATCCTTCCTACAATTTTTGGAAACAAAACACGATCGCACAATCACATATAAGTAAGAGAAACAAGTTATCAATCGCACAACACTAGATGTATCTGGGGAAGCAACTGCTCAAAACCCTCTATCTCTATTTTGTATTAAGTCAAGGAATCATGAAACAATACAATGCTTAATCACTCTGCCAATTGTCTCCTGCTGATCTAGGAAAAATCGGTCTAATACTTAGTCAATTCTCAGCCTACCTTTCTCACGCAATTCCTATGGAATTATCTCCATATTAGTTAGGAAAATCGACCTTCCTTGATTGTGCAATCCATCATGGCATCCCAATGACTTTATAATTGCACATGGGAAATTTTCTATAAATATAACTGATAGTTATGTTCCTCTTAACTGTGTTACAATAAGGATGAAGGGTCTTTTTTATTATTTAAAAATAAGATAAAACCCTAAACAACCAAAACCCTAACCCGAGGAGATGTAATACCAAGAGTTTATGGGCCCCGTTGGGGTTAGTTGGGTAGCCAACTTTCCGGGGTCGTAACTTGGTCATATGATCTTCGTTTGACGCACATGATACCTCATTAGAAAGATCTCTCTGAGGACTACAACTGCTAATGCGATTTCTAAGAAATCACCAAACCTTTCATGCCCAAAAAACGTCGTTTGGGGCCTCAAAATGGCTCCAAAAGTTCAGGACCCGAAAAAACTGACAAAAATAGTAAATTATGCTATAATTAAGGAAACTGGAAAACTGAAAGAGACAATGGCGAGGGCCCAAGTGGAATAGGCGGGTGGCCACCAATATCCACCTTGATCACCTTAAATTGAATTTACTGAGCTAACTCAATCATCATGACTTAGTTAACTGACACAAGTTGTTATGGGATGAAATTAAAATTTATTGTCCAATTTATTTAAGTGAAAAATAAATTAGACGCCTCACATTCCTCACTCTTGGTACATCAAAATTCCTCACTAGTGTGGGTGCATTTTTTTTGTCCTTTCTAGTTGCCAATTTCACTGTTTCTTGTTGCAAATTTCAACACTCCCTCTCAGCAAGAAAGGAATTCAATATATATGTAGGTTTTAACCCTGAACAGAAATTATCTACACACGAATCTTATAACAGAAAATAAACAATAGCGAGAGCATAAAACATAAAACAGATAAACACAGAGATTTTCCCCTGGATCCCAAATCGGGACGACCAGCTTGATTTTTCATTATATTTCTTTTAGTGTTACAACACATATATATACATGCCGAAGCATACATAAACCCCAATCCATTAACCCTGGATTAGAACATAACCTTAGTTCCCTTGACCGGATCTACAAAAAATACCAGTGGCCGAAAACCATCGTACCCCAAAACCATGTGCAAAACATGCAAAAAACCATGGACGCGAACTACCCACCGGAAATTAAGGACCAAAAAATTTTCGCCGGGGCGCTGCCCCGGACCCTGACAGGGGGGGCTATCGCCCCCCCGCACGCGTGCTTAGTCGTGGAAAGAATATAACACATACCCAACAATATCCCCATCCGGTACCTTTGGAATGTTCTACACGCTACACTTCTCTAGTGTTGTTTGCACCTGCAAATCCTGAAACTAAATAGCCTTCGAACAACTTACTCAGTATAATGCATCTGTCATCAGAGTCTTCTGACTACTGCTAGCTACTACACCTGTCTAGTACTAGATTCTCTATGCTGCTGCTAACATCTACATCCGTGCCCTTTGAACTATTTATAACTCTGATTTGTAATCCAGTATTTGACATATGTCACTCTGATTTCTGTTGCTGACATCTGACTACATCAATCTAACTGATCCGTCCTACTACTATTGTACTGTAAGCTCCTTGTAGCTAGGTTCGATCCATGAGACACGCCATCTCAATGGACCTTGCCCAAATTTCTTATCTTGGGATTATGTCTACATATCACCCCACCTTACACCTCGACGTATGGATGCTCCCTCTTCCCATCTGGCTCGAAATTTCCCCCTCGTGGAGGTCTCTGCTTGAGTGGAAGCTTCCACTTAGTCTCCTCTCTGCTTCTCCAATTGTGGCAGCTACTCCACAACCTTTTGAGACTGCTTCTCATGAGGATGCATGTTGAGAGGTAATTTATGCTCCCTCTAAACCACCAAGTCTCTAAATTCTGCCTTTCTCCTCAAAGCTTTGCATGCATTTGGTACCTCAAATACATATAGGTTCTTGACGCGCGCACAGTGTAATTGTCCCGACGTTACAAAAAGTTTCTAAAAAGGAGTTGATTTTAAATCGATGATATCTCCCTCATCCGAGCTCCTATTCGACCGATTTGTTTTTCCCATTTGGGTAGATTTTCGCGAGGAATCCAAATATTCTATTTTTTTTTTAAATATTACACCAAAATATTCAAATATTCTTTGCAAACTCGTCGCCCAAAAAATTCTTGCTCTGATACCATGTAGAAAATCTAACCAACGAGATTCAATCTAATCTTGTAATATACTAAAACAAGATATTGAATCCTTCCTACAATTTGTGGAAACAAGACACGATCGCACAATCACATATAAGTAAGAGAAATAAATTATCAATCGCACAACAACATGATGTATTTGGGGAAAGAAACTGCTCAAAACCCCTCTATCTCTATTATGTATTAAGTCAAGGATTCATGAAACAATATATTAATGCTTAATCTCTCATGAGATTCTCCAGCACTATGTCAATTGTCTCTCGTTGATATAGGCAAACTCGGTCTAGTACTTAGCCAATTCTCATCCTTACTTCAGCCTACCTTGCTCATGCAATTCCTAGGGAATCAACTCCTTATTAATTAGGAAAATCAGTCTTCCTTGATTGCGCAATCCATCATGGCATCCTAATGACTTTATAATTGCACATGGGAAATTTTCTCTGAACACAACTGATAGTTATGTTCCATTTAACCTCTGTCTCAAAAGGGTATTCCTCGAAACTGATATGCATGCAACTATTAATAGAAAATTATCAGTTATATGATTGATCACTCATTGTGAATTAAATCTAATTTAATTCACTGTACCTCTCACTAGCTCATCACTCAGTTAGAACTAGTTAAACTGATTTTAACTCATTTAATCGAGTTAATTACACTTTCACCCCCCTAATGCATCAACTTCAACTGGACCTAAAAAATATTAGAATCCCTCTAGATGCCTCATCTTAGACCCTCAAGAACTTGAATTTCTTGAGCTAACTCGGTCATCATAACTTAATTAACTGACACAAGTTGTTATGAGATGAAATTACAATTTATTGTCCAATTTATTTAAGGGAAAAATAAATTAGACGCCCCACATTCCTCACTCCTGGTGCATCAAAATTCCTCACCAGTGTGGGTGCATTTTTTTTTTGTCCTTTTTGGTTTCCAATCTCACTCTTTCTTGTTGCAAATTCAAAATTTCAGAATTTGATGCAGCCTTCACACAAAGACACCATTGAAATCACATGCCCAGATTCTCATGAGAAACCTCTCTTAAGCTCGATCTGCCATAAGAGAACCAAAAATATGCCATCCTACTTCCTAGCGCAAACCGACCCTTAAGGTATGCAACATTCTTCTGAACCCTCACATGATGATCTTGCTCTTGGAGGATGATCATGACCTCCCTTTAGCAACCCTTACTCAGCCCTCGTACTCTACCTATTTTAGGACTACATCTCTCTTCACCCCCTTGATGTGCCAGATAGTGGGAATACATGTCAAACATGCTAAGATGTGCCAAGTGATAAGGCATGCTAAGATGTGCAAGGGTGTGTCAATGCGTGTCAGGTACTGTCAAGACAACAAAAGGGAGAAAAAAGTTAAACTACAAGGAAATGAACACACAAGAGGGTTAATAAGTCATCAATTTACCTTTTCCAAGAGGGGCATGCTAGGCACACCAAAACTAGGTGCCAAGTGCAAAGTATTAGTGCATTCTAAGTGCCAAGTATTCCTTTGTTGCTTCTCATCTACTTTCCAACAATTGATAATCACAAATAAATTTAATATTAAACCATGCCAAATCATACCAAGGCATCTCAACGTATTCCATACATGCTAAGACCTTCCAAGCACCAACATGTGCCAAGTGCCAATATGTGTCAAGGACTAGTGTTATGCATGTTATGAAGTGGAAGGGAATGTTGAAGAGTGCTAAGGTGTGCTAGAGAGTGATAATGCATGTTGATGAGTGTTAAGGATTACTAGGAAAAAACATTAAGGGAGCACTAGGCAAAAATTCATGGAATTTAATGAATATGAGGAACGTGTGCCAGAGACTAGTGTTAATGAGTGTTAGTTGTCATGCCAAGGAGGGACTGACAAGGTATGCTAAGAATTGGTAAGGCATGCTAGGGAATATCAAGGCATGTCAAGAATTCCCAAAGTGTTCTTGGGAGTTCCAGGGTGTGCTAATTATATCACGTGCCAATTAATAGTGCCAAGATATGCCAATACATGGTAGGTGCTAAGGATGTGATGCAGGGTGCCAAGGTATGTCAATATGTGTCAAGGCAAAAAAAGGAAGAACCAATAAGAGGGTTAAAAAGTCAAGACTTTATCTTTTTGAAAAGGGGCATGCTAGGCACACTAATAATAGGTCCCAATACATGCCAAGTGGCATTGTGTGCCAAGTGCTAATGTGTGTCAATGCATTCAACCAAGGTGTTCTAGGGCATGCTAGGGACTATATGCAGCATGCCAACACATGCTAGGAGAGTTCCATGTTGTGCTAGCTCATGCCGCCATGTGCATGGGCGTCAGTGTCATCACGAGATGTTTTAGGTATAAAGATGTTCCAATACATGTGGGGTGCTAAGAAATGTTAGTGTGTGCCAAAGCATTAATTTAAGGCGTGCCCGGATTGGTGAGGATCGTTAGGTATTTCTCATTAATAGAAATGTCAAAGCTTGATTATGTATTAAATAATATATTTCCTACACACAATAGTGGAACTTTATCTAAAGGGAATTTGCTAGATGATAAACTTAATATATATGAATCATGTGTTGACTCATAGGAAATCTCTATTCGACTTGTCATTACTTGAGGGAAATGATAAACACTAATTACTTCTAAAAAAATTGACTGACCCAAACCACTATGGCCTTGGACATATTATAAAAAATACTCCACAATAATGGTATTAAATCGTTAACTTTTGACAAAAAATATATTAACAGGCACATAGCATCATCAAAAACTCATTAGAATGATCAATGATGACGGGCATTTTTTGACCGTCACCAAAAGTAACAAAAAGTGCATTGGTGAGGGTCATTAAAAGTTCGTCACTAGAAGTGTCACCAAAGAGAAAATTAGTGATGGGCCTTTAACGACCCTCACCAAAAGTCTCATTGAAAATGTCTTTGGTGACGAACCATAAAGGACCATCACTATATACACTTATAGTGACAGTTTTTTAATTATCAATGATGACGGACATTTTTTGACCGTCACCAAAAGTCACAAAAAGAGCATTGGCGAGGGTCATTAAAAGTTCATCACTAGAAGTGTCACCAAAGAGAGAATCAGTGATGGGCCTTTAACAACCCTCGCCAAAAGTGTCATTGAAAATGTCTTTGGTGACGGACCATAAAGGACCATCACTATATACACTTACAGTGACGGTTTTTTAAGGACCGTCACCATATGTGACATTGGTGACGGACCTTAAAGGTCCGTCACAAGCATGACCCTCACCAATGTGCTTTTTTCTTGTAGTGAGGCATCCCCATGGAACTGTGGTAACTATTATTATAGGCAAACTCTACCAATGGTAAGTACCTTTCGCACAGAGTCTGATTATCCATGACGTACATTCTTAGCATGTATTCCATAACCTGATTTACTCTTTCATTTCACCCATCTGTTTCTGGATGATATGCAGTTCTCATGTTCAATTGAGTCCCCAATGCTGATTGCAAACTTGTCCAAAACCTAGATGTAAAACGAGAGTCTCTATCAGAAATGATCTTGTGGGTAACCCGTGTAGTCGAATAACTTCACTTATAAAAGCTCGTGCCACATAAGTAACATCATAAGTATCTCTCATTGGGATGAAATGGGAAATTTTCATAAATTTATAAACTACAACCAATATAAAATTGTGTCTCTGTGAAGTGATTGGAAAACCTACGACAAAATCCATATAAATGACCTCCCATTTAGACATAGGGATGTCATGTGGTTGTATGAGTCCTGCTAGGTGGCGATGATCAGCCTTCACTAGTTGACATTCAAGACATTTGGCAAAAAAATGGACTATGTTGTGCTTCATGCCTGCCCAAAAGAAAAGTTTCTTCATGTCAACATACATCTTCTTCACTCTAGGATGTGCACAATAGAGTGCTCTATGTGACTCTTCAAGGATGGTTCTTCTTATACTTCCTTCCTTAGGGATGTGCATTCTTCCTTGAAATCTCAATAGTCCATCTGGTTCAAGGACACAACCCTCAAACTTTGGTTCTATATACTTCCCACTCTGGAGTGCTGATATAACCTTCAGATACCAACTATCTTCAAATAGTTTTTCCAACACATGTTCCCTCAAATTAAGCCTCAAGGGTACTAAGGATAAGGTTTGTGGCCTCCTGCTTAGTGCATCAACCACCACATTATCCTTTCCCTTAATGTATGAGATCCAAAAATCATACTCACTCATGAATTCACTCTATTGCCTTTGGCTAACATTAAAATCTTTCTGAGTGAAGAGGTACTTCAAGCTCTGATTACCAGTTCTTAACTCAATGCTTCTCCTAACGAGGTAATGTCTATAGAGTTTTAAAGCTAACATCACTGCTAGTAATTCTAAATCGGTTGTAGCATACAATTCTTCATGTTTCTTCAACTTTCTGGATGTGTAAGCTATTAATCTGCCTTCTTGCACCAACACTGCTCCCAATGATTTCCTTGAAGCATCTATGTAGATCATGGAGTCCTTTTCCATGTTAGGCATTCGAAGGATCGACGCACTAGTTAGTAACCTCTTTAGTTCGGTGAATGCACTACCACATTCATATTCACATTCACATTCAGGGTTTTGAAATCTTTGAAAACCCTTACACAAATCTGTGATAATAACCTACTAGCCTCATGAAGCTACACACCTTATGAGAATTTTTCGGCATTGGCCAATTCATTATGGCCTTTACTTTTTCTGGGTCAACTAATATCTCTTCTCCTGAAATGATGTTCCCAAGATAATGAATTTTCTTTTGAAAGAAGGAAAATTTTGACAAATTTCCATATAATTGATTTTCCTTTAATAAGGTTAGCACAACCCTTAGGTGCTCTTCAAGCTCCTTTTCATTCTTGGAATACACCAGAATATCGTCTAGAAATACTTGCACAAATTGGTCCAAATATTTCTTGAACACACCATTCATGAGACTCATGAATAGTTCTGGTGCATTGGTTAAACCAAATGGTACAACTACGAATTCATAGTACCCAAATCGAGTCCGAAATGCAGTTTTTGGGATGTCACCTTCTTTAATACTCAATTGGTGGTATCTAGATCGTAGATCGATCTTTGAGAAAACAATTTCTCCCTTCATTTGGTAAAATAAGTCATTTATTCTAGGTATTTGGTACTTATTCTTTATTGTGGCTCGATTCAAGTCCCTATAATCTATGCATAGCCTTAAGGACCTATCTTTCTTCTTGATGAAAATTATTGGTGCAACTCGAGGTGAAATACTAGGTCTAATAAATCCCAAGTCTAAAATATCTTTTAACTACATCTGCAACTCAAAAAGTTCTGGGGCTGTCATCCTGTAGAGTGTCTTGGAGATTGGTTCTGCACCAGGTTTAAAGTCGATTGTGAAATCAATCTCCCTCATAGGTGGTAATTCAGGTAATTCCATAGGGAAAACATCCTTGAATCCTAACAAAACTAGGAACTGATCTAGGGAGGGTCCTTTTTGGTCACTTACAGCCTCAACCACATATAGTTTACAACCTTTTTGGAGACAAATTTTTACCTTCATTATGGATATGAATCATAGGGACACTCCTCTCTTGATACCAAAAATCTCAATTGACCTACGTTCATCATTTAAACAAATAACCTTATTTTTGAAATAGTCTACCAAATCTCTATGAGCTACTAGCCAGTCCATTCCAATGATTACATCGTACGTCCCTAGTGTTGTGACGTATGCCTTCAACTTAGTTGTACACACCCCTAGGTTCACTTGAAATTGATCAACATTAGGTCCTACCACTTGTTTTACCCCAGAAGCCATTTCGACTTATTTAAATTCATCGTGCTCATAGGCTAACAACCCACATTTTTCTAATGCAACTAGTGAAATGAAACTATCTCTAGCACCAAAATCAAACAAAATTTTAAATTTTACATTATTTATCATACCTTCGGTTTCTACCACGACAAACTGGTGTTCAACTTGTTGGTTATCAACCTCTTCATAGATTCAATGGTGGTTGCTTGCCTCCCCCATTGGTGTTTTTCCTTCTCTATGGTTTTTACCTATTCATAACTCATAACAATCACGTTGGTAATGAGGTCTCTCGCATCCCGAACAAGTGATGCGAGGTAGAATTCGAACAAAATTTTGTGGAGTTTTTTGGAAAGTGCCCCTTCCCCTGAGACTCCTACCCTTACTTTTGGTTCCTCTTGTTTTACCCTTATTTGCATGAGTCCTCGAAGCTAGTGGTGAAGCTGCATTGGAAACCATTTAAATCCCCATTTTCGGCGTTTTGGGCACAACCCTATTTCCATATGGCGGTGGCCTTAAACTTCCTCCCCCCAGAGAAGGTACAAGGGGCCTTCCCCATCAACCTTTTTTGTTATGGAAAAATGTTTTTTTTTTCCACCTTTTAATTCTAAGTGCTCTTCAAGATAACGAGCATGTTCAATAGCTTCTGCAACTGAGGATGGTTTCCACATCCATACCATTGCCATAATCTTAGAGCTCAATCCATAAATGAAATGACCTGCTTAGCGCTGATCAATGTCCATGTAGGAGACATACTTGACCAATTCCATGAATCTAATCTCATATTCCTCTACTGTGCAGTTTCCTTGTACCAAAGCATGGAAGGATCCTACTTGTTGTTCTTCATAATATGATGGTAGGTATTTTTTCCTAAATCTCTTCTCAAATAACTCCCAGGTAACTGTGTCAGGAGTGAGGTGTAGTTGACGCTCTAAGCTACCCCACTAGTTCAGGGAACTATCTCTAAGTTGTAATATCACTATTTTATCTTTTGCATTGGAAGTATAATCTCTTAGTGCAAAGCACCTTCTCATTCCCTCTAACCATGCTTCTTCTTGTTCACAAGGACATCCTCTAGAAAACTCTAGGAGCTTAATCTTTTGGAGATCCCTAGTAATATCTTCGATTGGAAGTCCTCTATCAGAGTCTCTTTATCCCTCGATATTTCCAAACCCTGATGGAGGGTGCTCCACTTCCACCTTAGTTGTTTGGCGCCCTCTTAAAGTCTCATTAATTGCTTCTAGGGAGTGTAAGATACGAGCCAACTCTGGTGATGGCAATGGGTTATTTGTAGGAGTTCCTTGTGATCACCCTCCTTGACCTCTATTTCCTCACGTCCTCACCATTTTAAATTGTCCAAATATCTGTACGACACACAATACTTATTAGCGTAACTTAGGACTTTGTCAATTTTGTTTTTCTCGACTCACGTATGTTTTGCGAAATGATAGGTGTAAGTTTTACTTTTAATATGATTGTAAAAGTGTGTTACTAATACTAAGAATATCCTCATGTATCTCCTAAATCCTCTCTCATCACTGGCTAAGAAAGTGTTGTGATGCACCATTAGTCATTCTCATATACCTTTAGATATGCATAAACAATCATCCTAAATCCACATTGTATATTTTGAGCATTCACATAAACACTAAATTACCAATTTTAATCACATTATTATAACTAAGTGTCTTTTTGAAATCCCATGGTTATTTTAAGTATCTTTGTGTTTTTAAAGTATGTACCTAACACTCTCAATTGACTCAATACTATCATTATGGTTAGATATTTACTATCCAATTGATGTATATAGAATGACTAGTGCTACATGTTTGAAGATAACAATACTGTATATTGTTTTAAAAGTGGTTCTAACATATCAATCAATTGTTGTTCAACTTTGACTACTTTAATGTATTAACACACTGAAAAACATATGCAGTTTAAGACAAGTAAAATCTAGTAAAAGGAAAAGAGAATTATGTTTTGTGCAGTGCAATGGAGCTTGGATCTTAAAGCTTGTATTGTCTCGGGCCACATGTTTTTCTTTTATAGGTGGTGTATATATATATATATATTTGAATACTTTTCATTTTAGATGAAAGAAAATCATAATATATATAAATAGTAGTTATAGATTAACATCCATTTTACTATATAAATTAAAATAATAATCCCTAACCATATTTAAATTTAATTAATAGCACATAAAAATTTAATATGAATATTCATACCATTTTACCATGGATATTATTGACTTCTAAATAAGCTTCCTTATAATACCATGGGCTAATACCATGGCTTATCAATACCACATAACCAAAACTATAACTCATTTCAAAATAAAATAAAATAAAAATAAAACTTAATGTATATTTTCATTTAATTTAATTTTATAACATTTTTCAAATTATACAATATACCAAGATGGTGAACCACAAACATTCACCACTATTTTACTATGGATATTTTAACTTGTAAATAGGCTTCGTTACAAAACCAAGGGCCAATACTATGGGCTATACCAAGATGGTGAACTATGGATATTCACCACTATTTTACCATGGATATTTTAACTTGTAAATATGCTTTGTTACAAAACACTAGCCAATACTATGAATTATCAATAATCCTTACATTCCCCCATATATATATATATATATATAATTTCAAATTAAATAATACTAATTTCAAACTATGATATTAACCATTAATTTTTTTTAAAATTGTATGTCTAATGGTTTTCCATGAAATAAGCAATTGATGTATACTATCTAATTTAAAAATATATATATAAAAATATCAAATATTATTAATATTTTCCCATTTAAGGTGAACATATAAAAATACCATATATAACTAATAAATAACTTGAATTATTATTATTATTATTATTATTTGAATTAAAATATATAAATTGATTTATAACAAGTTTTTTTGGGCTCAATCACCACTTTATATAACAAGTTTTTTTTTTTTTTTTTGGGTCAATCACCACTTTCTATATGTTATATTAACAGAGGTAAAGTATAATTATATCATATGGAGAATCATATACAATGTTTTTTTTGGTTGGTAATGAGAAAATATAAACCTTAAAAGTAACATAATACTTTTCCATATATATATATATATATATATATATATATATATATTTGTTTCATTAATTTTATTGGTTAATTGGGCCATCATATCCCATATTGTCCAATAACTATTGAAAGGAATAGAAAGAAGAGATTAAAACTAACTTTTAAAAGGTACAAAATCACCGAGAGATGTTATTATAATATAAAACATTTAGAAGAAACTAGATATTGTAACAAACTTTTGATCAATAAAAATTGAGAAGGGAATTCAGCGGGGTGAAACCATAGCGTAAGAGATGGGATTTTTTTTAATAGATTGACATGTAAATTGTAACCAATTGGTTCCCTTTGTCGGCAGTAAATGAAATTAATTGATTCCCATAATGGAAGAAACTATAAAGGAATAACGGAAAATCTTGTATGAGTCGCAGGTATTAAGTGATTGCAGAAAAGGTGCATTGAAAGCTGCATTTAGGTTCATTGTTCATGCATTATGTAACTAAAAGCTACTCTGTAGAAAAGCGTGGCAGGAAATAAAATGGATCGCCTGAGTTAAGGCGTTTCTCGACACTTCTATGCGCAATTTGATATAGATACGGAGGCCAACGATTCAACGTTAAACCAATAGGCAAAAAAAAAAGTCCAGCTCCTGAAAATTTCGAGCCTGTAGCTGTGGAAATCAATAATAATATTATGGTTGGAAATCAATAATAATATTATTATTATTTCGAGCCTGTAGATGTGGAAAACTAGCTTAGTTGTACTATCCATCTCTTCTACCAATGTTATGGTTATGTTATTTAAGCTTTGATTTTCTAATAGGTAATCTCTTATGATTGGATTTTTTTTTTTTTTAAATTTCTGGGGAGCTTTGAACCCCAATACAACATTAACATGGTAACAACAAAGAGAGTTCCTGAGTTCTGTATCTCCACAACGTCTTTGGGAAACTCCCAGTCGAGGTAGAGGCTGTAAGAATCATATTGCCATTGCTATTACTTGGAAACGGTGATGGTTGAGTTTATGAACACCTTGCGCCGGAAGGCATTTTTGGCCATTAAAGCGAAGGTAGTAGCATTCGATCCCCTGTCGCAGATAGAAATGAGTGTCTTGAGAGAGTGGTTTTTATTATGCAGGGCTAGAGTGAATTTTGCAGGTTTAACATTAGCAGGCTCTGATACTATGTGTGTGTGTGTCCAATAACCCACTTTCATGTGGGGATCAAGGCTTTCATGAGAAAAAGTTCGACTTAAAATAATGAAATGTTAATATGCTTTTAACGAATATTAGATTATTTATATTGGGCCATCATTTTAATGCATCATCATTTACTCATTTTTCTATATAGAACAATATGTGTTTTTATTTATATATTTTGGGGAGTTGTTCTTAATTTTCTTAGGATTCATATTTTGATCTAGGTGTTTTTGGGTTGGTGGGTTTTAGGCCTGTCCCAGATCTTTTAACAAAACTTAGAATTATTATTTCAATTAAACATAATAAGAAGAAAAATAGTCTATTTATAGCTCAACATTTATTTGATGATAACATACAAGTAAAATTCATTTGCAACACATTAAACAAGTAAGAAATTTCATTGCAGCGATTTAAATAAGTAATCAACAATCGAATAATACATGTATCAATAGTTGGGTTAAGATGCTCCTGATTCTGTTGAAACGCTCTTGTTGGGCCACCCGAATAGATTTACCTCCCAGCCAACTAGGAATGATTTCCTAGCCCAGGGAACCTCCACAGGCTCCCCAACCCTCCGAGCCTAAGTCCAACCAGCTGTGGTGTGTCCAAGTTAGAATCAACACCCTCCAATATGTCTAAGTTTGATTCCTCTCATTTTCTGTTCATTCTCTCTCTTCTCTTTCTCCACGTTTCTCCTCCAAAATAAATTCCTCTAATGCCAAAACAAAGACCAAGGATCCCTCCCCCCCTTCTCTCATCCTCTTTCCCTTTTATGTCTCTTCCTCTCATCCACCTCAACTACTTACCATTAATTTCATGACTAACACTTCATTCTTTCAATTTATTAACCTTGAATTTCTTGCCATATCTTATCCAAAAGTAGATATGAATGTAGATAATTGATTTAGAAATAAATGAGAGAAGATAATACTTTATCTAAAAATTTATTTGAGAAGACATATTGGGTATACAAAATCTAGATATTTGATTTAGAAATAAATAAGAGAAGACAATACCTTATCTCAAAATTGATTTGAAAAGACACATTGGGTATACAAAATCTAGATATTAGATTTAGGAATAAATGAGAGAAGACTATACCATTTCTAAAAGTAGTTTTGAGAAGACATATTAGAAATGGAATAACGAATAATAAAATTCATATCAGTAAAATAAAATAAAAGTACAAATTCACAAGTGTAGATATTACTCAAAAATTATAAGTCATTATTTACAGATTAGTTAAACACTAATCAAAATTTTCCTTATAAGATCAAGTGGGGCATTACAATTTCAAGCACAAATCGCAAGTTCTAAGCCAAAAAGTGCGAGTTCCAGATCCAGGATCTTTGGACGACAGATTGCGAAATTTTTTTCCATCTCTGGTGCGACTGATACCTATTACCTGCGAAAAACACCTGAAAACGCACAGAAGTTGGAATTTTTACTGTTTTAAGGCATAAAAGTTAAAAACAACATCAAGAGACTAAAAATAGCTTAAGAAAAACCCTAGTTACTGAAGCTATTGGTCATGAAGGGATCTGAATAAACAACTGTGGAGTCACCAATTGTTATCGTAAATTCTTAACGCAAGTGTACAAGAAGAGATCACTTTCGCATGACAAACAACCCTAACAACAAAGATGGTTGCTTAACTTCTTTAGATCTACAAGTGATAGTTAAAACAAATACTACCAGAAACCCGATTTATGTAGTAAAAGTAGTTAAATAGTGAAAGGAAATAATAAATGCTCCATACATCCAATGTACAAGACAAGATATAAAGAATTTTATATGTATTATAACACCTGGGAAGGGAACAAAGAATGATGTTACTAGTACCCCTTAATGGGATGGGTTCCTGGCTATCCTCAATGCTTCAGATCTAGATATAACTACTTGGAATATTTTACTATATTTTGTTGGAGGGAAAAGACATTTAAATTGGTTAAATACCTTTATTTATAAATAATAAACAAATAAATGATTTATTTATCATTTCAAGAAAGGAGTTAATGTAATATTCTGAATAGGAAATAAACAAAAATATAAAACAACATAAACAATAATTACAGCAAATAGAGAGACATCATGAAAAACACTGCAAACATGGAGAAACGATGAGCCATTTTATTATAATATGAAAGAAAAAAATGTGTACAAAGGTGATTAGAATGATGGCACCTTGGCTTGCTCAAGGAAAGCTGAAAATACTCTTAGAATCTCCCAGTGAATGGTTGCTCCCTCTATGACTGCGTAACTCCTGGATGCTGCTGCCAGAATTGTTGCCTTGTCTGGAATGGAGCTGCTCTTTGGGGTTATTCCCCTGCTTAGAAAAATATGAAACTACGGATATGAGCTCTCCTTCAATAACCCAGAAAAACCCAGGAAGGAATCTCGGAATGGCTGACCCCAGAATTTGACCTCCCTTGCAAAATTACGCACTCCAGGTGCATACGTTGGCCTTGAATTGATAACTTAAAAATGATAGCCTCCTCCTACTTCAAAATATGATTTGTGAAGGGTTGATGCCTTCACAATACTCCCAAGATGAAATCCCTGATCTCCCTTCTCTCCCAGTGCTGCCTCCTCCCAAGACTGCGTAATCCCTGAGTGTGACTGCGCTGCTTTAGTGACTGCGTGCTCCTGGTTGAAAGGTGCTACGTACTCTGATCTAGAAAACAATGGTGGATCTCCTCACCTAAGCGGATACTTGAATTCCTCGGAGGCTGAGGTTTGGATCTCCGCTCGGAGACACCCGCGTGCTGAACAACACTTGCAGACTTCATTAAACAACGTAAGGCAGCTCCAACTCATAAGCAACCTCCCCTATCCTGCAAATCACCCTGTAAGGTCCATAGAAGCGGGGCTTGAGCTTCTCGACCCACTTCTACTTCAACATGGACTGCCAGTATGGATGAAGTCATAGGTAGACCAAGTCCCCTACCTCAAACTTCCTCTCTACCTATCCTTTGTCGGCATATAGCTTCTACTGGTTCTGTGCTGTGGCTAAGTTATCCTTAAGAGCCTGGAGTATATCCTGACTCTCTTGGATCCAATCCTTGGCCCTAGGGGCATTTCTATCTCCAAACATAACATCGGAAAAAGTCAGAGCATGATATCCGCACAAAGCATAAAACAGAGACATACTGATAGACATGTGGAAACTGGTGTTGTAGTAGTATTCTACCAAATGCAGCCAATGTAGTCAGGCCTTCTGCTGCCCCGTGACATAGTTTCGCAAGTATCCCTCCAGCCACTTGTTAACTATCTCTGTCTGCCTGTCTGTCTGAGGGTGATATCTATTACTTTTAGTCAACTATGTACCCACCAAATGAAAGAGCTCCTGCCAAAAGCTGCCCATGAAATGACTATACCTGTCACTAACGATGGTATTTGGAAGACCATGCAATCTGAAAATATCATGGATTGAATAGCTCTGCCACCTGTGTAACTATGTACCGTGCTGATATGGCGAAGAAGTGAGCATACTTTGTCAATCGATCAATGAACACAAAGATGAAATCCTTGCCCTGCACCATGGGAAACCCAATGACGAAGTCCATCAAAATGTTTTCCCACTTTCCTTCTGGAATGGGAAGCGACTGTAGTAATCCAGTTGGGTGGCCCATCTCCCCCTTGTTCCTCCAACATACCTCGCACTCTCGAACATGTTGGAGTACGTCCTCCTTGAGGCCTCTCCAAGAGAAGTCGTCCCTGATAGCCCTGTATGTCTTTGTGAATCCCTGATAGCCTGATAATGGTGAGTCATGGGTGGCACACAATATCTTCTCCTTGAGCTGAGAATCCCCAGTCAAGAAGATCTTATCCCTGTAGTAAATAAAATTGTCCATCACTCTGTACCTGTCATTTGTGACCTAACCATCCAACACCTCACAAGAAAAATGGTCCTTGGAATACTCTACCAGTAGCTAAGCCCTCCAGTCCGTGTCTATGCTTCTCAAGGACAACGTTTTCTGGTCTACGTGATAGAGCATCGACCACCACATTGTTATTCCCTTTGAAATACTCAATGTCAAAATCATATGCCTGGATCTTACTGACCCACTTCTACTACCTCTCCTGTAACTGATTCTGCTCTAGGAAAAACCAGAGGTTGTTGTGGTCAATCCTCACCCGAAACTTGTTGCCCGCCAGGTACTGCTCGAACTTTTCCAGTGCATGCACAATGGACAACATCTCCTTGTCGTATATAGGATACAACATCTCATGTGACAACAACTTTCTTCTCTCGAAAGCTATAGGGTGGCCTCCTTGCATCAAAACTGCTCCCAATCCCTCTCCTAAAGTATCACACTCCAAGATGAAGGGTTGTGTGAAATCCGACAAATCCAACACTGTGCATCTACTCATCACCTCCTTGAGCCTGTCAAAGACTCTTTGCACTGTATCATTCCAACTGAATGCCCCCTTTTTGGTGAGATATGTGAGGGGTGTAATAAGTTGGGAAAATCCCTTGACAAACTTCCGGTAGTAGGTGCAGATGCCTACAAACCCCCAGAGTTCTGTCACATTCTTCGGCTTTGGCCATTCCCGGATGGTCTGAATCTTCTCCTCATGGACTCTCACTCCATCCACACCAATGATATTCCCAAAATAGAGCATCTCTGTCAACCCAAACTCGCACTTGGAGAGCTTAGTGTAGAAATGTTTCTCCTTCAAGATACACAGTACAACCTAAATGTGTTATAAGTGATCCTCCCAAGGGCGACTATATATAAGGATATCATCGAAGAACACCATCATTAACTTCCTCAACTGACCAAGAAATATGTGGTTCATACAAGACTGGAAAGTGGCCGGTGCATTGGTTAGCTCGAAGGGTATCAACCAAAAACTCAAAATGGTCGTAATGGCATATGAAAGCAGTCTTAGGGACATCCTGGTCCCTCACTCGAATCTGATGGTAGCCTGACCTCATAACAATCTTGGAGAAGAATTTTAATCCCCTCAGCTCATCCATGAACTCGTTAATCCACATAATAGGTTATCAGTTCTTCATCATTTTATTGTTGAGAGCCCAGTAGTCGATGCACATCCTCAGTGTGCCATCCTTCTTCTTCACCAATACATCAGAAGAAGAAAATGGGCTAGTACTGGGCCGGATGTGTCCCATTGCTAAAAGCTCATGAATGGATCTATCAATATCATCCCTGTAATATTTGGGATTCCTATAGGGTGTGGTGATCACAACCTGAATGCCCTACTCTAGCTCAATGGTATGCGCAAACCCCCGGTTTGGTGGTTGTCCTGGTGGTATATCCCAAAAAAAGTGGAATACCTGTCCAAAATCGACTGCACATCTGGGTGAAATACCTACCCTATGGCCCCTACCTCCAAGATATGAAACTCCACTGACCACTCTATGTATCCCTTCCGAAATTCTGCCTCCATTCATTGTGCTGAAATGGTCTGTGGAGGATATGTGTGCATACCTCTAATCATCATATGCTTACCATTCTTCTTGTCTGCCCACTCCATATCCAAGGTCTCCCAGTCTGTGGTGACCTTCCCTGGCATGATTAACCACTGCACTCCCATCACCACATTGGTGTCTAGAATGTCGATCACACAAAAATGATCTGTCATCGTATAAGTCCTCATGGTCACTGCTAATTCCAGAACGTATCTGGTACACTGCATAGTTCTCGAACCTGGTACTAGTACTAAGAAGCCATCAAAGCTCTCTGTCTATATGCCCCTCCTCTCTAATAGCTGGGCATCAATAAAGTTGTGAGTGGCCCCACTTTCGAATAGAATTAAAACACGTTGTCCCTGAATGGTGCCTTGGACATGCAGTGTCAAATACTTCGGAACCCATCGCAAAGATGAAAGGACCCCTCTTGTGGGTGCAAACACTACTCCTCCTGCTCCTGGGGGAGGAGGTAGTGGATGATGCCCTCTCTGCACTACATCACTGGCCTCTGTCTTTATCCCCTCATAGACATCTTCTTCCCCTTCACTGTCAGAGAATACCTCTATGTAATTTTCCTTCCCTTCGACAAATCGATGACCTGATGCCCATGGCTCCTGGCATGTGAAGTACAAATTCATCCGTCTCAAGTCTCTCTGGGTATCATCGTCCAAAGTCCCCCTACCTTGGTTCCCCTTTGGCAGTGGAACTCGCATGTCCTTCCCCTTTGGCTGAAATGTCGGTCTCTGGGGGAAAGGAGCTCTGGTCCTGGGCAAAGCATCCTTAAAATCTCTGGTCCTCCCTACTACATCCTGAAGTGTAGCAGACCTCATGGATCTGACTAGCCCATGCAGAGGTTTTTCCAACCCGTCAATGAACATGTAAATCCTCCTAGCCGAGGAAAAGTTAGGTACCATCACTAAAAGCCTTAAGAACTCGGAAATGTAAGTTTCTAGGTTCCTGGTCTGCTTGAGCTTGGTTAGCTCAACAAAATTCTCTTCTGGATTCCTTCGGTCAAACCGCTCCATCAATATCCATGTAAACTTTTCATACGCTCACTATGAATAACCCAGTGTGTCCATCCCGTGGAACCACCAGTCATGGGCCTCTCCCTCAAGGTGCAGCACTGCCACCTTGATGGCCTCTCCCTCGGCCCTCTGATTAAGCTGAAAATAAATGTCCAGCTTCTCCACCCAAGCTTTTGCTAAACATTTAGAAGACCGGTCAAATGTTGGCAATAAAAACCTTCCCACGTTACGTTGCAGCTCACCTCCCTGCATGTACCAACCACCTCTGTTCTGTTTGCGAGATTTGTTTTCCTTATTGAGCTGGAAAAAATCATGGAAAGTGAGAGATTCACCAAACTCTCGCCCATAAGACTGATACTCTGCAAAATAATCCACCAAATGAACCACCTACGGTTCCTGAGGTCCTCCTGTCTCGGTGCCCGTCGTCAAGAATTTCGGCATCATAGAACATGGGGGAGTGTGTGGTACAACCTGCTGCGCTATGGCCTGCTCCTATATGTGATGAGAAGTGTCGGATCCCTCAACAATGTGGAAACCCCTTGGGGTTTCACATTGTCTTTTATCCATGGAAAAATTCTGACCCATTTCCTCTATCCTCCTCGAGAGCTCCTGCATAGATTTCAGGAGGAGATTCCCGAACTCCTTCCCGTCATCTATTTCTTTAGCCATAGGTACTTCCTCCTCTGCATCCACCGCTAGAACACGATCCCATACTCCAAAAGTGGCCTCGCATCTCCGATCTCAGCTCCTGTACCTCCTTTCCCGGTAAGTGATGTATTCCTTTCCTCTGGGTGTCATAGATTGATCTACTCCATAGGCTGAGCCAAGTCTATAAGCTTTGATGCCACTATAATATTCCAAATAGGAAATAAACAGAAATATAAAGCAACATAAACAATAACTACAACAAATAGAGAGACATCATGAAAAACATTGCAAACATGGAGAAAATCTGAGCCATTTTATTATAATCTGAAAGATAAAAATGTGTAAAAAGGTTATCAGAATGATGTCACCTTGGCTTGCTCAAGGCAAGATGAAAATACTCTCAGAATATCCTAGTGAATGGTTTCTCCCTCTATGACTGCGTAACTCCCAAATGCTGCTGCTACTGTTACCGAAACTGCTTTCCTATCTAGAATGGAGCTGCTCTTTGGGGCTATTCCCCTGCTCAAAAAAATATGAAACTCTGGATATGATCTCTCCTCCAATAACCCGAAAAAACCCAGGAAGGAATCCCGAAATGGCTGACCCCAGAATTTGACCTCCCTTGGAAAATTACATACTCCAGGTGAGTACGCTGGCCTTGAACTGATAAACTGCAAATGATGGCTTCCTCCTACTGCAAAAGATGATTTGTGAAGGGCTGATCCCTTCACAATATTCCCGGGCTAAAATCCCTGATCTCCCTTCTCTCCCGGTGCTACCTCCTCCCAAGGCTACGTAATCCCTGAGTGTAACTGCACTGCCTTAATCACTGCGTGCTCCTGGTTGAAAGGTGATGCATACTCTACTATGAAAAACAATGGTGGATCTTCTCACCTGAGCAGGCACTCGAAGTCCCCCAAGGCTGAGGTTGGGATCTCCGCTCGGAAACACCTGCATGTTGAACAACAATTGTAGACTTCACTAAACATCATAAGCCTTCTCAATGTTTGAAAGAAAGAAAATTAGAAGATGCATAATAGAATGAGTGAATGGTTAGTGTCCTCTTCCTTGTATGCTTGAGAGCCTAGCTCTCCCTTGGTCCCCACTCAACTGCGCTGTCCCTCCTTGGCCATGATGTCCCTACTAAGTGCGTTGTCCTGGCCCACACTGCCACTTCGTTGCCTGGCTCACGCTGCCTTCATGTTGTCCCTCTCCCTGCACTGTCACTTGGCTCCCCTAGGCCCCATGCTGTAATCTGAATTTGTCTAAGTGATTTTAGGGAGTTATTTTCTCGTAAGTGTGGGTTATGGGTCCCATCACCCCCTTTATTTCCCGACTAACATTAGAAAGGCAAAATTTGAACAAAATTAATATTTCCAATTAGTTGTTGCTAATTGGGAATATTACGGTTAAGGAATAATTTAAGAAATAATGATTTGTTTAATTATTTCTAGGTGTTTTAGTCAAATTTAACAAGGAATAATAACTAAATAATGATTTAATTAATTACTCTTAGAGAAAAATAAGAAAAACAATGATTTATCTAATTATTTCTCATAACGGGGTTAAATATGACCTCGAATATTATTTAAACATTGGTTTAATTAATTATTCCTAGAGGAAAATCAAATAAATAAGGATTTATTTAATTATTCCTCATGGGTTTTCCTATTTGAACCAGAAACAACTTAATAAAATATGGTTTATTAAATTATTTCTTATAGTGAAAACAATTTTACGATGGTAAAATTGGTCTTACATGGTGTACTTCGATCCATCTAATTGTAAATGGTTAGATGACCAAAAATTGGTGTAATAGGGTCCTCAGAGGAAGGGGGTTGGGGTTGGTTTATGATATTCCATATAAAAGTGGCAAATAAGGTCACATGCATAATTAGACTAGTAAGTTAATCCTTTCCTTTGTTTGCAATATTAGGAGGATATACAAATAATGCAAATATTCTAATTATATCATTTCAAAATTTTGTCTAGTGTTGGATTTCTCATGGTTTAAAAGTTTTAGGTCACTACTAGCAAGAATAAGATCATCAACATAAAGAAAACGTTTTATGCTAGATGGTTACCTATTTTCTTCATATATAAATTGGGGTTCAAATGACATCTAAAAAGGATGATTTCTAGAAAAAAAACCTATCCAGTCTAACATACCAAGGATAAGGAGCTTTCTTAAGACAACAAAGAGATTTATTAAGGTGGAAAACAAGGTTAAAATCATTATTACTATTCTTAACTATCCCAATTATGTTTACAGAGAACATAGGCAACACAAAAACCATCTAAATAGGGAAATGAGAAGAATATCAATCACCATAGCCTGCTTACATAGTTGTTATAATGGGTGATAGTTTAAATGATCAAATCACTCATGCCAAAGTTTTCTTAAGTCATTGCTATGAGAAATAAAAGATAATAAAAATTATGATGATCCAAATTTTTCTAATCTAACCTAGCAATAGTGTCAACAATTTCAATTGCGAGGACATGCTTAGGATCTTGTAAATCATTGATTACAATTTGGTGAAGTGAAAAATACATTTGTTGTGGTATGTTTGGTGCACGTATGTACAAAATCACACCAACTTAGGTGGTGTGGTTTACCCTGTTAAACTATTGGTAATAGGAAGAAAGAAGTGGAGTCAATAAGCATATTATATAGAGGAAAAATAATGCAAATGTAAACTAAAAACTAAACATAAATAAACAGAAGCTCTGAACGAGTCAAATGACAACAATAACGCAAACGGTGGCTCTAGGCCCCTCTTATTGAGCATTGGTAGTAAGAAGAGTGATACTTTACCCTCTTGCCAAAGGGCCCCTAGAAAATGGTTCTAGGTCCCGATGCAAGGATGTTTTTATCCTAAGCTTGCCTCAGTGAAATCTCCCTCTCTCTCTACTGTGTGGACTGAAATTGTTGGGTGGCCAACAATTGAGTCCCCTCTATCTTCAGCTCTGGGTCACACACTGCTGGTATTTCTTGGGCAATTCTGGCCAACAAAACAATGTGATCACCCATTCTTCATCTCATGGTGGATTTATATAGGCAATTTCAAATCCTCCTTCCCTCTCTTGGTACATGGCAGATGGTGACCCAAGAGAGGGGTATGATTCCTTTGTGTGCTCCAAATATTCCATTGTGTGCTCACGTAGTGTCTAAGGAGGTGTTGGTGGCTGTCCTTAGGCGGCTTCAAGTAAGGAGTGTCTTGTCCTTTGCTTTGTGTGGTCTTGGATAGTGAAAATTTTCCACTTTTAGGAATGCGTGCATATCGGGAAAAAAGGCAAGCAAAAGGCGCTCTTCTCAAAGGATAATGCACACAAATAACATTTAAGACTAGTTCAAATTTGATTTTCCTCAAACCTTAGAGATTTTTAGATACTTTTCGAATTCTGTAATGTCTTCCAGCCCTGTAAATCCTTTGGCTTGACATTAATTAATGTCATCTTCTGCTGTATGATTTTCCAGTGCTAACAATTTCCCCCTAATGTGTGAGGTCTAGGAAAAACTGTATAGCGGAAATACATTATAGTTTCTTTTCTGTATCATGCATAAAGAGAGAGAAACCTATGTGAAGCCTTGGAATTGAAAACGCCCTACACCATTTCCAAGAATGACCATGGCCTAAGGGATCCCTATAAGAAATTAGAATTTACAATATATACAAATTTTCAATGAGACGAGCATGTCCCATGCTCGTGATGGTGTGGCTAGTTAAACAAAATTGTCAGATTATATATTTTGTCTGTGTCACTACTATGGTAGTGATGTTGGTGGTTGTTGACGACAACTATTGACGCCCTCAGGGGCATTTTTTCTTTGAAAATAGGTGGAATGTGGTACCCATATTCATAAACTTGGTATGGCATATAGCTGCGCATTGTACACATAGGTGCTAGCTGGGACCTTCCCGTGTAAGCGTTGTTGACAGAGACACTTATGGAGGCATGGGTCTTCGATGGATCTGATCAAATTGCAATGGTTGTAAGGTACGATACCATCTTGACATGAAATATTTTGTCTTAGTCAAATGTTAGGAGGATCGATGACATCTGTGGACAATGATGTCTCCCACAGTGCCACCCGAGGATGCCCCTTTGTGTGGAGAGGGGTGATCCAAGATATTGCTTCCTTTTTGGAATATGGGTGTTGAAGTCGACAAAAAGGAAGCCTCAACCGAACGAGAGGTCGCTGATAAGAGGGATCGGGGACCTGGATGTGGTGGGTTTAACATAGACATGTTGGTGAGGGGTGACTGAAAATTGGTGATGGGGATTCTGTGGCTTGAGGTCGGAGTATACTTAAGCAGCTTGGCGACAGTCATAGTTATTTCTGAAGGGGAAAATCCCTAGAGTCAGTAGGACTTCCAAGGCGGGTGTAAACCGACTATGAATGTCATGATGGTTTGTGCGTGGGGATCAAATACTCCGACCAAGGGTCTTCAGGGACTGCTGCCATGGGAGAAAAGATGAAATGAGAGGGTGAAGGGATGAAGTGCACCGTTTGCGGTATTTGTACACTTACCAAAAGAATAAAATAATGAGGTTTGGTTTGCACAAAACACAAAGATGGGTACCCAAAAACATGAAAGTGTTTGCTCACTGATGTTGTGAGGAAGGTGTTTTGTTGAGGGTGGGGGTCCCATTGCTTGGTCTCATTTATGGGGTTGATGAAGCGGATGTAAAAGTATCAAAAATGGGATTATGTTGGTGGAGGTATGGTGGGAAAAATGTGAGGCGCAGTGGTGTGCTTTTGATCTGCTTGTACAACCTAGTCATCTGGGAAGGGGGTTCAGCTTGTATGGTAAACTTGACCTTATGCATGGTGAATGGATGGGCATGAGGTGCTTCCCAGACTGAAGTGGTATGGCCATGGTGTCACTTATATTGTGATATATGGTCTACTATGGGTGGCAGGCACCATGGAGGGGAGGCTCTACCGACTAACACAAATGTTTATCATGTGCAGGGTGAGGTGATGATAAACACGGTCTGATATGAGGACCCTATGGTTTATTTCTGATGGAGAAATGATGTTAGGATGTGCAGAGTATTCTGGGACTCTATCATGCTGGGGGTAGAATGATACCTGCTCTGGAAATTTCAGGAGATAATGTTGTGGATGGTTTACGAGCTTTTCCTGCAAAAAAAACTACCTCAAGTGAAAGCATCTTCTTTACCAAATATTATTGAAAGTCATGAGCTTTAAAAAAGAAGATGAGAGAGGGCATACCTGTCGGCGCTGAAAAAATAATGTTTTGGGAGTGTGATTGTGTAGCATTGCCTTTGTTCGCTTGGGAGTTGTTACTTGGCTCCTAGCTTTGATTTCAGTTGGGGTTTCCCCCAGACTGAGATCATGGGGGGCGTTGCCTATTACTGCCCCCTGTCAAGGATCTCCCATAATACAGATCACTGCTGCATAGGTGACCTTAAGTCAAAGACCTGACCAAGCCATCTGCAGTAATCGATGTGCTTGATAAGTCAAAAGGATGAGGCAACCAGGTTCCACTGTCCTTGGTTGGTGTATGGTGGCTTGGGGGGAGGAGGGACAAATGGTTATCTCTCTGGTGATCGTCATTCTTCCTGTAGGTATAGGATGATACGAGGTTCATCTCCGACAGACTGGATGGAGGGATCCTCTTGGATCTATTGATGGCGTGTAAGGCATCCCTATATCGTGGAATCTTAGGGAAATGGTGGGTATAATGCCCATAATTGTTGCAGATAGCGCATGCGTGATTGATATGCAATGCTTTGCCTTTACCTTTGGTGGTAGGTTCCTTTTTACGAGAATGCAGTGTCATGACGTCTGTCTCGGAGCCAAGGAGTGGTTTTAATTCATCAAACTCTGGACAGATATGGGTAGGGTGACCGAGTACGTCGCATATGGTGCATACTGGTGATTCTCGTTGTTTGGCAGGGGTCATCATCTTCTTTCCTCTTTTCTCAGTTTTCCTAGCTGTGATCACCGGTTTTGCAATCGGAATTTCCTTTGCAGGGGTGATCTAAACTATTTCTCGGATGGGTGGGGGCTCCTTTGGGCTGAGGGGCTTCAAACCTATGGCAGTAATGTGGGTGGCTCCTGTTCCTTGAGGGGGAATGAGGTACCAAACTAGGAATTCCAACAATATGTTGGGTAACACCAGTGTTTCCAAAACCTGTTGGGAGACGAAGCCAGCTGGGGGGTAGAGGAAAGGGGTTTGGGAGGCGGCGTAGGCTAGGGAGGCTGTTGTCGCCGATGCCTCAGTGTCATTACTACTTGTTTCCGTGTCCTGACTAGCTTCGGTGTTTTATGTGGACATCATGCACACTAGAGCCCTTATGACATCTGGTGATGAATCGGGGATAATGGGAGGATTTCCTAGGAATGACCATAGAACGGACGACGGTTTGAATTGGCCGGGGCCATATTCATGGTACTATGAAAGAGTATCTGTGGATGTACCTAAATAGGGTAGGATTACATCAGTGTTTTTTAGGGGACACTTCTCGCTGTGTGTCAGTTGGTCTATAGTAATGATGCGGTCCTCATGGGGGAACACCATGATGTGGAAGATGGAGGAGGCTATGGCAGACATGGCATACATATAACTCCACCCGAGGAGTATATTGTAATCAAAGTGAGTGTCCAAGACTTCAATGTCTATGTGGAATGTATTTCCGGCTAAACAGACTAGGACATTTTGGTAGAGACCGACGGGAGTCGAGGGATGACCGTCATATGCTCGAAGCGTGATGACTGAGGGTTTTAGTTCAGGAGAACCTAACTTCTGCCAAACATTTTTGGACATGATGCATGTGGATGCACCCTCGTCTATGTCACATTGGTAAATAGTGATATTCTGCACTGACACTAGTATCTGGAAGGTGACCATGGAAGGAAGCCAAGGGGTGGCTTTGTCTAAGTCAATATCCATTAGGCGTATATTGTTAGGATCGATAGCGCCTAACGCGGAAAGTAGGGATTTTGGTTGTTTTGGGCATGACTGCAGTACTTCCAAAGCTGACATAGCAGTGGGAGATTGTGCTAAATCGTCCATGATGCTATAATTATGGGCCACTTTGGAGTGTTTTCTTGCTCGCTTATTAGGTCCCTTTGCCATCCTCAGCAATGGTTCTATAGGCATCTTTGAAATGGTCAAAGGTGTAGTCGGTGCACTGGTACTTGCCCCTGACGTATTGGTGTATGGTGGGGTGTCATAGTTATGATTCCGTGTTTGGAAAAACATCTCTTCTCCAGTAATGTATATTTCATGGTTTCTTTTCCCGGAACCGTCTGTATTTTGCTGGTGAGTGCTAACCGTCCCTTGGTTGGGGAAAGGTTCTTGCATCACGACTGGTTGCTGGGAAGATCCTCCTTGTCCTTGGTTACTCTGTAGCTTCTTCAGCTCAGGGAGATCGAGACAGTGGTGAGTATAGTGACCGTACTCACCACATATCAAATAGGAATGGTTAGTTCAAAGAGGTGGCCTTTTGCTCTGCCGTTGGGCATTGCTCGGCGCCTGGTTCTGATTCCGGTTGGAGTTGCCTCCAGCCTGGGATCCCTATGGGCGCTGCTAGTTGCTGCTCCCCTATCCAGGGTTCACTTTTGGCTTGTTTTTGGATTTTTTATTTACCACGTGAGGGTAGTTCTCCTGATTATATTGGTGTGGTTGGTTTTGGGACGGCTACACAAAGTTCACATGTGCATTGTTTTGCGTAGGTGGGTTGTGTGTTGGGGACTGAGCGTAATGCGGTCTTGGGTTTGCACCTAAATTTTGGAGGGGAGTTCTTTCGTCAATGTTTCTCTATGCGTACTGATTCCCCTTAGTTGAAGGATAAAGTCCTCCCGTGTGATACGCTGACGCCCTATTGGTCAAATTTTGCTGAGGCATATGATGACTTTGAAAATTGGGTTGAGGCACGTTCTGGGTAGAACTATATGTGTATCCTAGGTTTTGACTGCTATTTCCTGGTAACCTTGGGTTATTGACCCAATTAGCCCATCTACAGAGTTCGATGTAATATCCCAATATCGGGACTACTAGCAAGGCATGCCTGAAAAACGCATTTTTCAGGAATGGCTGCTACAGCTCTTGAAATCAGCCCTTGGAGACCTTATATATGAGTATCTAATACCTAAATACAAGAGGATATCAGAGAAAAATCTCTCTAGGTGGGTTAAACAGATCTCCCACACCTAGGAAGGCTTGAAAACTTCCCAAAGAAGGGACTACAACAATACAGAAGAACACTGGCCATAAAATAACGTAGTTTTAGATAGCAGTAGCGGTAGGCCAATATGACATCTTAAAAATAGCTTATACAGTTATAAATCAGATTTACAGTATAGCCCAATCAATGTACAGGAGAAAGAAAGAGACTTTGATGGAGGAAAACCCTCTTAAAGAGATGCTGCAAAATTAAAATTCACTGTAAAGCCATGAAAGCATTATTTTCATGAGTAAAAAGCAGTTGTAGGTTACAACTCAGATCTAGGATAGATATGTGTACAAAATATTAGATCTATATCAGATTTGTACACTAGACTGTCTCTATTTTACATCCCCCTTGGGGTTTTCAGCAATACATGAAGCACAAAGAGTAGATCTGAGATCTGCAGAATGATTCAAAAATTTTGAAGCAGATGTATCAATGAATAGATAAAATATTAAACATACATGGATTAGATGTCTAATCCATGGATCACCATAGTGCAAGGAAGACTCATTTACACCAGAGATCTCTCCTCCAAATAGTTTCCAAACACCTTGCAACTCTTCACTTGAAAAATAACACAGTACAGGGAGATAAAATGTGTTGTAGGCTTGATTTAGACTTTGGCCTAATGCCAAGTTGTAGATCTGAAGCTCCAGTCAACTAATACACACTTTCCAATGGGATAGAAGGCTTTCCCATTGAAAAGAGGCACTAGTATGATCTAGATCTGAATAGATCTAGCCTCCACTTGTTGCTGCTCACAAGGACAACCAAACCCTCAATAGGATCTGACTTGTAGTTGGAAGAAGAAGCTTGGAAAAATGCCTAATAGTGGACCAAGAAATGCAAGACTCTTCCAAGAGGCCTCTCAAGGAAAGAGGTGGGATTCCTGATCAGGAACACCCAGTGCTAAACAACACTGTTCTTAGCTAAACAACCAGAGAATGAGAAGTGTCTAAATAGACAAATCCTTTCAAGAAAATATGTTCAATAACCTTTCTCATGCTTCTATCCTCTTTCATTTATAGGATGAAAGCCTTGCAAAACCCTAAACCATCTCAAAGGTTTAGCTCCTTTCACATTGGAACCCTCCAACTAGATATGCGTTGTTTATCTAGGTACATTGCATCTGGACAGCGCTGTAGATTTGTTCCTATTGACCCAGTCAATTGTCACAATCCTTTTTCACATATGAGGGAGTTTTATTAAAGCAACCTAGATTTAGCCTTGTTCACACGGGCATTGATTTATTTTGCTGTTTAAGGTGTTTAATTTGTCCTCCTTTACAATTTTATTCTTGTATCAAGAGAATGAAAACAAAAAGGAATATTCCTATTAGCTTGGGCTAATTAGGAATATTATAGTCTTCCCCTCCAAAATGTTTCTTCTCCTCAAGCAACTGATAAGGTTAGTGCTACAACTCATCTCCTCCTCCATTGGTGTCAGAAACAAAGGATAATATTCTCTCATAAGCTAAGTGATCACCAATCCATCCATCCATGACTTGTCCCAACAATGTCCTCATGAGATGCAAACAACTCCTCCCATAAGGAAACAATGAATCACATGAAACAACCATGGTTTGCCCAATGCCCTCCCTGAAATACAAAACATAAAGTACAAGGAATGTAGTCATCCCATAGGGAAAATACATGCCTTCCCTCCTTCCTCCATTCATCCCCATGAAAAGTACAGGCACATCATCAATATAGGGGATCAAGAAAATGTACAAATAAACAGAAATGTGTGTACATGGAGGTGGATCATAGTCCCACATGTGGAACCAGCCAGAGTATCCCCTGCCTGCATCAAACCAAGATGTGGTAAGTGGTTTTTCCACAACTTACTTGCTGCCCAAGTCACCTCACTATTGCAGAAAATGTGAGATGTATTAGGTTCCTTTGGGAAGCACCCATCAAGAAAATAAATCTCCCTTTGCACATCAAGGGAGTGGCCAAATTTAGAATTCTTAGTGGCCCAACAATTGCCATGACATTTACATGATACATTGCTCCTTTTAGGAGTCATGGCCTACATAAAAATGGTAAAAGAACATGTACAAACAAAAAATAAACTTGCTTTACATGAACAGATTCTTTACCATCAAAGTTACTCATACACATGGAGTTGTGGATGGAAATTTCTCCTCTTTCAAAAGAAGAGATGGCTGAAATTACTCTTGCATAGAGTTCCTTGGCTGCCCCAAATCCACATAACTCATGCACTATTGAAAGTGCTGATGTAGTTCCTCTCTCAAGCCTTCCTAATCAAAGATCCTCATGATTAGAGTGTAGATCTTCATTGACTGCATATGGCTGGAAAAGAACTCTTGGTGTGCTCCTTGTAGCATCTTCTGCTTGAGCTTGGAAGCTCTAGACAAGAAGACTCTACCATGATGATAGATGACCCCTCCTTGGACTAAATAGCCCTCTCCTTGCAGCATGTCATCAAGTATCATACATGTGTGAAGATATTTGGAATACCTTATAAGAAGTTGAAATTCCCAATACAGATCTACACTGCTCAACAACGACAACGTTGATGATACATCCATTGTAATGTCTGTCATATTGTTGATATTCTCCTTGGCATTCCCCATGCCACATGTGTGTGTTGGAAAGTTGATCCTCCCATTCTTCTCCTCCCACAACGCAGATCCAGATAGGAGAGTGGGTGGTGATGATAAGGGAATAAGATCTCCCTTCTCCTTGAGCTTACCCAAGCCTCCCAACACTGTAGCCTTGTCTTCTAATGCTCCAATCCTCCTTGGAATCATGAGTGGAGCATCAAGATGTGGGACACCTTTCGCCAACTCCGAATCAGGTGGTCTCCCAAGTGGTTTTCCACAAGAAAATGATGCCTCATGGTTCATTCTCCCATGCTTATCAGATGGGATCAACATTCCCTTGCTTCCACAGCGCAATTTCACCTCTGATTTTTATGTGGAAACCTTCTGAAACTTGGAGACCCCTCTTAGTGGTGTAAGAGTGCCTCTGATTGGAGCCTTTGCCCCATCTTATGATAGTGGATTAGCTAGGTGATCCCTCCTTTGTTCTGTCTCATTGTATTTTAGTAGAGACACATGCTACTCATGTCCTCCATATGAAATATCCTTAGGAAATCCTTGCAAAGGTGCAAGAACTCCTCTAGTGGAAGCCATTGCTTCATCTCCATCTCCAACTAAAAATATATCTCCTCCTGTTGTCACAGTGCTGGAGGATCTTCTTTGCTCTTCCTCTCCCTCCTCATCATGGTTGGAGATTGCTTCATCATCAAGAGATCCTTTTTCTTGATCTCTTAGTGAGGAAGAATCCCTCATGTCTTCTCTTTGAGAAAAGAGATCTTGTTGTAGTGGGGCTTTTGCTTCTAATAAATTGTGCAACAAATATTCAACCCCCTCAACAATGTTTAGGACTGGAGTTGGCTCCATGGAATATTCCAACTTATGCAAAGATGCAGATTTCTTGGGCTTGATTTTCTCTTCCCAAGAGGTCTCAGAATGTCTCTCATCAAATATTGTCACTATTTTCCTAGTGAATCTTGCATAAGAAGATATGTTTATCCCCTTTAAGGAAGATGATTCAAACATCCACCAAGCATAAGCTCTCCCTTGAAGATGCAGCGCTTCTACTCTCAAGGCTTCTTCTTATGTCACTTGATGCAACTTCAAGTATGTGTCAATATTTTTTACCCAAGACTTGGCTGAGTCTTTAGGTGATCCATCAAAAGTAGGTAGAGAGAATCTACCCCAAGTGTGATGAAGGCACCCTTTCCTCCTACTATAGGTGCTAGATCTTGCTTCTTTGAGTTGAAAAAACTTTGGGAAAATGAGATGCTCTTTGAATCTCTCTGATTGAGATTCATATTCTTGGAGATAATCACGAAGAGATTCCTCCTTTGGTGTTCCTCCTCTTCCTCCTTTCTTTGACAAGAAAGTAGGCATGCTACAACGTTGTGGATCAAATTGTGTGCCTGAATTCTCACACACATCATATGAAGTAGTGGGGCTTCCTTCAGGTGCAAACATTCTCAAAATATCTTCTTGTATTTCATTCCTCACTCTCCTAATTTCATTCTTCAGCTCGTGCATAGTTTGGAACAGAGTTTTAGAAAACTCTTTCACAATCAATCTTCCAGATGAAGGCTTTGGAACCTTCACTTCTGTGTCTTTGGTGTAACCAAATTTCTTCATCAGTATTTTCCTCCCATGAAAAGACATATTGGCTCTTCACAAGCAAAGCATATGTTGTGCCAAGAAAGATGCTTTGATACCACTGTAATGTCCCAAAATCGGGACTGCTAGCAAGGCATGCTCGAAAAATGCATTTTTCAGGAATGGCTGCTACAAATCTTGAAATAAGCCCTTGGATTCCTTAGATCTAAGTATCTAAGACCTACATCCAAGAGGATATCAGAAACAAATCTCTCTAGGTGGGTTAAACAAATCTCCCATACCTAGGAAGGCTTGAAAGCTGCCCAAAGTAGGGACTTCAACAATACAAAAGAACACTACCCAGAAAATAAAGCAGTTTTAGATAGAAGTACCAGTAGGCCAATATGACAGCTTAAAAATAGATTATACAATGATAAATCAGATTTACGGTATAGCCCAATCAATGTACAGGAGAAAGAAAGAGACTTTGATGGAGGAAAACCCTCTTAAAGAGATGCTGCAAAATTATAATTCACTATAAAGCCATGAAAGCGTTATTTTTATGAGTAAAAAATAGTTGTAGGTTACAAATCAGATCTAGGATAGATCTGTGTACAAAATATTAGATCTATATCAGATCTATACACTATACTGTCTCTATTTTACATCCCCCTTAGGGTTTTCAGCAATACATGAAGCACAAAGAGTAGATCTAAGGTCTACTGCAACAGATCTACAGAATGATTCAGAAATTATGAAGCAGATGGATCAATGAATATATTAGATCTTAAACATACATGGATTATATGGCTAATCCATGGATCACCACAGTGCAATGAAGACTCCTTTACACCAAATATATCTCCTCCAAATAGTTGCAAAACACCCTGCAACTCTTCACTTGCAAAATAACGCAGTACAGGGAGATAAACTGCGTTGTAGACTTAATGTAGACTTTGGCTTGATGCCAAGTTGTAGATCTGAAGCTCTAGTCAACTAATACACACTTGCCAATGGGATAGAAGGCTTTCCCACTGAAAAGAGGCACTAGTATGGTCTAGATCTGAATAGATCTAGCCTCCACTTGCTGCTGCTCACAAGGACAACCAAACCCTCAATAGGATCTGAGTTTTAGTTGGAAGAAGAAGCTTGCCCAAATGCCTAATAGTGGACCAAGAAATGCAAGACTCTTCCAAGAGGCCTCTCAAGGAAAGAGGTAGGATTCCCAATTAGGAACACCCAATGCTAAACAACACTATTCTCAGCTAAACAACAGAGAATGAGAAGTGTCTAAACAGACAAATCCTTTCAAGACAATATGTTGAACAACCTTTCTCATGCCACTCTCCTCTTTCATTTATAGGATGAAAGCCTTGCAAAACCCTAAACCATCTTAAAGGTTTAGATCCTTTCACATTGGAACCCTCCAACTAGATCTGCGATGTTCATCTAGGTACATTGCATCTAGACAACGCTGTAGATTTGGTCCTGTTGACCCAGTCAATTGTCACAATCCCTTTTCACACATGAGGGAGTTTTATTAAAGCAGCCTAGATTTAGCCTTGTTCACATGGGCATTTATTTATTTTGCTGTTTAAGGAGTTTAATTTTTCCTCCTTTACAATTTTATTCTTGTAACAAGAGAATGAAAACAAAAAGGAATATTCCTATTAGCTTGGGCTAATTAGGAATATTACATTCGACGCACCTAATAACTCTTGATAAATTTGCAGGTGCAGGGCATTAGGCAAGATGTTGTAAATGTATCCTGATTTCGTATAAATCAACTCAAGCTTCTGGGATTTGCTGATTGCGTCCTCTTTGGATGTGGGATTCTGCTGCACCAAATCCTTTGAAATCTATGCTGTAAGAGTTTTCAAGAACAAATCTAAGAGAACCCAGTCGTTGAGGTTAGCTTTACATAAATTGTGATGCTGCCTCCATTCATGGAGATGGTCCGAGATATGGACGACGGGGGTTTGTCTAAAATGAGTCAGTAATTCCATTTCGAAATAATGGTGAATAGGTAACTAAAATATGTTAGAAACATGGTAGCGAGAGTGCTAAATGTTCCATGTGAAGCTGAGGGTTGCTCCACGTACTAGTTCACGGCTGCTCCTGTAAGAGTGCGTTGAAATAATCTCAATCAAATAGTGTCGTTTGATGAGCACCATAGGTGAAAGGTCGTGACATGATTACTTGGGTCTTCCTCTTGCTTGCCTTCAAACTTTGGTATATCCGAGGGGAGCTTCATGGGCATGAGAGGCCATGTAGCATCGTGTGTGATGGGGTCGATCATTATCTTGGTTAAATCAGGTAGACTCAACAAAGCTAAGAAAGGTGATTGAGAGGTAGACGCCATTGCAATGTGTGAAAACATAGAGTTCTGGTTAGAATGAGGGTTAGTCTCCAACGTACCCAGCTATGTATTCAGCTGGCTTCCTAAATGGGACGCACTCCTCTGCCCCCTAGGGGTCATGGGAGGAGTGGTATGTGGTGTGGTGTTGGGAGACCGACTAGGGTTCCCAACTAGGGCTACCCCGATAAAGGACGAACTGATAATGGTCGCAATGTTCCGTCTTTAATGCTTGAATGGAGAAAGATCTGGAACCCCTCCCGGTAATGGGGGGAGGTCCAAAAGATGCCTGGATTGACGAGGTTCCATTGGGACCTGTCAGGTGTCACCCAGGTTTGGTTTTTGGAAAAATTTGAGAGGATAGATTCTATGATCAAAGAAAAATTCTTGTCACATACATAAAACAAAGCGAAAAATAAAATAAATTTCCCTTTAAATTAATCTATGTGATCAAGCAATGAAAAAAGTGGTTTTTGTTCGTTTGCGTATGATACTCAAAATCATAGAACACCTATTCATCCTCACACACTCAAAACTAACTAGGCCTTGAGAATATTTCTTGCGAGTCCTAGCACAACGTTCCGTAAGAGCTGGCGATGCCCTCAGTCAGCTAAAGAGAATCCACCAAGGTAAGGGTAGAGGGTCTAGTGCTTACCTGCACCGCCACCTATAGGGTAAAGGTTGCCCTAGATTTTGGCCACTAAGAACCACCGTCCCACGTGAGCGTTTGAGTCTTGGGATTTTTGGTAGTCAGCTAAAAATATTGAGTATCAGCCGTGTTAGGTAGCCCCAACTGATACCACATGCACTGCGCCTAAGCCTAACTCCCTCTGAAATGGGTCTTTGCCGCGCTTGGGTTTTATTTGTCGTGGGCTGATAGGTGGATTTGAAGCTCCCTAAATACACAAATTCTATTTTTCAATATGAATTATGATCAAGGCGACTTATGTTGGGAATCACAATTTCCATTAGACCAAAACCCGCAGGTGTTAGTTAACGATCGCATTGCCAGAGATAAGGATCCACGAGAGGCGGTTAGTCCATGTCACGAAACACATGGGGAGTGTTGGTTTATCCAATGTCCAACAATCTCCCCCCCAAAGTGAGTCGGGTGTGTATCGAAATCATGACCTACGCTTTGATACCACTTGTTGGTTTTAACCCTGAACATAAATTATCTACACACGAATCTTATAACAGAAAATAAACAATAGTGAGAGCATAAAACATAAAACAGATAAACAAAGAGATTTTCCCCTGGATCCAAAATCGGGACGACCAGCTTGATTTTTCATTATATTCCTTTTAGTGTTACAACACATATATATACATGTCGAAGAATACATAAACCCCAATCCATTAACCCTGGATTAGAACATAACCGTAGTTCCCTTGACTGGATCTACAAAATACTAGGGGCCGAAAACCATCGTCCCCCAAAACCATGTGCAAAATCATGCACAAAACATGGGTGGGTCTGCCTATGAGTGGGTCCGCACACCAAAAAAAAAATTTTAGGGGCGCTGCCTTGGACCCCGACAGGGGGGGCTGCCGCCCCCCTTTGACCCCCCTGCTACACCCGACGCAATGTACAACTCGTGTACTTAGTCATGGAAAGAATATAACACATACCCAACATTCTCCCACTTGTTTTTTCTTTCCACAGGTGACCTTGGTCATTAGCCCAGCTTTGAAACACCCATTGTTTCTCTACACCAAGAGAACTTCTGAGTGCTCACAGACTTCGTTAATGCATCTGCAACATTCTTCAAGGTGTCCACCTTTACCAGCAACACCCTTTTAGCCTCAACCATATCTCTCACAAAGTGATATTGAACATCAATGTGCTTTGTCTTTGAATGATAAGCAGGGTTCTTAGCCAATAAAATTGCACTTTGGCTATCACAGTCTATCCTTATAGCTTGCTGTACCAACCCCATACTTGAACACAATCTTTGCAACCAAACTGCTTCCTTGCTTGCATGAGTGGCTGCTATGTATTCTGCCTCTGTAGTTGAAAGAGCCACTACAGACTGTCTTTTACTCATCCAACCGACTGCACCTCCAAATAGGCTAAACACATACCCACTTGTAGATCTTCTTTGGTCCAGATCTCCAGCCCAGTCCGCATCAACAAAACCATGAATGTCCAACATTCTTTCCAATCCTGGTCTTCCCTGGTAGCACAAGCCATAATCACTAGTGCCACGTAAATATCTGAAAACCCGCTTCACTGCTGTCCAATGCTCCTTCCCTGGGTTTGACATAAACCTGCTCAATACTCCCACTGCATGTGCAATGTATGGTCTAGTATAGACCATTGCATACATCAGGCTACCCACTGCACTTGCATATGGAACACGGGACATATCCTCCTCTTCTTCTTGTGTCTTGGGACACTGTTCAGCAGACAAATTTGCACCTACAGGAATAGGAACACTCACTGGTTTACTATCATGCATATTGAACCTCTGCAATATAGTCTCGACATACTTCCTCTGGTTTAACCAGAGCTTCCTCTTTGCCCGATCTCTCTTAATTTCCATGCCCAAAATATAGTTTGCAGCACCAAGATCCTTCATGTCTAATTTGGAGAACAGTTGGGTCTTCAAATCTTGGATAATTTCTTTGTCATTTCCAATCAACAACATATCATCCACATACAAGACCAAATAAATAACATGGTTACCAATTAATTTAAAATAAACACAGTGATCCTCCTTGCTTCTGGTGAAGCCAAGTCCCCGTATATAGGTATCAAATTTCTGATACCACATCCTTGGTGACTATTTTAACCCATACAAAGACTTCTTCAACCTGCATACCAGTTCTTTCTTACCCTTCACCATAAAGCCTTCAGGTTGCTTCATGTAGATCTCCTCTTCTAGATCCCCTTGAAGAAATGATGTCTTCACATCCATCTGTTCTATCTCAAAATCAAATGCAACAGCAACAGATAAACGTAATCTAATAGAAGTAACTTTGGCAACAGGAGAAAAAATATCACCAAAATCAATTCTCGGCACCTAGGAATAACCTTTTGCTACCAACCGAGCTTTGTATTTCTTCACCTTGCCTTCTACATCCATCTTCTTCTTAAACACCCATTTTCTCCCGATGGGCTTCCTTCCAGCCGACAACTCCACCAAATCCCATGCCTCATTTTTATGCAAGGATGCCATTTCATCAACTATGGCCTCCTTCCAGAGTTTTCCATCCTCTGAATCTACTGCCTCCCTAACGGTTCTGGGATAATCATCAGTTATAGTTAAAGAAAAAATTGAACAAAAAGCAGATGGACTATACGTTTTTGGTTGCCTTCTTTCCCGAACTGATCTTCTCACAGCTGGAGTTTGTGGCTCTTCTTCTTCTGAGTCTTCTTCTATTGTAGAGTCTGATTCATCCTCCTTTAGCTAAAACTCTATCTTCTCAGGTTCCTTTGGTAGGAATTCGTGTGTAACAACATATTTCACCTCTCTAAACACCACATCTCGGCTGTACACAACCTTCCTTGTTTCTGGGTTCCAAAGATTGTAACCCTCTAAACCATCCTTATACCCAATAAAGATACAACTTTCAGATTTATTATCCAACTTGGTCCTTTTCTCCTTTGGAACATGTACATATGCATCGCATCCAAATACCCTTAGATGTGAAAGATAGGGTTTCTTACCAGTCCATACCTCATGTGGAGTCTTATCCTCCAACGCTGATGAAGGTGATATGTCAACTAAGTAACATGCAGTCTCCACTCCCTTTGCCCAAAATTTTTGTCCTAACCCGTTACCACTGAGCATGCTTCTTGCATTTTCCATCAGCATTCTGTTCATTCTTTCTGTAACTTTTTTTTGCTGAGGTGTGTATGGAGTAGTCTTCTGTCGTGCTATACCACACTTCTTACAAAACTCTTCAAATTCCTTCTTGCAGAACTCCCCACCATTATCTGTCCTCAGCGCCTTTATCTTCTTCTCTATCTGGTTTTCCACCAAAGCCTTAAATTCTTTAAATTTGTCAGATTTATTCCTCAAGAAATATATCCATGTATTCCTTGAGAAGTCATATATGAATGAAACATAGTACATAGAATTTCCTAGTGATGGAACTGACACAGGTCCAAACACATCACTGTGCACAAGTTCTAATATCTTGTTCGTCCTCTTATCACCAGAAGGAAAACTCACCCGATTTTGCTTCCCATATACACAATGTTCACAGAAATCCAAATCCAGAGAGAAATTAGACATACCTTCTACCATACCATTTCTATGTAGTATCCGAAGGCCCTTCTCTCCAATATGTCCAAGCCTTTGATGCCATAGCATGGTCTTTCCTCCAGAGACAGCTAGGCTTTCCGCTCCACTTTCAGGAACCACAAAACTGTTACACCCATCAATAATAGTGCTACCTTGTAGCTTGTATAGAGTTATAGTCTGAACTCCCCACATTAATACCAGTGCTCCCCAAACCATCTTATAGGCATCTTTCTCGAACACTGTTTTTACACCTGCGTCATCCATGTTGCTTACAGAAATCAGATTTTTGGCCAATGCAGGAATATGCAGAACACCAGGAAGTGTTCTAATCCTTCCACCTTGTAGCTTTAGCTTGAATTTTCCACGTCCGATGATTCTGGCCTTCCTATCATCCCCTAGGAATACATCGCCGCCATCATATTTCTCATACTCGCAGAACCACTCCCTATGGGGAGTGAAGTGAAAGGATGCACCCAAGTCAATCAACCATGACTCATGATCTACATGTGTATTTGAAGAAGAAGCCAAATACACATCCCCACCTTCATCCGAGGTGGTTTTTTCCTCTGTAGAAGGAGCATCATCAGATCCCTTTCCTTTCTCAAGAGCTTTAGATCTGCAGTCCTTTTTGTAGTGTCCTTCCTTTCCACATTTCCAACATACCTTTAAAAACTTTCCAAGAGATTTAGATCTCCCTCTAGATTTCGATCTCCCACTCGAAACATTATTCTTGTTTCTGTTTTGGGACCTTCGTCATACAGATAAGGCATCTCCATTCTGGCCCTCCATATTTCTCCATCTCATTTCCTTCAACAACAAGGTTGAGACAATGTCATCAAAATTCAAGGTAGTTGTATTTCTACCTATTGCAATAACTAGACTGTCCCACGAGTCTGGTAGAGAACACAACAAACTGATGCACTTATCTTCATCTGAGATTTTAATATCAATAGATGACAGCTGACGTACCACAGTATTGAAGGCGTTCAGATGCTCTGTCACCGAGTCTCCATCCTTCATCCTCAGGTTATATAGCTTTTTCCGCAGGAAAACTTATTCACTAGAGACTTATATTGGTACAAAGTCCCGAGTTTTTCCAACAAATTCTTCGTCGTAGCTTCCCCAGATACATTCAAAAATATTGAATCTGAGACACACAACCGTATTGTGCTCTTAGCCTTTTGATCCAGATTCTTCCAGTCTTCATCTAACATTGAATTTGGTTAGTACCTGGATCTACCATGATCCACTAATCTTTATCCACCAGCAGATCCTCCATCTTGAGCTTCCACAACTCAAAACTCTGACCATTAAATTTCTCGATCTCTATCTTTCCGCTACTCGCCATCTTCTTTCACCTCAAGAATCGATCCCGCAGATATCCCACTGAACAGGGTCTCCCTCAGGCCCGAGCAAAAAAACTTGAGCATCAAATTCGTCCCCTTGAAGCTGAAACAACTCTGATACCACTTGTTGGGAATCATGATTGCCATTAGACCAAAACCCGTAGGTGTTAGTTAACGATCGCATCGCCAGAGATAAGGATCTACGAGAGGCAGTTAGTCCATGTCACGAAACACACAGGGAGTGTTCGTTTATCCAATTTCCAACAATATCCCCCCTAACGCAAGCTGGGTGTGTATCGAACTTGTGACCTACGCTCTGATACCACTTGTTGGTTTTAACCCTGAACAGAAATTATCTACACACGAATATTATAATAGAAAATAAACAATGGCGAGAGCATAAAACATAAAACAGATAAACACAGAGATTTCCCCCTGGATCCCAAATTGGGATGACCAGCTTGATTTTTCATTATATTCCTTTTAGTGTTACAACACATATATATACATGCCGAAGCATACATAAACCCCAATCCATTAACCCTGGATTAGAACATAACCGTAGTTCCCTCGACCGGATCTACAAAATACCAGGGGCCAAAAACCATCGTCCCCCAAAACCATGTGCAAACTCATGCACAAAACATGGGTGGGTCCGCCTATGAGTGGGTCTGCACACCAAAAAACAAATTTCCAGGGCCCTGCCCTGGACCCCGTCAGGGGGGGCTGCTGCCCCCCCTGTGACCCCCCTGCTGCGCTTGATGCAACGTACAATGCCTGGCACTATTCGTGGAAAGAATATAACACATACCCAACAACTTATTGGATGCCTACCCCCTTTATCCTAACTTAAGCTATAAATTATGTTGTGGCTCCTGTGGGGAGAATTTAGTGAGTTTGGTTAAGTTGGTTTTAGGTGTCTTTGCTTCGCTTAGTGGGTGAGTGTGTGAGAGCACAAAGTGGAAAAACACATAGTTTGAACGTGTGGATATCGATGATCCTTTACAAAATCCCCTATTTAAACTATGTTGTATTGTTCTTGGCTCAAATGCAAAACATGTGCGGATAATGGGCCACTTTCAATTTTTCCTAATTAATATATGTGACTAACTATAGGGAGATGGCGAATTGTGAATATGGAGTGTTCATATGCTTACCTAGGATCACTGGAGGGTGAAAAGGTAGCAGAGATTACTTGCTCTTCTATAAACAATTCTATCTTAGTCTCGAAATTCCTAGTGCAAAAATTGAACTAAACTAAAAACTTTTACACTAGAAAAAGAAAACTAGCTATGCATGCGTGGTCTTGGGAAAATTACTTGGGCTAGTTATCTAGGTGTGTAGGTACCAAAATTTGCAAAACACAATTTTTTTCGGAATGCAAGTTACTATTTCCCCCCTACTTAAACTATGTGTGAACTTTGCAAAAATCAACTTGAAGTAAAACTGACACTAAGCCTACAAAAAGCAACTAAAAGCGAGCTTTAACAAGCTGCGGGGTACCACAACAAGTGCTGGCAGGTGTATTAGGTACTGCCAAGCACCTTACTAGCAGGAAAAAATAGAAACTAGGGAGAAATTTCTCATTCTGTAATTTGTGTGCAAAAGGCTGAAACAGGTGCACTCTCTGCATGCGGGTCAGCTCAGAACGTGCGCCCTGCGCGTCTGTGAGGAAAAAATGTGCACAAAATCCTGCAAGTAAAATTTTTTAGGAGCTGCTCTTCTTCAGTCTGTGTTGGAGAGGTAAATCCCCTCTGCGGACAGAGGCGATCCCTACTAGCCCAGATCGTGTCTAGCAACAATCGAGTCACGCTAAGACGCAAGTTCCTAATTGCAAAATACCAAGATGCGACAAGAGACCTACCTTAAGTCCTACACTGTTGTCGTTTGCGAAGAAGATGGCGCTTCTGTCCCTTGCTTTGGCGGATCACAATTCTTCCGCTAGGCACGTTCGAACACCTGCACGTACACGAAGAAACAATAAACAAACAAGCGTAAAACCTAATACATGCAATTATGTATCAGTCATAGAAGATACAACTCATAATCATAAAACATGAACATCTGAGTGGAACCATAATCGAAGTTGTTTATTATTAATCATAACAAAGAAAGATACAACCTGAGCTCTGACGCTGGATCTTCCTTCGGCGGGTCGACAGCGGAGTACGTCTCGGTAAAGCTGGTCGGGAATGGGACAAGTCTCTCTCTCTTCGGCTATCTGACGATAATCTCCTTACTATTGATTCAGCTCTATTTAGGCTAGCTTGCTAAGGGAAAATGACAAGCTTATATAGATGGTGGAAGGGGAGTTGGGATCCCTACAATGGTGGGATTGGCCCTATCCTCAAGGAATTTTCCATGATAGGTGGAAAACCACTTCCCCTACATGGAAATCCGGAGCCAAACCTCCCAACTCAATTTAGAGACCATTTCAGAAGCTGGTTGGAATCAAACTTCCGCCATTTATTTTTAAAAAACACTCTTTATTAAGCTTGGCGCGGGTGATACACTGGGATAGAGCGCCAGTTGGCGCGCCCTCTTTGGTGGATTTCCCCCATTGGCGCGAGGGCTGAATTGTCTAGTTGCGCCAAGGCTAAAAAGGATATTTTTAGGGCTTTTCACAGGAAATTGTCTTCAGGGGAATGATTGTCCTTGTCAAGGGGGATGCCATGAAAGTGGTTTCAGGTCATGTCACTGCTCACAGGTCATGGAATAAACCCTCCAATGTGCAGGACGAGGGATTGCAAGGACGGTGACAAATTACTGTGTAACAGATGCCCCCTAAAGCATGAGGCCCGAAATAGAGAGAGGGGTGAAATTCTTTACGAGAACGCGCCCAACTGAAAACACTGCCGTCAGAAAACCTGCATAGAAAAATACAACTAATATCTCAAAGACATGATATATATGTGGTATGGGCGCAACCATCCGTAATAGAGGATACAATAATCAAGATCCAAGGCATGGACGCAGCCATCCAGTAAGGATCGATAAATAGACTCAGGTATGGTCACAGCCATCCAATCAATGAGTCATGTAACCAATCATAATAATCCAAAAAATTGCAGCCTGGATTCTAACAGAAAAAATCCAGGGTCTTACACTCCATCTCGACCCGAACAAAGTACAAGTTCAAGCATGTGAATAAGTGAGCTGAAGTCGAACATGCAAGAACATCGTCTGATTACTAGCCAGTGATGAAAGCTATTAACAGATGCAAGAGGAACCACCAATAATGATAATGGCCCTCAAGGTACTATAGGTACAATCCATGGAATGTGAATAGTGAGCTGGCGTCGAACACCCACAGAATCATCCGATCAAAGGTCAATGATGAAAACCTTTCGTCGAATGCGAAGAACCTGCCATTGAGGCATGCGGGCTCCAAGGTACCGGAAGGGAGTCTCTAGATCAACTTCCTGGATAATGAGCTGAAGTCGACAGGAAGTGACCTCGATCGAAGGTGGGCCATAATGTTTCCCACATCATCGACGCGAGACAGAGGAAAATAATGTTTGTGAATCAGGATCAGATGAGAATCAGAGGAAGGTTGAAACTGCAGAGGTCAAATTCTATTGAACATATCGGCGACACGACAGTGGATTTGGCAGTATTTGACATCAAAAGATCAGAGGTCATGATGACGATGCAAAGAGAAGATGAGAGGTCAAAAAGGATTACCCAAACCCATGGAGGCAAACAGATAAGGAGATGAGATGTCCCCAACCCGACATGAATTCAGACAAGTGCCATGTTCAAGAGCGACATACTGCCGACACAACGACAATGCTGGTTCCATTTTTCCCCACCATTTATGGCGAGTACCCCAATTATTTTTTAGAACAAGCTTGAAGGGGATAGCATATGCTTTTAATATAATTTCGTCCTTCGGACAAATCCATCCTAGTACATTTAACGAGCCCTAGGAAGGAGAAACTCGAATATCGTCATTAAGACTGGATCTGATGTCATTAGGGTTTAACGAGTCTGACAAATGAAGAACTCGATGTCTTTTCATGTTTAGAGAGTTTGAAAAGGCAATGGAAAAGTAAACTCCAAAAGTCCCTTTTCATAAATAGTTCCTCAAATCCGAAAAGGTAGAAAATTATGTCTGATAAAACTTCCTAGTCGCGATAGGCTAGGGTATTTCTTTTTCGTAAATAATCTATCCCAGCTCGAAAAAGGGGTAAACGTATAATGGGTAGATGTCGTTTCGCAGCCACTTTAACGAGATCAAAACGACAAGGGACTCAGCAATCTTTTCATGTTTAGAGAGTCAGAAAAGAGCTGAAAGATGACTCCATAAATGAATTTTTCGTGTTTTTACCGAGTCTGAAAAAGTATAAAAGACAACTCGTATCACTGTCCAAGTCGTGTAAAAACCTGTCGCTGCACATAAAAGCGAGTGTAAAATCCATTTTTTGACAAAATATATTAAAATATAAAAAAAAAATGACTTTCAAAACCTAATTTTGACTTCAAAAGTTATAAATATGCCACAAATGGTAAAAACATATTTACTTTTACTTTTTACCTCATTTGGAGAGCAACAGTGAGCTTTTGGTGTGCAAACTTGCGGCGGTGATTGCGATCAATCCAATACATCATCCGGATTCTCGTTCATTCCAGGTAAGAGGCACTCCCCTTAGCTTTGTTTTGATTCATTTTTTGTAAATTTCCATTGTGTATTTGACCTCTGGAGGAACCCTTTTGCAAATTTAGGGCTCGGCCAATTGGTGCGGGTATCGGGCATGGACCCGTGCCAATTGGCACGACTGTTAGCAAAACAGCCGCGCCAATGGCGCAACTCAAATTTTCGTGTTAATTTACCAAAATGTGAGCCACTCAAATGAATTTTTAAGTGTTGCAGAGATCTAATAAGGAGTTTTTGACCATGTTGGTGCAGATATCCAGGAACAATGGTGATTGAGTGGAAGGAGAGGGAACATGGGGAAGAGGAAGAAATGGCCATGGAAAGTGAAGCTTGCATGAATTCCCTCCGAGACTGTGGTCTCAAGAAGTTCTTCCTCACACCATGTTTTAGAGCTCAACCTGAGCTATTGCAGTATTTGGTTAGCATATGGGACGAGAATGAAGAAGTATTCAAACTCCGAGACCAAGTACTGGCACTTGAAGTCTCTGATGTTTATTTCATAACCGGATTGTCGTGCAGAGGCCCAGTGCCAATCATGATAGGCAGAAGACCTTCTGGGGAGAAATTTTACATGGTAATGGCGAGAGTGTGCCCAGGGGCACAAATAGGATCGGGTAGTGGGAAATTAGACATCCACACAGTCCGTAATCTAGCACTCTGGGTAGTGCTTCACACCATTACGTGGGCTGCAGGATCGCAGGCCCCGCATGAGGCAACCAAAGCGCAACTCCTACTAGCTTCCGAATGCATGAATCCTACACTTTTCGATTGGGCCACTGCCATGACAACAAATATCAAACGGCAGCTAACAAAGTGCAATAAATCCAAACTGAAACAGTTTGGGTATGGTTCCATTCTGGTGTCGTTCATTCTGGAACGATTACCAATTTTCCAGGGCCAAGGGGCGATAGTTGCCGAGCCATCATTGAGGGAGCTGAGGATAGCTTGATGGGCAACATTTATGCCCAGGTCTGAAGGAGGCTAGCAGATGTCCTGGAGGCCTGAGTTTTTTGTATGGCTACGGCGTCAGCTGATTGTAGTTGAGGATTGGCCCTACGCAGGTACTGATTTCACGAGAGACCCAGATCTTCCACTTTCGGAAGGGGAGGACTGGGACAAGGAGCTGGGTATGAATATTTTTGGTTTTTTATGCATTTATGATTTTTTTGTGATACATGCCTATTCTAACAATAGTTCTATGTGTATGCAGATGTTGGCCTAGAGAGTCCCGCGGGCATGTTGCCTACTGCACGGAGGACCCCTCTCACATATGACCCTCAAGATGAGGGCAGCGAAGGGAGTGAGATGATCCAAAACATGGAGGGTATCGCCCAGGGAATCTCGGACTATGCCCGGTTGGCAGACGTCTCTTTGGCTTACCATTGACACACTGTGGGAGTGCCTAGTCGCCTCCATCGACTTTTGAGGCGATTGGTGCGTGCAGTGGCATGTTACCACGAGTACCAGGCTGATTAGCCATCTAGGGATTTTTATATGCATATTTTTGAGAGACATGTTGTCTCTGGCTATTATTAAAACAAACATGTATATTTTTTATTTTATGTGAGGTACACAAACTGCAAACTATCGATATATATATATATATATATATATATATATATATATATATATATATATATATATATATATATATATATCTTATTTTTGGATGGAATTTTTTACATGCGATGATGTTTTTTATAAGTTGCACAGATGTCTAACTAAAACCAAATTAGCTACTGCATATTTTAACGCATTCATGTGTCTGGGTATATGTTGATATGTAATGTAATCAAAATTTCTTTCCAGTAAATGAACACGTAGATGCAGACGTAAAATGGATGGGTTTCTAACTGACTAATGACCGTTAAGTTGTAATACTACAACCTGTAAGTCCAGATACACAAGTAATGCACGAATACTGAGGTTAAAAGTCTCGTTTAATAATTCTAAAACGACACTATACTCCGTGACATTATTTGTGGTAGGCCCTAGACAAACACCTTGTAAATTAACCAACTCACCAGCAGGATTTTAGATTACCCAGGCTGCTGAGGACAGATTCCTGGTACTGCGGGAGGCACCATCTGTGAAACTGACAAAAGGAGTAATAGACATCTGCACAATCAGGAAGACCCAATCAGCAGAAAGACGCTTACAAAGCACACCACACCACACATACAAAAATGAAAACACTCACTTATGTACACACACACCACATGAGAATAACTCAAGTGTAGTACTTTTTGAGGTACAACCCATTCCTAGGCTGCGCCAAGGGAACTCCTTCGTAGTCGATAAGCTCATAGGCCCCATTTTTTAATACTCGTTTAACTATATAGGGCCCATGCCACATGGGCTGGAATTTTCCCGATCAAAGTTTATCGTGTGCTTGGTCGTATAGGAGGACGAGGTCTCCTTAAATGAAAGAACAAGGAGAAACCGATTGATCAAAGTGGGATTTGACCCGCTTTTTCTGTGCCTCAATGACCAAGGCAGCTAAGCGGCAGGTTTCATCCAATCATTCCAAATACAAGATACACTCTTCCTCCAGAGAAGCTTCAAGTAATAGTTCCACAGCCAACTTCAGAGAAGGAATTTCGCATTCAATCGGGAGAGTCGCTTCCAAACCATACACCAATTGAAAAGGTGTGAATCCGGTTGCACTCTTTACAGACGTTCCATAAGCCCAAAGAGCTGAGAACAATTGGAGATTCTAGTTGGATTTGTGGATACCAATTGTTCATTGAAGCATGGTGACCAAAACCTTGTTCATAGCCTCAACCTGGCCATTCGCCTGGGGGTAGTATGGCGTTGAGCTATCATGGCGTAAGCCCAACTTTGACGTCAGCTCAGCCATCATGTAATCCCGAAAATGGGTGCCATGATTGGTAACAATGGCTTGAGGGACTGCAAAACGTGTAATAACATGGTTGAAAAGAAATTGGGAAGCTATATTACCATCGGCAGCTAATGTAGGCATCGCTTCGGTCCACTTAGTAAAGTAGTCTACGACGACGATTATATAAGCATGCCCCCCGGCTGAGTGAGGGTTACATGTCATAAAATCTACGCCCCATTTAGCAAAAGGGCCGAAAGTAATGATAGGATGCAAGGGTAGGGGTGGCACGCGCATCTTGCGCTAAAAGACCTGGCACGCATGACATTTTCGGACTGCAACTATACAGTCTTTGAATATAGACGGCCAGAAGTAGCCCGCACGAAGAATATTCTAGGTGGTAGCATATCCGGACATGTGACCGCCATAGGTGCCACTGTGACAGTCATTAAAGACTCTTTCAGCCTCTTCCAGGGTCAAGCACCGGTGAAGCATGGAATCGACTCTGACACGGTACAGGGTATCTCCTATAATATGGTATGGTTGAGATTGATGCCGAATCTGACGTCGGGCATCCTTCGTCAATTCAGACCGAAATGTGGATGTTTGAAGATACACGATAATGTCACTGTACCATGGGTCACGAGTGATGATAAGAAAAATCGTTTCATCCGGGATATGATCCTCAGATTTCGATGGAACAGAGTCTTTCGGGAGAGAGCAAATCAGATCAGCAAAAACCAATGATTTCGTCGACTTAGCAGTGGTGAACTCTAAATCGAACTCTTGAAGGATTACAATCCACTTGGAGTACTTTCCCCCCAGAAATTTTCGAGGCAATATATAGGTCATGGGGTTGCAGTCCGAAACCACGATTACGGTACGCAACAGGATGTAGTGGCGGAATCGCTGGACGGCCTGAATCGTGGTGAGTGCCAACTTCTCAAAATGAGCATAACGTGTTTCCGTGTCGAGAATATTTCGAGATAGATAATAAATTACGTGTTCATTTTCATCGTCGTCATCCTGTACTAAAACCATAGCTATCATGCTAAATGCAGTGGCCAAATAAAGGGTGAAATCGCGATTATAGTCGGGAGGACGTATTAGCGGAGTGTTGACGGGCAACGTTTTAAGCTTATCAAAATATTGCTGGGCAATATCGTCCCAATGGAAGGGAACGTCCTGTTTCAAAATACATGTAAAGCCTAATATTGTAGCGCCTGTAGTAAAGGAAAATCTGGCGGAGGTTTTCGGGGTGGTCCTTACGCCGAGTTGAATGGGCCGGTAGATCGTCTAGATATGGTTGAAAAATATGGCGTATGTCGTGGAAAGCATAAGACATAACATGCTGGAAGGTGGCCCCAGCATTTTTTAGACTGAACGGGAGCTTTTTATAAGCGAAGGTTCCCCATGGACATATAAAGGCAGTCTTGTGTTGATCAGAGGGTAAAATATTGATTTGATTGTACCCTGAAAAGTTGTCCATAAGGGAATAAATCTCACTCCCCGCACATTCATCAATAATTTGATCTATAAAGGGATTGGGGTAATTGTCCTTAGGACAGGCTCGATTGATGTCTCGGTAATCAACATAGATGTGTATATTGCCCTGTTTCTTATCGACAGGGACAATATTCGAAACCCATTCTATGAGGGGAATAGGATAGATAAAGCCTTCGTTAAGAATTTTTTCAACTTCTGCCTTAATAGTTGCGGCTTTTAGGGGATGCACTAGGCTTAGGCGTTGACGCATTGGTTTCGCACTCAGATAGGTATGAATCTTGTGCACGACTATGCTGGGATCAATCCTAGGAATCTCTTCATAGGACCATGCGAAAACATCTCTGAATTTGTGAAAAAGGTTTGTATAAACTTGTATCTCTTCAGGAGAACAAGTCACTCCCATATGAATATTCTCGACTATCCCCGGTTTGACGGAGATGTCGATCGGCATAGTTTGAGTGATATTACTCAGGTTTCCCTCTGAAAGGACCTCATGAGTTAGTATCGGTGTTTGAAGAGGTGGGGTGGGAACATGAGATGCAAAGCGCTCTAGACAATCAGACATTGCCCCCAGGCCAAGCATGGACGAGGAACGATGATGTCCATTGCTCCACGGTAGATCTTCAAGAGATGTGGTTTCAACAATAGCTTCATCGTAAGGGAAAAATTCTCTTAAAGGGTCATGTGAATCTGCATCGCTGAGCCAAGGGGATTGAGAATATATGTCCAGAGCCATGCTCAAAGGAGCATGTTCGGGAGGAGGATCAGATGCAGCAACGATTTCAAAATAATTGATCTCAACAGGATTTAACGACATCGATTCTCTGAAAGAGGTCACCTGTTCAAGCGAAGGGATGATCCAAGGGTCATCAGACCAAGAGACCATATTAACTTGAACGGTGTGCGGTGGTGGTGCGGGAAAGATACCCATGAGGATGGGGTCCTTGAAGAGACCGGGTCCTACATTGTCAGGGGGATTGGGTATCTGATCCACATAAGGAACATTGTTCTCAGAGGATGAGGTGAAGAAAGACAACTGATCCACAGTAATTATTTTTCCCTCATGAGGGAACTTAAGAAGTCGGAAGAGGGTGGATGGCACACATAGCATGGCGTGAGTCCAACTGCAGCCAAGAAGAAGATTGTAGTTAAGCTTGGCGTCAACCACTTCTACTTCTATGTTGACTGTCTTCCCCTGTAATGTAATCGGAAAACTCTCGAGAACACCCAGGGGTTTTTATTCCCGACCATTGAATGCCTCTAAGGCATTGGGAGATGATGTAAGAGCCGAAGAGCCAATGGCCTTCCAGCAGGCGGATGACATAACACAGGTGGAAGCACCTTCATCCACAACGGCTCTATGGATGTTAAGGTTGTTGATGCTGACTTGTATAACCAGAGCAATTTGATGTGGAAGTCGGGGGACAAAATTTTCTAGGTCGAAGGTGAGAATATGAGAATCGGCGGGATTGATTCCACCGATTGTAGACAATAGAACCTTGCATTGCGATGGGCAAATTTGAAGTACTTCCAATGAAGACATGGCAGAAGGTGCCTCTGCCAAATCCTCAACAATACTGTAGTGCTGAGTGGCACGGGCATTTGGGTTGTAGGAAGATCTTCCCAGAACACCTTTAGAAGGTGGCCTTACAACAAGTTCAGCGCTGGGCTTCTCAATTTCCAAAGGACCAGAGACAGGTGGGGGAGGTGGGCCATCCACAACTTCCTTCCTAGCTGCCTGGCGTGATCCGGCATAATCCTTCGAACGCATAGCAATTGAGACAGGTGCAACACCATTCATCATAAAGACTTGGGACCCAAATGGTGCAGATGGTGAAGGCTGCTCAACCATCTGGGTTTGCTGAGACAAGAACGGTTCTTTGAGAACTGCCGGAGTTCCTTTGGAGCCTTTCAGAAGTTGACTAACTTCAGATCGTTGAGGACAATCTTTGGTATAATGGTCTCCTTCAAAAATAAGGCAGGGGTACTTCGGTTTACGTTGGGAACCATCATCAGTACGAGGTTTAGAAGACTCTGGTTTTGGGGCGTCGGGTTTATATTTTTCTTTGCCCTTCTTCTTTTCTTTGGAGGCCTTTTCCGAAGGATTAGCCTGAACGGCGTTGACCTCCGCAAATTGGCTAGAATATGGAGGGGCGGGAAGAGCAGAATTATGGGAAGAATTGGACTTCTACTTCCCATTTGAGGATTTCTGAGAATTTTGAGAAACAAAACCAATAACACCATCCACCGCGGGGGTAGGTGGTGATTTCGAGGTTCCCGGCCACGGAGCATCAATAAAAATATCATAAAGCATGCCAGACTGGGAGTACACCAAATCCAGGTACTGGGCACGTGCAATGGCTTGTTCTTCAGTCACACATGCCCCCATAGCAATATCTTGAGCGATTTTGTTAACGAAGGAGGTGGTGAACCAATGAGTTAGTAGCTGATCAGGTATATAAAACTTGATCAGTCTACGACGATGTCACCACTCATGAATATGATTGGATATGTGGGTGGCTTTATCCTACTTCAAAGAAGTCAGGAGATGCGTCTTGGCTTCATAGCGAACCGGTAACCGGAAGTGAGTCAGAAAATCCATAGCTAACGTATTGAATTCTAGAAAGATGCCACAGGGTAATTCTATATACCACTTAGCGGAAGCACCGGTAAGAGTGCGTTGGAAGAGACGTAGACGAATTGAATCATCCACCCAAGAATTGGACGAACACCACAGATGGTAGGTCATTACATGAGCTTGGGGGTCCTCTCCAACTTTACCTTCAAACTTAGGACAGTCACCGAGTACCTTGGTCAGAACCGGAGGCCAATAAGGATTGTGAAGAATCAGATCATTGGTTAATTTAGAAACGTGAGGTAATTCCAAGGTGGCCAAGAACATTGAAAGGCATGCCAGGCCCTCGATAAGGACCTGTACCTGTACTCCACCCTGGTTGAGCATAACCTTTCCCCCATGGGTTCTATCTCGAAGGATTCTAACCATAGGGGGTATAGGCCGTATAACCAGTCTGATACGGTTGCTGGTAACTAGTGTACGGGGGTTGATAACTGGGGTATGGACCTTGATTATATGTTGGCCCCGTTTGAGTAGTATGTGGATTTGGCTTCTGAGTATAGGTATAGCCTGGTTTTTGAGGATAATAATGGGAACCTTGGGGCGGGTTGTAAACCGGTCACGATTGACCTTGAGGATAATAACTGCCTTGGGGTTGAGCGGGCTGCTGATAAATGGGGCCCTGCTGAGCCTAATAAGTAGGGTGCACCGGTTGATTCGGTTGCGGCATCAAATAAATCGGCTATTGAGCAGGGTTGATAGGATGTGCAGGCTGGCCTCGCTGAATGGGATACCTTGGTTGAACAGGTTGACCCAGATGAACAGGTTGTACAGGTTGACCTAGCTGATGTGGGACACCAAGCTGTGCCAGATGGGTCGGTTGGCCTGGTGGCGGAATGGGGCCAGGTTGTGCCTGATAACCGGTTTGACCTGCAACAAGACCGTAGGATGATCCTAGCTGTGCAACATTCAGACCAATAGGATACTGAGGTTGCACCATAGGTTGAGAAGGTTGGAATTTCCCCCCAGGACCGTACAACGGCCCCGGTTGGTACCCCGATTGACCTGTGGGTCCTTGAGGGTGCCTTGGTTGGACCACAGGGTGGGGCTGGATAGGTTGACCTGAAGGGTTGTAGGACTATCATTACGGACCGTATAACAACCCCTACTGGCCCAAAGGTTGGCCTTGTAAGGGCTGTCCTTGCGGGTCATAAAGATAACCAAGTTGGCTCGAAGGTTGGCCCTAGAAGGGTTTCCCTTGCGAGTTGTAAGGTTTCCCAGTCTGGTTAGACAGAAAAACTTGACCATGGAGATAAGCCTCTGGAGTGGGTAAATGTAAAGGGTTTCCCTGCTCATCGTATTGATATGGAAAAATGTAAACGGGGGTACCATCCTGTGCATAAAGTGAAAAATACGGATGGTTGGGATCTTGGGATGAATGACCGACCTCGGGGTTCGATTTTTGTAGGAACAATCGATACTCCTCAGGAGAAATTCTCTTCGGAATAGCAGATGCTATATAGACTCCTTCAGGAAGCGACGTGGTCCTTACGGACTGAGTGGTAACAACGGGTGTAGATGATGCCACACAGATAGTGGGCCTGACAGGTACTAAAGTGACTTGAGGGGATGATGTGATGGGTGTCCTAGGAGACATCCCCAATGAAGAAATAACCGGCCTCGTAGAAGGGGTTGATATTCCCATAGAGGCGATAGCAGTCATAATCTGACTTAAGGATCTATACCCCGTTGGAAGTGAGGGACCAGGCAAAGACATGACAGATAACTCGGGGTTGTCTTCTGGGAACAACTGGTAATATTCACCAGACGTGGGGATTTCCTCACTAGGAGAATGGCTGGATGAGCCCATATCTGAACCTGCCGCTAGATCTTGTAGGAGACGGAGAGGACTAGGAGGAATAACAATAGCTAAAAAAGGCGAACTCGATGTAAGAGGAGGGAAATATTCCCCTACTCCGAATCTAGACCAAGCATCAGATAAGGGCCAATTGAACTCAACTGGTCCTCCAAAGGGAAGCTCAAATAGAATCGGTCCCCCGTCAGGAAACTTAGAGACAATGGGCTACTGAGGTTCAGCAGAGGATTGAGATACCTCTGATGAATCGTCCGTATATGGACTACCAGTAGATGAAACTGAGGGTTCCGCCACTATGACAGTAACGACGAAAGGAAGAGATCAAACACAACACACGGGCTAAGAAAAATCAAGGCACACAATCAAACAGCCAACAAACAAATTTTAATAGGGCGTGTGATTGTAGGTGATTTATTTTACCGCATTGAAACTTAGAAACTTCACCATTTCATGTTTTAAGAGTCAAGAAACAGATGAAAGGTGACTCTATCTCTTTCAGTTTTGAAACACATGTGAAAGGACAAGCGCTTGATGATCCTTTCAAATTTAAAGAGTCGGAAAAGATTGAAATGACTACTCTGGTAATCTAGGCAAAGGGTGTACCAGATATCCGTGAACTGCAATATACACCTTGGTTCCAAAATGAAAGAGAAATCAACCAAGGACTTGACATACGGGCATGCAATCTCCCTGAATGTTGTGTCCGGTGTATCACGAGTATAAGGCAACAGTCTCGGCTTCCTACGGATAAAGGGTAGCAACCTAGTGGGGTCTCCCTTTATATACACGACGGTACGGGGAGCACAAGTCCGTACTAGTGTTGTCTAAAGCCAAGAGGCGAACGACAGCTACTAGGTTTAACGACGTCAGAACACGTCACTAGCCTAGACCTATAAATATTTTGTTAATGTTTCAATGCTGCCTTAAGGTAAATTGAATAAATTTTAATGTTGATCTTCAATTATGTTTCAATTTCCAGGCCCTACTGAATGTTATGTCTCAAAATCTCCTAAATGCAAACTACATGCCACAATGTATCATTTCCTTCGATGAATAGCTAACTACGAGAAGGTTGAGAGCTTTCACACAATAAAAAAATGATCAGAAAACAACCACTAGTGTCTCTAATGCATGCTAATGAAAACTACAAGCTTTTCTTTCAAAGTTACAAATCACTAATAACACAGAAAAGATTCAATTTACATTAACTAATCAAAAGCAAAAGAGATTTTTTTGTATTTTCAATGTTTAAGAGCAAAGTGCACTAAACAAAATGAAAACCAATGCAAAGAAAAATTTGAGAAGCGGTAGCAAAAGAGCAAAGGCAAGAAAGTTCACTCAATGTCAAACACACAATCAGATCCCAAATTGACAAAGAAGTCCCTCAAATCTAAGAGAAATTCCAAAGACTCAAATGAACCATGTAATCTAGGCTCAAAGAGAGACAAAGAGGAATTCAAATTAAGAAGAAGCCAATCACTCAAATAACGCAATAAAACACTGGACAACCACCAAACGAATGCAAAGAAGCAATAACAAAATGGACTGATCAAATGAGGACCAAAAACTCCCACGGGAGGCTCGACACACTATAACACCTAGATGCCCTAGGGCTAGAATGTAAAATGGATAGAAGAGGGCAAAAAACCAGAGGATGAAGGTCACAGTCAGCCAAAAAAGGCTTCAGAACACTCAGGCAGTCGAAAAAGTGACACCAAAACCACAAACCAAGCTCAGAAAGCCCAAAAAGAAGAAAACCCTAGCACCTTACAGGATTGGCGCGACTGTCAGGCTGCAACTAGCGCCAGAACAGTATTGGTGCGGGTGATAAATTGGCAACATGCGCCAGCTGGCGTGAATGTCAAGGAAAAAATCGCACCAGTCGAGTTTACTGATGGAAAAGATGAAAAAGATCAATCCAGAAGCAGATCAGGGATGGTGAGGCTAAACAATAGTTTAACACTGAAAAAGGGCGAACCACAAGAGCTGATCAAGTAGGCAAAGACCAAAATCAACCGAAAAGACAAGACAAACTCCAATCAATGTCTCCCCAGTGGAGTTGCCAGTTTCTTGGAGAGGTAAATCCCCTCTGTGGACAAAGGCGATCCCTACTAGCCCAGATCAGGTCTAGCAACAACCGAGTCGCGCTAAGACGCAAGTTCCTAATTGTAAAAGACCAAGATGTGACAAGAGGCCTACCTTAAGTCCTACGCTGCTGTCATTTGCGGAGAAGATGGCGCTTTCGTCCCTTGCTTTGGCAGATCACAATTCTTCCGCTAGGCGCGTTTGAACACCTGCACGTACATGAAGAAACATCAAACAAACAATCGTAAAACCTAATACATGCAATTATGTATCAGTCAGAGAAGATACAACTCATAATCATAAAACATGAACATCTGAGTGGAACCATAATCGAAGTTGTTTATTATTAATCAGAACAAAGAAAGATACAACCTGAGCTCTGATGCTGGATCTTCCTTCTGCGGGTCGACAGTGGAGTATGTCTCGGTAAATCTCGTCGAGAATGGGACAAGTCTCTCTCTCTTCGGCTGTCTGACGATAATCTCCTTACTATTGATTCAGCTCTATTCAGGCTAGCTTGCTAAGGGAAAATGACAAGCTTATATATATGGTGGAAGGGGAGTTGGGATCCCTACAATGGTGGGATTGGCCCTATCCTCAAGGAAGCTTCCATGATAGGTGGTTAACCACTTCCCCTACATGGAGATCCGGAGCCAAACCTCCCAACTCAATTTAGAGACCAGTTCAGAAGTTGGTTGGAATCAAACAACCCCCATTTATTTTTAAAAAACACTCTTTATTAATCCTGGCGCGGGTGATACACTAGGACAGAGTGCCAGTTGGCGCGCCCTCTTTGGTGGATTTCCCCCATTGGCGCGAGGGCTAAACTGTCTAGTCACACCAAGGCTAAAAAGGCTATTTTTAGGGCTTTTCATAGGAAATTGTCTTCAGGGGAATGATTGTCCTTGTCAAGGGGGATGCCATGAAAGTGGTTTCAGGTCATGTCACTGCTCATAGGTCACAGAATAAGCCCTCCAATGTGCGGGATGGGGGATTGCAGGGACGGTGACAAATTACTGTGTAATAGTCTATCACTTGGGATGAACTAGGGAATGCAAGAGAAATCAGGGGAAATTCAGCTCCACTCTGCATCATAGACAGAGGTCTCCTACAAAAGAAGGCACAACCACATAAACTTGGTAATAAATCATTAGTAGAGTCACCAATCCTGTTGTGGTGTGTTTGGTGCATGTATGTATGAAATCAAACCAGCTTAAGGGGTGTGGTTTACCTCGTTAAACTATTGGTAACAAGCAGAAAGAAGTGGACTCAATAAGCATAGTATATAGAGGAAAAAGCATGCAAATGTAAACTAAAAACTAAACTAAAACTAAACATAAATAAACATAAGCTCTGAACGATTCAAATTACAACAATAATGAAAACGGTAGCTCTAGGCCCCTCTTATTGAGTGCTGGTAGTAAGAAGAGTGATAATTTATCCTCTTTCCAAAGGGCCCCTAGACAACGGTTCTAGGTCCCAATGCAAGGATGTTTTTATCCTGAGCTTTCCTCGGTGCAGTCTCCCTCTCTCTCTACTATGTGGACTGAACTTGTTGGGTGGCCAATAATTGAGTTCCCTCTATCTTCAGCTCCGGGTCACAGACTACTGGTATTTCTTGGGAAATTCTGGCCAGCATAAAAATGTGATCACCCATTCTTCATCTCATGGTGGCTTTATATAGGAGATTTCAAATCCTCCTTCCCTCTCTTGGTACATGGAGGATGGTGACCCAAGAGAGGGGTATGACTCCTTTGTGTGCTCCAAATATTCCATTGTGTGCTCACATAGTGTTTAAGGAGGCATTGGTGGCTGTCCTTTGGCAACTTCAAGTAAGGAGTCACTTGTCCTCTTTTTTGTGTGGTCCTGGATAGTGACATTTCGCCACTCTTAGGAACATTTCATGCATATCGGGCAAAAAGGCGCGCAAAATTCACTCTGCTCGAAGGATAATGCGCGCAAATAACATTTAAGACTAGTTCAAATTTGATTTTCCTCAAACCTTAGAGATTTTTAAATTCTTTTCGGATTCTGTAATGTCTTCCTGCCCTGTAAATCCTCTAGCTTGACATTAATTAATGTCAACTTTTGATGTACGGTTTTCCAGTGTTAACAATTTACCTCTAATGTGTGAGGTCTAGGAAGAACTGTATAGCCGAAATACATTATAGTTTCTTTTCTGTATCATGTGTAGAGAGACAGAGAGAGAGAGAGAGAGAGAGAGAGAGAGACCTGCGTGAAGCCTTGGAATTGAAAACACCCTGCATTGTTTCTAAGAATGACCATGGCCTAAGGGATCCCTATAAGCAAATACGATTTACAATATATACAAATTTTCAACGAGGCGGGCATGTCCCATGCTCTTGATGTTGTGGCTAGTTAAACAAAATTGACAGATTATATATTATGTTTGTGCCACTACTATGGTAGTGATGTTGGCAGTTGTTGACGATGACTGTTGATGCCCTCAGGGGCATTTTTTCTTTTAAAATAGGTGGAATGTGGTACCCATATGCGTAAAATTGGTATGGCATATAGCTGCACATTGTACACATAGGTGTTGGCTGGGACCTTCCAGTGTAAGAATTGTCAACAAAGATGCTTACAGAGGCACGAGTCTTCAACGGATCTGATCAAAGTGCAATGGTTGTAAGGTATGATACCATCTTGACATGAAAGCTTTTGTCGTAGTTGGATTTCAGGAGGATCGATGACATCTATGGACAATGATGTCTCCCACAGTGCCACCTGAGGATGCCCCTTTGTGTGGAGAGGGCTGATCCAAGGTATCGCTTCCTTTTTGGAATATAGGTGTTGAAGTCGACAAAAAGGAAGCCTCAACCGAATGAGGGGTCACCGATAATAGGGATATGGGACCTGGATGTGGTGGGTTTAACACAGGCATGTTGGTGAGGGGTGATTGAAAACTAGTGATGGGGATTTGGTGTCCCGAGGTCGGAGTATACTTAAGCAGCTTGGCGGCAGTCATAGTTATTTTTGAAGGGGAAAACCCCTGGAGTCGGTAGGAATTCCAGGGTGGGTGTAAATCAGCTATGAATGTCATGATGGTTTGTGTGTGGGGGTGAAATACTCCAACCAAGGGTGTTCAGGGACTATTGCCACGGGAGAAAAGATGAAATGGGAGGGTGAAGGGATGAAGTGCACCGTTTGCGGTCTTTTTACACTTACCAAAAGAATAAAATAATGGGGTTTGGTTTGTACAAAACACAGAGATGGGTACCCCAAAACATGAAAGTGTTCGCTCATCGATGTTGTGAGGAAGGTGTTTTGCTGACGGTGGGGGTCCCATTGGTTGGTATCATGTGCGAGGTTGATGAAGCAGATGTAAAAGTATCACAAATGGGATTATGCTGGTGGAGGTATGGTGGGTCAAATGCGAGGCACGGTGGTGCGCTTTTGATATGCTTGTACAACCTGGTCATCCGAGAAGGGGGTTCAGATTTTATGGTAAACTTGACCTTATGCATGGTGGATGGATGGGCATGAGATGCTTCCCAAACTGAAGTGGTATGGCCATGGTGTCACTTATGTTGTGATATATGGTCTACTGTGGGTTGCGGGCACCAAGGAGGGGAGGCTCTACTGACTAACAAAGATGTTTATCACGTGCATGGTGGGGTGATGATAAACACGGTTGGATATGAGGACCCTATGGTTTATTTCTGATGGAGAAATGATGTCAGTATATGCAGAGTATTCTGGGACTCTATCATGTTGTGGGTAGAATGATACCTGCTCTGGAACTTTTAGGAGATAATGTTGTGGATGGTTTGCGAGCTTTTCCTGCAAAAACAAATACCTCAAATGAAAGCATCTTCTTTACCAAATACTATTGAAAGTCATGAGCTTTAAAAAAGAAGATGAGAGAGGGCGTACCTGCCGGCGCTGCAAAAATAATTTTTTGGGAGTGCGATTGTGTGGCATCGCCTCTGTTCACTTGGGAGTTGTTACTTGGCTCCTATCTTTGATTTCAGTTGGGGTTTCCCCCAAACTGAGATCATGGGGGGTTGTTGGAACAGGGTCTCCTAACAAGCTGCGAAATGGGTCCATTTTGATTACTTTTTGATTATATTTAGTATAGCGCAGAGGTTTTGGGGCGGGGCAAAGTCCCGAATGCATTGTAATGGGTCAAAGGGTAAACTAGGGGTCTAAAAACCATGGGTTGCGGACCATAGGAAAGTCGGAGCTAGATTGTTATAAATAGAGATGTATTTTGTATCGAAAAGGATAAGAATTGATGAGATATTGATGTGATCTGTGGCTTAAGCTGTCTATTTGGGTTTTGGGGAATGGACTCCTGCTGGCTGTGTGTGCAGAGATCCTAGTCCACCTATGTGCGGACCCTGCTGCTGTCTGCGGAGGTTGGGAGGGGAATTGTAAGGAAAGATCGATGAATGAATGAATGCAAAGGATTACTAAAGATCTGAATCTGTGAGTTATGTTATGTGAATTGCTGATAATTGCTGTGTTATGTATTTTCTATCTTTAAGTTGCGAAAGATCTTTGTGCTGAGCTCTTGGATCTAGATCTGTTATGTTTTGTTTATGTAATGCTGTGTTGATGATATAATAAGCCTATAAATGTAGATCTAGTGCACGTGGATGCCAATAGGAATATAATTAACCCTGCGCAGGGCAAGGTAATCTGGGAATTACAGAAATAGAACGCAGCCCTGCTTGCCTTACCCATCCTTTCTCAGGGTGTGGAAACCTGGTTCCAGCACCCACCCATACTACTCCGGGTGAGAATCTGACCTGCGAAAACATGTCACTGACGAAAGGGACAGTAGTATAGGGGTTTGTTGGCAAACCTTGCACACCGAACCTAGGTAAGGACCCCTCAAGCCAAAAAATGGTTCCATTGCCAGGACCAGAAGAATTCTGAGAGAGGAATCAAGTAATGACAAGAGAATACTGGAAACCTGAAAGAAAAGAGATCAAGGACTAGTTCGAAAGACAGATCCAGGAATTTGCAGTAAAATAAAATCACAGTGAGAAGTTAATGGTGGAAAAGTGGAAAAATAGGTACGTCCTTACTGAAAGCTACGAAATATTTTTTGTAAATTTTGTGATTGAACTCCAGGAGTGGCTGACCAGACTGGTGGAATTCCAGAAGTGCTGGAAGGACAAACGGGTCACTCTGTGGACCCCGGAATTGCTTGAACAGCTTGAGAAAACTGATAATACTATCACATGCATGGTGGATCACTGGGTGGATAATGTGCTGGGAGGATTTGTGACCAAATTTTCCATTGATCAGTTTGTATCATACTCTGAGTCCGAACGACGATTCTTCAAGGGATTCCGAGGAAAATTTTTGAGGACATTACCATTTCTGATCAAGAAGTTACTGTGCAAAAAGAGCATCCTGTGTAGTCATACTGACTGAATGACCTCAGATCTAGATGAAAGTGCAACACGCAGTGGAAAATACTATCATACCAAACTTGACAGAGGGAGATTTTCCTACAATCTGTTGCAAGAACCAGCTGCGCAATATCCTCCACGTACATCGCCACCTAGGCCGCACAAAGGTAAGAATTTGCCAATACCACCACCCTCCCCAGATAGTGATATGGCTACACACTTGAAACTTCCTACCTTCAAAGGGGTAGGAGACAAGGATATGGACCAGTTTTGGTTTTTGGTAGACTCTGTCTGGACTGCGCATAATGTGGCAAGCGACACGATAAAAAGGGCGCAGTTATCTTTAGCATTCGAAGATAGAGCTCTGGACTGGTATATGCGATAAGTTGCCCAGAATGGGACCGCCTCCATTCAAGATATCAAATATGCTCTGAAGCAACAATTTTGGAAGCCAAAATATTATTCCTAGTTGGTAGAAGAAGTAAAGGACTTCAAACAAGGTGCGTCTGAGTCAGTATGGGAGGCTGATCAACAACTGAAGAAGGCGATTAGGGAAGGAGGGTTCGACTATGATGATAGACAACATACGGAGTGGTTCATTGCTATGTTGTTACCCCACCTGTGCACTCTGATGAGTCATCAAGCCTTTGAATTGTAGGAGAAAGCTGTGGAAGTTGCTATAAAATTGGAAGCTACACCCTGGGAGGATACGTCCGCAGGGGTATAAAAAATCCAGGAACAACTTGGGGCTATGCATATGGAAATATAGAGCCTGCGAAAAGAATGAGGAAAGGACATCTGCACAGACCTTTGGTGCATATGATACTGGGTGTCTGGCCATATGAAGGATCAGTGTCCTCTGCTGGGCGATTGTATGCAAGTAGGAGGACCTAGTCTGATACGCCCAGGGGAAAGTAGAGAACCTGTCCTGTTGTGACCAGGATCGAGCGGATTGTTGGGTATGTGTTATATTCTTTCCATGACTAGCTTCACACACTGTACGTTGCACTGGGTACAGCAGGGGGGTCACAGGGGGGGCAACAGTCCCCCCTGTCAGGGTCTGGGGCAGTGCCCCGACGAAAATTTTCGATCCTTAATTTTTGGTGGGTAGTCCGTGCCCATGGTTTTGTGCATGGTTTTGCACATGGTTTTGGGGTACGATGGTTTTCGGCCCCTGGTATTTTTGTAGATCCTATCAAGGGAACTACGGTTATGTTCTAATCCAGGGTTAATGGATTGGGGTTTATGTATGCTTCGACATGTATATATATGTGTTGTAACACTAAAAGGAATATAATGAAAAATCAAGCTGGTCGTCCCGATTTGGGATCCAGGGGAAAATCTCCGTGTTTATCTGTTTTATGTTTTATGCTCTCACTATTTTTTATTTTATATTATAAGATTCGTGTGTAGATAATTTCTGTTCAGGGTTAAAACCTACACTTGGTATCGAAGATGTTTCGGCTTCAAGGGGACGCCTTTGCTGCTGAGGGTTTTTTTCTTGGGCCTAAGGTAGACCCTGTTCAATGGGAGATCTATGGAATCGATTCTTGCGGTGAAAGAAGATGGCGAGCAGTGGAAAGATAGAAATCGAGAAATTTAATGGTCAGAGTTTTGAGTTGTGGAAGCTCAAGATGGAGGATCTGCTGGTGGATAAAGATTAGTGGATTGTGATAGATCCAGGTACTAAACCAACGGCAATGTCAGATGAAGACTGGAAGAAACTGGATCGGAAGGCTAAGAGCACAATACGGTTGTGTGTCTCAGATTCAGTATTTTTGAATGTATCTGGGGAAGCTACGTGAAGAATTTGTGGGAAAACTTTAGAATTTGTACCAATCTAAGTCTCTAGTGAATAAGTTGTTCCTGCGGAAAAAGCTATATAACCTGAGGATGAAGGATGGAGACTCGGTGACAGAGCATCTGAACGCCTTCAATACTGTGGTAAGTCAGCTGTCGTCTGTTGATATTAAAATCTCGGATGAAGATAAGTGCATCAGTTTGTTGTGCTCTCTACCAGACTCGTGGGACAGTCTGGTTATTGCAATAGGTAGAAATACAACTACCTTGAATTTTGATGACATTGTCTCAGCCTTGCTGTCGGAGGAAATGAGACGGAGAAATATGGAGGGTCAGAATGGAGATGCCTTATATGTATGAGGAAGGTCCCAAAACAGAAACAAGAATAAGGTTTCGAGTGGGAGATCTAAATCTAGAGGGAGATCTAAATCTCCTGGAAAGTTTGTAAAGGTGTGCTGGAAATGCGGAAAGGAAGGGCACTACAAAAAGGAATGCAGATCTAAAGCTCCTGAGAAAGGAAAGGGATCTGATGAAGGTCCTTCTGCAGAGGCAAAAAACACCTCGGATGAAGGTGGGGATGTGGATTTGGCTTCTTCTTCAAATACACATGTAGATCATGAGTCATGGTTGATTGACTCAGGTGCATCCTTTCACTTCACTCCCCATAGGGAGTGGTTCTGCGAGTATGAGAAATATGATGGTGGCGATGTCTTCCTAGGGGATGATAGGAAGGCCAGAATCTTCGGATGTGGAAAAGTCAAGCTGAAGCTACAAGGTGGAAGGATTATAACACTTCCTGGTGTTTTGCATATTCCTGCATTGGCCAGAAATCTGATTTCTGTAAGCAACATGGATGATGCAGGTGTAAAAACAGTGTTCAAGAAAGATGTCTGTAAGATGGTTCGGGGAGCACTGGTATTAATGCGGGGAGTTCGGACTGGAACTCTATACAAGCTACAAGGTAGCACTATTATTGATGGGTGTAATAGTTCTATGGTTCCTGAAAGTGGAGCGGAAAGCCTAGATGTCTTCAGAGAAAAGACCATGCTATGGCATCAAAGGCTTGGACATATTGGAGAGAAGGGCCTTCGGATACTGCATAGAAATGGTATGGTAGAAGGTATGTCTAATTTCTCTCTAGATTTCGATTTCTGTGAACATTGTGTATATGGGAAGCAGAATCGGGTGAGTTTTCCTTCTGATGCTAAGAGGGCGAACAAGATATTAGATCTTATACACAGTGATGTGTTTGGACCTGTGTCAATTCCATCACTGGGAAATTCTGCGTACTATGTTTCATTCATAGATGACTTCTCAAGGAATACATGGATATATTTCTTGAGGAAGAAATCTGAAGTATTTTACAAATTTAAAGAATTTAAGGCTCTGGTGGAAAACGAGACAAAGAAGAAGATAAAGGCGCCGAGGACAAATAATGGTGGGGAGTTCTGCAAGAAGGAATTTGAAGAGTTTTGTAAGAAGTGTGGTATAGCACGGTAGAAGAATAATCCATACACACCGCAACAAAACGATGTTGTAGAAAGAATGAACAGTACGCTGATGGAAAAGGCAAGAAGCATGCTCAGTGGTACCAGGTTAGGACAAGAATTCTGGGCAGAGGCAGTGGAGACTGCATGTTACTTAGTTAACAGATCACCTTCATCAGCGTTGGAGGATAAGACTCCACATGAGGTATGGACTGGTAAGAAACCCTCACTTTCACATCTAAGGGTATTTGGATGTGATGCATATGCACATGTTCCAAAGGAGAAAAGGACCAAGTTTGATAATAAATCTGAAAGGTGCATATTTATTGGGTATAAGGATGGTTTAAAGGGTTACAAGCTTTGGAACCCAGAAACAAGGAAGGTTGTGTACATCTGAGATTTAGTGTTTAGAGAGGTGAAAGATGTTGCTACACATGAAGTCCTACCAAAGGAACCAGAGAAGATAGAGTTTGAGCTAAAGGAGGATGAATCAGATTCTACAACAGAAGAAGACTTAGAAGAGGAAGAGCCACAAACTCTAGCTATGAGAAGATCAGTTCGGGAAAGAAGGCAGCCAGAAAGGTATAGTCCATTTTCTTTCTATTCAAGTTTTGCTTTAACTATAACTGATGATGATCCCAGAACTGTCACGGAGGCAGTAGATTCAGAGGATGGAAGGGGGCCATGGTTGATGAAATGGCATCCTTGCACAAAAATGAGGCACGGGATCTGGTGGAGTTGCTGGCTAGAAGGAAGCCCATCGGGAGCAAATGGGTGTTTAAAAAGAAGATGAATGTAGAAGGCAAGGTGGAGAAATACAAAGCTCAGTTGGTAGCAAAAGGTTATTCCCAGGTGCCGGAAATTTATTTTGGTGATATTTTTTCTCCTGTTGCCAAAGTTACTTCTATTAGATTAATTTTATCTGTTGCTGCTGCATTTGATTTTGAGATAGAATAGATGGATGTGAAGACAACCTTTCTTCACGGGGATCTAGAAGAGGAGATCTACATGAAGCAACCTGAAGGCTTTATGGTGAAGGGTAATAAAGAACTGGTATGCAGGTTGAAGAAGTCTATGTATGGATTAAAACAGTCACCAAGGATGTGGTATCAGAAATTTGATACCTATATATGGGGACTTGGCTTCACTAGAAGCAAGGAGGATCACTGCATTTATTTTAAATTAATTGGTGACCGTGTTATTTATTTGGTCTTGTATGTGGATGATATGTTATTGATTGGAAATGACAAAGAAATTATCCAATATTTGAAGACCCAACTGTTCTCCAAATTCGACATGAAGGATCTTGGTGCTGCAAACTATATTTTGGGCATGGAAATTAAGAGAGATCGGGCAAAGAGGAAGCTCTGGTTAAAACAAAGGAATTATGTCGAGACTATATTGCAGAGGTTCAATATGCAGGATAGTAAATCGGTGAATTTTCCTATTCCTGTAGGTGTAAAGATGTCTGCTGAACAATGTCCCAAGACACAAGAAGAAGAGGAGGATATGTCCCGTGTTCCATATGCAAGTGCAGTGGGTAGCCTGATGTATGCAATGGTTTGTACTAGACCAGACATTGCACATGCAATGGGGGTATTGAGCAGGTTTATGTCAAACCCAGGGAAGGAGCATTGGACAACAGTGAAGCGGGTTTTCAGATATTGATGTGGCACTAGTGATTATGGTTTGTGCTACCAGGGAAGACCAATATTGGAAAGAATGTTGGACATTCATGGTTTTTTTGATGCAGACTGGGCTGGAGATCTGGACCAAAGAAGATCTACAAGTGGGTATGTGTTTAGCCTATTTGGAGGCGTAGTCAGTTGGATGAGTAAAAGACAGTCTGTAGTGGCTCTTTCAACTACAGAGGCAGAATACATAGCAGCCACTCATGCAAGCAAGGAAGCAGTTTGGTTGCAGAGATTGTGTTCAAGTATGGGGTTGGTGCAACAAGCTATAAGGATATATTGTGATAGCCAAAGTGCAATTTTCTTGGCTAAGAACCCTGCTTATCATTCAAAGACAAAGCACATTGATGTTCAATATCACTTTGTTAGAGATATAGTTGAGGCTAAAAGGGTGTTGCTGGTAAAGGTGGACACTTTGAAGAATGTTGCAGATGCATTGACGAAGTCTGTGAGCACTCAGAAGTTCTCTTGGTGTAGAGAAACAATGGGTGTTGAAGAATTGGCCCAATGACTAAGCTCTCCTGTGGCCTTCTGTGGAAAGAAAACAAGTGGGAGAATGTTGGGTATGTGTTATATTCTTTCCACAACTAGTTCCACGCGTTGTATGTTGCGTCGGGCGCAGCAGGGGGGTCACAAGGGGGGAGGAAGCCCCCACTGTTGGGGTCCGGGGTAGCACCCTGGTGAAAATTTGTTTGGTGTGCGGACCCACTCATAGGCGGACCCACCCATGTTTTGTGCATGATTTTGCACATGGTTTTGGGGTATGATGGTTTTTGGCCCCTGGTATTTTGTAGATCCGGTCAAGGGAACTACGGTTATGTTCTAATCCAGGGTTAATGGATTGGGGTTTATGTATGCTTCGACATGTATATATATGTGTTGTAACAATAAAAGGAATATAATGAAAAATCAAGCTGGTCGTCCCGATTTGGGATCTAGGGGAAAATCTTTGTGTTTATCTGTTTTATGTTTTATGCTCTCGCTATTGTTTATTTTCTGTTATAAGATTCGTGTGTAGATAATTCTGTTCAAGGTTAAAACCTACACAGATCTGTGCTTTGGTGTTATGATTGTCAGGTAGCAGGCCTACATGATTCGAACCATTGCCCTCGACTGGGTGCATACGTCCCAGAACTGAAGCAAAAATGGTGCCAATTTTGCCGATCAATGGGACATTATGAGAAGAACTATCGCACATATGACTTAATTATGGATCGTGAGAACTTATATCGGGTGCAATCAGACCCTGCATCGCCAAGAATTTCTGCATCACCAGCCCGAGGCAGAGGAGGTCGGGGAGGAAGTGCAGGCCGAGGACGAGGTCAGCTAATCTGTTATAACTGTGGAGAAATAGGGCACTTTTCCAAAGAATGCCCTAATTCCACCAGGTTGTCGTGTAAATATTGTAGATATCTGGACCATGAGGTAGAAGAATGCCTAATTTTAATAGCTAAGATGAAAGAAAAGCAACCTACCCCTATGCAGAATGTACAGAGGGTCAAAACTGAGCTAAGGGAGGCAGATCCAAGTGTAAGAGTCATGACACGTAGCGGGTTGGACACCCAGGGAAACGAAGAAGGGCTTGCCTCTCAGAAAGAAGTGTCTTGCAAAGAACAAACCCCATTGGCAGCCCCCACGCAACCTCAGATTGAAGAAGGAGTTGAGCCCTTTAAAAAGGCATGTCTAAAGTTTCTAAGGAATCCACAGGCCGTAGGAAATCTCCTAGCACTATTGAATACCTGCACAACTCGGCCCAATTTAATCCTTGAGCCTAAGGATGTACACAAGCTATACATCTATAAGAAACACACCGGGAGAGAGATGTGCTTGACTGTGCAGATCAGAGACTATGAGATGGATTAGGTTATCTTAGATCTTGGATCAGATGCAAACGTCTTACCAAAACAAACATGGCAACGAATGGGAGAACCTAAGTTGGAATGGTACACTATTAAACTACGAATGGCAAACCAAAAAAAGATCATCGCTCTAGGTAGATTACCAAAAGTCATGGTGGACATCACAGGGGTATGGGCCCTAGTTGATTTTGAAGTAATAGAAATAGTAGAAGATGCGGACCCCTACCCTGTGCTCCTTGGACTGGACTGGGAAATAGACATGGGAGGTGTCATCAATCTCAATAAATGCACCATGGTATTCGAAAACAAAGGTATGCGTGTACTAATACCACTATACCTAGCAGAAGGTGCGCGGTACATAGAGCCAGCCTATGAAAAGGAGGAATTGGATCACATTTATAAGATAACTACACAGGACGAAGATCGGGTTAACCCCACAGATGAAGGAATGCTCTGTTGGGAAAAGGACAACGAATTTTTTTACGACTCTGATGAAGAGCTGGAGAATTGGCAAGGTAGGTAGCATGAGGTTTCGGCGCTACGAAGCCTTTAGACCATCAGGAATTTCCTTCGCATCTCTACCGCAGAAAGAACCTTTCCCTGCCAAGAGGACGCAGGTGACGATCAACAACCTGATGAACCGAAGAGTCCCACTGCCTATAGGCTAGAAGCATTACCGCTAACGCTATGTGAAACACCTATGCAAGGACTGGTGTTCTTTACTCAGGAGAAATACTAGAGTAGGGTGATCCTGCACATAGGGACCCCTGTGGCTAGATGGGCTTTAAGGTCCGTTGACCTACGCGGATACCTGCTACGGAGCAACACTCATGAATGTGATCGAACCTTGCCCAAACAGAATTACCAGGTTACCACAGCCCTCAGCACACGTAGGATTACATACCTATATGAAAATAAACGAACATCTCAAGTAATAAATGACACCAGGATGTATGACACAGCTAGGGACATCCTACCCATGAGTGAAATAAAGGCTTTGACAAGATTTCTATCCAACTTGCAGGTACACCTCGCCTCGATCCTCACTCCAGGTACGCAAACGACATACAAGCGTCATCTATGGTCTGAAAACTCATGCACATGACCTAGGGCACGAAGGATAACCGCTAGCATGTCCCGATTTCATAAGAAAAGACCCCCACAAGTACGACAAACAGGCGGCAGGTCATCAATGCAGCAATTAATGGAAAGAACGGTTCGCAGGATTAAGGGTACGTGCCACAAACGAGCTCCCTCACCAATTAATAACTCCAGAGGGGGCGTGTATGGTTGGGAAGCTTCGTACGGGGCTATTTATTCACCGTTCGAAAGGCTTTGGTTATCTGCGTTCTGTGTTTTTGTGTTCATCCCTATTCTCTGTAATGTTTGCCTTTCTGTTAAAAATATGAAATCGGACCCGCCGAAAGAACTGGTGCAAGGACCTAGGACTGCTGAGTGCAGTTATAGGATGGAGCTCGGGCTTCCAACAGTGAGGATTGTCTACGGCCCATGAGGAATGCTAAGATACAGAGACATGCTGCGATGTATCCGCAGCTCCCAAGTGCCACCTACCCAGAGCAATGTATGTTTACTCCCTCGCGCTGCCATAATTCGCACTCCTGACCTAACTACTAGGGACATCCAACTAGAATTAGCACAGCTATCTGGTTCAGAGCTACAAATAATATCCTCCAGAGTGATGCGAGAGGTTCACCACCGTAACCAAGACAATAAGCAGTAGTACAACATACCTCCAGAAGTCCGGGCATAGCGGATTGCCATGGTCACAGACGCAATGCGTATCATTGAGGAGAAGCTGACGCAGGGAGCACAATTGGTCGAAATAGATACAACATTATGGATGACAATGCAACACCATTCCACGATTCAACATATCTAGCAGGAATTATAGCAGGAAGAAGCTATTCTGGATCAAGTCCGAGCCTCCACACCTTCCCTTATTTCCGCACAGCGCCTAGCCACCATGGACAGGATTGAGGACCTTCGGCACTCCAAGAAATTTTCTCAAAAACGGTTGAAGCCGTGGTTTGATACCACAATCCAGCTCGCACACGATGCTTAGTATGCCATTGCATGCCTCCACCAGCTGTTAGAACGGGTCATTGTGAATACAGATGAGCCTGCCTCCCTGATGTTGGACAACATTGCACAACAAGCTGCGGCTCAAAGTCTAGACATACTCCCTCCGCTTATCCGCACTCTAGACACTTTGCGCATGCAAATGGAAGCCGCACCAGTGTAGTGACTTGGGACAAGTCACAAGATTGTGTTGGGGGACTGTTGGAAGGGGGTCTCCTAACAAGTTGTGAAATTGGTCCATTTTGATTACTTTTTTATTATATTTATTATAGTGTAGGGGTTTTGGGGCGGGTCAAAACCCCAAACTCATTGTAATGGGTCAAAAGATAAACTATGGGTCTGAAAACCATGGGTTGCGGACCATAGGAAAGTCGGAGCTAGATCGTTATAAATATAGATATATTTTGTATAAAAAAGGATAAGAATTGAAGAGATATTGATGTGATCTATGGCTTAAGCTGTCTGTTTGGGTTTTGGAGAACAGACTCCTGCTAGCTGTGTGTGCGGAGATCCTAGTCCAGTTGTGTGCGGACCCTGCTGCTGTGTGCACAGGTTGGGAAGGGAATTGTAAGGAAATATTGATGAATGAATGAATGCGAAGGATTATTAGAGATCTGAATTTGCGAGTTCTGTTATTTGAATTGTTGATAATTGCTGTGTTATGTATTTTCTGTCTTTAAGCTGCAAAAGATCTGTGTGCTGAGCTCTTGGATCTAGATCTGTTATGTTTTGTTTATGTACTGCTATGTTGATGATATAATAAGCCTATAACTGTAGATCTAGTGCACGTGGATGCGAATAGGAACATAATTAACCCTGTGCGGGAAAAGGTAATATGGGAATTACAGAAATAGACTGGGACATTTTGGTAGAGACTGACGAGAGTCGAGGGACGACCGTCGTATGCTCGAATCATGATGACTGAGGGTTTTAGTTCAGGAGAACCTAACTCCTGCCAAACATTTTTGGACATGATGCATGTGGATGCACCCTCATCTATGAAACATCGGTGGATAGTGATATTATGCACCGACACTGGTATCTGGAAGGCGACCATAGAAGAAAGCCATTCTAAGTCAAAAGCCATTAAGTGTGTATTTTCAGGATCGATATCTCCTAACGCAGAAAGTAGGGCTTTCTGTTGTTTTGGGCATGACTGCAGTACTTCCAGAGCTAAATATAGCAGTAGGAGATTGTGCTAAATTGTCCACGATGCTATAATTATGGGCCGCTTTGGAGTGGTTTCCTGCTCTCCTATTAGGTCCCTTTTCCATCATCGACAATGGTTCTATAGGCATCTTTGAAATGGTCAAAGGTGCAGTCGGTGCAATGGTACTTGCCCCTGACGTATTGGTGTCTAGTGGGGTGTCGTAGTTACAATTCCATGTTTGGAAAAACATCTCTTCTCCAGTAATGTAGATTTCATGGCTGATTTTCCTGGAATTGTCTGTATTTTGCTGGTGAGTGCTAACCATCCCTTGATTAGGGAAAGGTTCTTGCATCACGGCTGGTTGCTGGGAAGATACCCCTTGTCCTCGGTTACTCTGTAGCTTCTTCAGCTCAGGGAGATCGGGACAGTGGTAAGTATAGTGACCATACTCACCACATATCGAACAGGAATGGTTAGTTTGAAGAGGTGGCTTTTTTATCTGTCGTTGGGCATTGCTTGACTCCTGGTTCTGATTCCAGTTGGAGTTGCCTCTAGCTTGGGATCGCGGTGGGCGTTGCTAGTTGTTGCCCCCTGTCCAGGGTTCCCTTTTGGCTTGGTTTTGGATTTTTTTCTTACCACGTTAGGAGGGTATTTCTCCTGATTATATTGGTGTGGTTGGTTTTGGGACGACTGCACAAAGTTCACCTGAGCATTGTTTTGCGTAGGTGGGTCATGTGTTGGGGACTGAGCGTAATGCGGTCCCTAGTTTCCACCTGACTGTTGGAGGAGATTTATTCCATTAGTGTTTATTTTTGCATACTGATTCCCCTTAGTCAGAGGATAAGGTCCTACTGTATGATATGTTGGCGCCCTATTGGTCAAATTTTGCTGAGGCATATGATGACTTCTAAAACTGGGTTGAGGCACGTTCTGGGTATAACTGTATGTGTAACTGGGGTTTTGACTGCTGCTGCCTAGGTAACCTTGGGTCATTGACCCAATTAGCCCGTCTGTAGAGTTTGATGTGCCTGACAATTCTTGATAAATTTGTAGGCGCGGGGCGTTAGGCAGGATGTTGTAAATGTATCTTGATTGTGTATAAATTAGCTCAAGCTTATGGGCTTTTCTGATTGCATCCTCTTCGGATGTGGGATTCTACTATGCCGCATCCTTTGAAATATCCATCGTAAGAGTTTTCAAGAACAAATCTAAGAGAACCCGGTCGTCGAGTTTAGCTTTACATAAACTGCGACGCCGTCTCCATTCATGGAGATGGTCCGAGATATGGACGATGGGGGTTTGTCTAAAATGAGTCAGTAATTCCATTCCAAAATCATGGTGAATAGGTAACTGAAAATATGTTAGGAATGCGGTAGCGAGGGCACAAAAGGCTCCATGTAAAGTTGAGTGTTTCTCCACGTACCACTTTGCAGCTACTCCTATAAGAGTGCGTTGAAATAATCTCAATTGAATAGTGTCGTTAATGATATTGTTCGATGAGCACCACAGGTGAAAGGTCATGACATGATTACCTGGGTTTTCTGCTTGCTTGCCTTCGAACTTTGGTATATCCGAAGGGAGCTTGGTTAAATTGGGCAGATTCAACAAAGCTAAGAAAGGTGACTGTGAGGTAGATGCCATTGCAATATGTGAAAACAAAAAGTTCTAGTTAGAGCGAGGGTTAGTTTGTGACGTACCCTATTGTGTATTCAGCTGGCTTTTCTGAATGGGACGCACTCCTCTGCCCCCTAGGGGTCGTGGGAGGAGTGGTATGTGGTGTGGTTTTGGGAGACCGACTAGGGTTCCCAATTATGACTGCCCCGATAAAGGACGAACCGATAATGATGGCAGCGTTCAGTCTTTAACACTTGAATGGTGAAAGACCTGGAACCCCTCCTGGTAATGGGGGGAGGTCCAAAAGACGCCTGGATCGACAAGGTTCCGTTGGGACCTGTCAAGTATCGCCAAGGTTTGGTTTTTGGAAATCTTTGCGAGGATAGAGTCTATGATCAAAGAAAACTTCTTTTCACATACATAAATAAAAGTAAAAAATAAAATAAATTTCCCTTTAAATTAATCTATGTGATCAAGCAATCAAAAAAATGGTTTTTGTTCATTTGCATATGATACTCAAAATCCTAGAAGATCTATGCGTCCTCACACTCTCAAAAGTAACTGGGCCTTGAGAATATTTCTTGCGAGTGCTGGCACAACGTCCTGTAAGAGCTAGCGACACCCCCAGTCACCCGAAGAAAACCCACTAAGGTAAGGGTAGAGGGTTTGGTGCTTTCCTGCACCATCACATATAGGGTAAGTGTTCGAGTCTTGGGCTTCTTGGTATTCAGCTAACAGTATCGAGTATTAGCTGGGTCAGGTAGCCCCAATTGATACCGCATGAACTGCGCCTAAGCCTAACCCCCTCTAAAACGGGTCTCTATCGCGCTCGGGTTTTCTTTGTCATGGGCTGATAGGTGGATTTGAAGCTCCCTAAATACACAACTTCTATTTTTCGCTATGAAGTATGATCAAGGCAGCTTATTGGATACCTACCCCCTTGATCATAACTTAAGCTATAAATTCTTATGTGGCCCCTGTGGGGAGAATTTAGTGAGTTTGGTTAAGTTAGTTTTAGGTGTCTTTGCTTTGCTTAATGGGTGAGTGTGTGTGAGCACAAAGTGGAAAAGCACATAGTTTGAACATGCGGATATCGATGATGCTTTAAAAAATCCCCTATTTAAACTATGTTGTATTCCTCCTAGCTCAAATGGAAAACATGTGCGGATAATGGGCCGCTTTCAATTTTTCCTAGTTAATCTATGTGACTAACTATAGGGAGATAGAAATTTGTGAATATGGAGCGTTCATATGCTTACCTAGGATCACTGGAGGGTGCAAAGGTAGTAGAGATTACTTTCTCTTCTTTAAACAATTCAATCCTAGTCCCAAAATTTCTAGTGAAAAAATTGAACTAAACTAAAAACTTTTACACTAGAAAAAGAAAATTAGCTATGCATGCGTGGTCTTGGGCCACTTACTTGGGCTAGTTATCTAGGTGTTTAAGTACCAAAATATGCAAAACATAATTATTTTTGGAATGCAAGTTACTTTTTCCCCCCTACTTAAACTGTGTGAACTTTGCAAAAATCAACTTGAAGTAAAACTGACACTAAGCCTACAAAAAGTAGCTAAAAGTGAGCTTTAACAAGCTGTGGGGTACCACAAGAAGTGCTGGCAGGTGTATTAGGGGCTGCCAAACACCTTACAAGCAGGAAAAAATAGAAACTAGGGAGAAATTTCTCATTCTATAATTTCCACGCAAAAGGCTGAAATAGGTGCGCTCTCTGTGCGCGGGTCAGCTCTGAATCTGTGCCCTGCACGTTTGTGAGGAAAAAACGCCTGCAAAATCCTACAAGGTAAAAATTTTAGGAGTCGATATTCTTCAGTCTGTCACTTGGGATGAACTAGGGACTGCAAGAGAAATCAGGGGACATTCAGCTCCACTCCACAGCATAGACAGAGGTCTCCTGAAAAAGAAGGCACAACCACATAAACTTGGTAATAAAACATTAGTGGAGTCACCAATCCTGTTGTGGCGTGTTTGGTGCACGTATGTATGAAATCACACCAGCTTGAGGGGTGTGGTTTACCCCGTTAAACTATTAGTAACAGACAAAAATAAGTGGATTCAATAAGCATACTATATAGAGGAAAAAACACGCAAATGTAAACTCAAAACAAAACTAAAACTAAACATAAATAAACAGAAGCTCTAAACGAGTCAAACGATAACAATAATGCAAAAGGTGGCTCTAGGCCCCTCTTATTGAGCGCTGGTAGTAAAAAGAGTGATACTTTACCCTCTTGCCAAAGGGCCCCTAGACAATGGTTCTAGGTCTCGATGCAAGGATGTTTTTATCCCAAGCTTGCCTCGGTGCAGTCTCCCTCTCTCTCTACTGTGTGCACTGAACTTGTTGGGTGGCCAACAATTGAGTCCCCTCTATCTTCAGCTCCGGGTCACACACTGCTAGTATTTCTTGGGTAATTCTAGCTAGCATAACAATGTGATTACCCATTTTTCATCTCATGGTGGCTTTATATAGAAGATTTCAAATCCTCCTTCCCTCTCTTGGTACATGGAGGATGGTGACCCAAGTGAGGGGTATGATTCCTTTGTGTGCTCCAAATATTCCATTGTGTGTTCACAATGGAATACCCCAAGAGAGGGGTATGATTCCCTCTCTTGTCCTTTGCTTTGTGTGGTCCCGAATAGTGACATTTTGCCACTCTCAGTATTGCACGCATATCGGGAAAAAATGCGCTCTTCTTGAAGGATAATGTGCACAAATAGCATTTAAGACTAGTTCAAATTTGATTTTCCTCAAACCTTAGAGATTTTAAATACTTTCTAGATTCTGTAATGTCTTCCTGCCCTGTAAATCCTTTGGCTTGACATTAATTAATGTCATCTTCTGCTGTACGATTTTCCAGTGTTAACAACATTGTTTACCTTAATCCGAATGAGTGAATTGATATATCTTAAGAAGATATGTGGTGGCTATATACCTCTGAACTATATTTCAATGAGGCTCAAGGGCCTTTTTATTATTGAAAAATAAGTGAAAACCATAAATAACCAAAACCCTAACCCGAGGAGATGTGACACCAAGAGTTTATGGGCCCCGTTGGGGTTAGTTGGGCAACCAACTTCCTGGGGTCGTAACTTGGTCATATTATCTTTATTTGGCGCGTATGATACCTATTTGGAAATATCTCTCAGAGGACTACAACTACTGATGTGATTTATTTCAAATCATCGTAGAAATCATGCCCAACAATTTCCGTTTAGGGTCTCAAAAAACATCCAGAAGTTCAAGACCCGAAAAAATACTAAAAATAGTAAATAAGAAAACTTATGGAACTGAATAGGTGGAATAGGCAGGTGGCCACCAATATCCACCTAGATCATTCATTTCCCCTTAGGAGGAAATGGTCCCCATTGCATGTAGAGCCTCCATAAGGTGGGGAAATTTCTGTTGAACCTGATCCCTGGTGAACCACTTTCCTTGATGAAGGAGTTGGCAAGCTTTGACAACGAGATACAATTGGATCTTCTGATGGAAATTGATTTTAAGATGTGTTTCCATGATCTAATTGTTTGTAGATTATTCCATGTAGTCTGGATTTAAATTTGTCGAGGTGAGTTGTTATGCAATGTCGGATGTGCCCAGTAATGGCGGAAAGTATGGCCGAAGGCGATCCACGTTGAACACTGGGTGTAGGCCAAGGAATGGGGGAATGATAAGCTCAAAATAATTGTCTTTTGCAGTGTTGGTGATGGTATATGGACCATAACGGAGTGGGTGTATCTTGTGGTGGGGTCTAGAGAGGTGCTCCTACAAATGTAACCAAACTTTGTCGCCCACATGGAAGTTGCGTGGAACTCGATGTTGATAATGTCAATGGTTTTACTTAGCATTGGCTTTGTCCAATATGTCATGAACATGTTGGTGGATGTGTTGAATGCACTCAATGAAGTTTTTTTCCTTGTCAGCGTTAGACATGACATGAGCCAAATCTGCCTGAGTAGCCGCAAATAGCATAGCTACGTAAATGGGACATAGTGGCTGGAATCCCAAGCCCACCTGAAAGGGGATGTGGCCAGTTGGGCTGTGGAGAGCCTGGTTTTAGTTGTGCTATAAATAGGGGAGGATATCATCCCATGTGCATGGATTCTTTGATTTGTACATGAGTATAATGTGTACAATAATTCTCTTGACGACCTCTGACTATTCATCGGTTTGGGGATGGAAAGTTGTGGACTTGGTGAGCTTGGTGTCCAACGTCGACCAGAGAATGGACCAAAATGTACTGAGGAACCTACTGTTGCAATCTGAGATGATAGACTGTGGGATCCCAAAGTGTACCCACACTCGTTCAAAGAAGAGTTTAGCAGTGGCTTCTGATGTGATATTCTTATTTTAGGCTGCCATAATGGCCATCTTCGAGAATTTGTCGATGACCACAAAAATAAAATCATTGCCATGCTTAGTAGAAGGAAGGCTTGACATGTAAACCATGGATATGGATTCTCAAGGTCAACTAGGGGTAGGTAGTAGAGTATATAGACCTTGATTCTTTATGGTCGGTTTTGCAATGGCACATGAAATGATGTACTTATCGACATCTCGTCAAAGTTTCGGCCAATAGAAATAATTTTGCAGTACTGCCATTGTTTTTCAGACCTCAAAATGCCCAACAACCCGATTTTAGTGTGCTTCCCAAAACATCTTGGCACACTATCTTAAAGGAACAAAAATGTGTCCCAGGTGACATAGCAGTGCATCCTGGAGGTGAAAATTTGGAACTTGCTTACCTTCCAAGAACATCTTGTATGAGTTGTCGAATTTTGGATCACTTATGTAGAGAAGCAGCCAATTAGAAGTCTCATGCCCACAAGAGTTGAGCATTGTGGTTAGCGCCACAATCGGTGGTCGGCTGAGGCATTTTGCAACACTATTGGTGCTTCCCTTCTTGTACTTGATGTTTAAATGAAACTATTGCAGGTATGTGGATCACTTCTGATGGAGCTCATTCTGCAATTTCCCTTGTGTCTATATGAATTGCAGGGGTTGGTGGTCTGTGTCGATGACCATTTCCTTCCCCAAAATGTAATGCTTCCATTGTCGGCAAGACTGCATAATGGAATACATCTCTTTGTCATAAGTGGGATACTTCCAGACTGTGTCGGAAAGTCTCTCACTATGATATGCCACTGGATGCCCCCGTTGAGTAAGGACTACCCCAATAGCATAATCATATGCATCTGTCTTGATCTCAATGTTGGAAATACTGAGAGGGGGGTTAATCAATATTTATTTTCAATTTTTAATTATTGCTATTTAGATTCTTCACAATTAAAGATGGAGAGATGTATAATGATAATATTAAGGATTAATAAGAATTTCAATTCCCTTTCTAATAATTGTATACAATAGATGAGTGAGGGCACCAACCCTTTTAATGAAACAGGCACCAACCTGTTGCCAAGCACCAACTTGGACTTTGATGAGGCTCCAACCTCTAGGGCTTCGACCCTATCTTCTCAAGGCACCAACCTTGTGTTTAGGAGCTCCTACTCCAAGGACACCAATCCCCTAGTCACTTCTAATAGAAGATGTGTGATATACTTACTTGAATATCATCTACAAAATATTCTTCATTGTTCAATACTTCTTGATTTTGACTTCACTATATCTTCACTGTACTTGTCCACCATTTGACTCTGCTACTAATGCTACACTACTCACCGTTTTTCATTCACTGTTCTCAAATCTTCATGCTCAGGATGTTTGTATGAGTTCCCTTAGAATCCGAGCTTCATAAAACTGTTATATGTCCTAGCTCCATAATCAGATGTTTACTTTATGAGTGATTTGTCACTACAAGACTGTCCTCAAGTTAACACAAGGGTCCTTCTATTATATTCCAACACTGCTTTTATCCAACACTGTTCAAGAAATTTTACTGCTTCTTTACCAATCAACTTTAATGTTCTTGTTTATCAACGTTCACCATTCATCATAGGACTGTGAAAATATGAGATTACTATTCTGAGTCCCTCACAAGTTCAAGTTGTAGTAATTCTGTTCAACACCCTTACCTCTTATCACTAGTCAAGGCAATATATCTCAGAACCGAGAGTTATAACCTTTAGTTACAGATCTTAAGCAAAGATCATAGGTACGAAACAATATATGAATGGTCCGAAGCAATAGATCACAGGTCTGAAATAGTAGATGACTGGTCCAAAGCAATAGATCATAGGTCTAAGTCTCCTTTATATATTGAGTTCACGAGATGTGAATTGCATCTCTTGATGACTGAAATTTTGTGTGTGCTAGATGACCAAAAATCTGGGCTGAAGAAATGAGTTACGGATTGTATATATATACAGCCTTCTTTGCAACAAAAAACGAAAAGACACGTCCCTGCTTGGAGGCCGACTAGTGTCCCTGAGCATAGGTCGGCTCAATATCATAAATTTAATTTTTTAACTTGAAAATTCGATATCTCAAAAACTACTAGGAGTTTTGGGACAAATAAGGGCTCATTGGAAAGGCAAAATTATGCTCTAAAAGATGGTATAGGAGTTAATTTGGAAGGATGCCTCTAAGGAGGTAATTTTTTTTTTCTTTGTGACTGTCCTTAATTTTTATGTGTGCAGAAAATGCATAGGACATAACACCTTATCCATTGCTTTGCTTCTCCTTCATTTGTCTTCTCCATTGTTTGGCTTATCAATCATGGGCTCATAGCATCAACATGTAGGACGTCTATGTCATCATGATAGTACCCAACAAGTGCAGTAATATGTCACGGTGCAGCATCATTAGGAGAACTTCAAATGATATCTTTCATGTTATCATTAAGTCTTTCAACCTTCATCAACCTATTGCCATCAATGACAACTTGGATTAACAATCTCCCCCTTTGTCATTGTATGGAAATATTTTTCTTCTCTCCCCCTTTGACATCAATGGCAATGGGGTGCCAAAGTGCTCCCCCTGTCATGCTGCTCCCCCTAACATACTATACCCCTGACATGCTGCTTGATTTAATGTGATGCAAGAGTAATGACACCCATCTTTTGGCGAAGATACTCAAATGATTCTCGTGGAAGGGGTTTTGTAAAGATATCAGCAATTTTCTCTTTTGTATTGACGTATTCCAACCTGATATTGTGTTTAGCAACTTTTTCACGAAGAAAGTGGTATTTGATTGGAATATTTTTGGTCCTTGAGTGCATCACTGGATTCTTTGAAAGACTGATAGCGCTAGTATTGTCACAAAAAATAGTAACCGGTTGCTTAGTTTCTATGTTGACATCCTTCAAGGATTTTTTCATTCATAGAATTTATGTACAACAATCAGCAACAGCTATATATTCGGCTTCAGCTGTAGAAAGGGATATAGATGATTGTTTTTTGCTGAGCCAAGATACAAGACAATCTCCCATAAAGAATGCATTTCCACTGGTACTTTTTTGATCATCCATGCTTCCGGCGCAATCAACATAAGAGTAAGTTGTCACAATAAGAGTTGAACTCTTAGGATACCAAAGACCGAAATCAATCGTACCTTTCAAATATCAGAGAATTCTCTTCACGGCTGCTAGATGGGATTGTTTAGGACTTGACTGAAATATTGCTACCATTCCTACTGCTTGCATAATATCTGGTCTTGTAGCAGTTAAGTATAGGAAAGCTCCAATTATTTATCAGTAAAGAGTTGCATCTATGAGAGGGGTATCATCCTCTTTGCTTAATTTATAATCCGTGGTCATCAGTGTGCTCATAGGTGCACAATATTCCATCCCATATCTTTTGAGCATGTCTTTAAGATATTTTTCTTGAGATATAAACAGGCCTGCAGAGGTTTGAGATATTTGTAGCCCAAGAAAGTAAGAAAAATCACCAATCATTTACATCTTGAATTTTTTGGACATATTTAGAGCAAATTCATGGCTCATTTCTTCATTATTGCTAGCAAATATTAGATCATCAACGTAAACAAGAGTGATCAGAAGTTTTTCCTTGTCCATCTTCATGTAGAGATTTCTACCTGCCACTGCATTTTTGAAACCCTCTTGTTGCAAATAGTGATCCAACTTTGCATACCATGCTCTAGGGGCTTGTTTTAATCCATACAAGGCCTTTTTTAGTTTGCATACAAAGTCTTTTCCTTCAGCAAGATCAAATCTTTCTGGTTGCTCCATGTAAACTTCTTCCTTGAGATATCCATTCAGGAATGCTGATTTTACATCCATTTGATAAACCTTGAATCCTTTTGAGCAAGTAAATGCTAAAAACATTCTTATGGCTTCCATTCAAGCTATTGGTGCAAAGGTTTCTTCAAAGTCAATTCCTTCGATTTGCGATTATCCTTTGCAGACATGTCTGGCTTTGTTTCTGATGATTAGTCCATCTTCATTCATCTTGTTTTTGAATACTCATTTTGTTCCAATTATATTTTTATCTTTTGGGCGAGGTACCAGTTCCCAAGTCTCATTTTTTTATATTTTAGATATTTCTTCTTCCATGGCCTTTATCCAATAAGGATCTTTGCTTGCTTGAGAAAAAATTTCAGGTTCTATTAAAGATAATATAGCCACATCATCTTTTATTGGGGTGCTTATCATCCTTCTTAGAGTTTGGATTCCTTCATCTATATTTCTGATGACCTGTTCTTCTAGATGATATCTTTGAACAAACTTGATCTTGGAGGGAGTTTGTGAAGATTCACTTTGAGGTTCTTCATTATCCTCTTCTTTTTCAGGTTCTTCTTCTTCACTTTGTTCAAATAAAGGCTCAACTTCATGATCTTCAATTATTTTTTCTGGAAGGCCTTCATCAATCTTCACATCAATGATTTCCACTATTCTTCATAGACAATTGTTGTAACATTTGTAAAATTTGCTCCTAGTGGAGTATCCAAGAAATATTCCTTTGTAAACTCTAGAATCAAATTTACCTGGTGAGTCATCATTTATTTTTATGAAACATTTTCTTCCAAAAACCCTGAAATATTTTACTGAAGCATGTCTTCCTTTCCATAATTCATAAGGAGTCTTTTCATTATTTGGTCTTAGTTGAGTTCGATTTAAGGTATAAACTGCGGTGCCAACTGCTTCTCTCCAGAATTTTGGTTGCAAATCAACTGCTAGTAGCATTGTCCTTGCCATTTCTTGAATGGTTCGGTTCCTTCTTTCAACTACTCCATTTTGCTGGGGTGTCCTAGTAGTAGAGAGTTCTCTTTCGATTCCATGCTCTTTATAGAATTCATCAAATTATTTTGAGGTGAATTCTCCTCGTTTATCCATTCTAAGACATTTAATCTTAGAATATTTCTCATTCTCAATGAGAGCCTTAAGATTCTTAAAACATTCAAATGCTTCGGATTTATATTTTATGAAATATATCCACATCATTCTAGTATAGTCATCAAAAAATAGAGAAAAGTACCTTTCACCTTGAAGAGTTGGAGTTCTAGTTGGCCCACACAAATCTGCATGAATTATTTCCAAAGGTTTTGTTGTTGATAACTCTTTAGTTTTGTGGCTAGTTTGGGTTTGCTTTCCATGTTGGCATGGGCCACATACAACTTGATTTGGTTGCACATTTTTGGAATATCCCTTACTGCATTAATTTGCTGATGTTGACTAGGTTATTAAAACTTGTATGCCCCAATTGCTTGTGCCATAACCAACTTTCATCTGTTTGACTTAAGTAACATTTATCTTCTTGGATTCTACTGAGAATATAAACATTATCTGGTGTTCTTACTCCTTTCGCCACAAGTTCTCCCGAGGATGAGTCTCTTATTTCACAATTTTTTGTACTAAAGATAACATTATGTCCTTGGTCACAAATATTTTTAACACTTAAAAGATTGTGTTTGAGCCCTTCTACCAGCAAGGTATTTTGTGCCTTTCATAGTCCATTGATAATGGTAGAAGTTCCTTTTCCAATGATTTTAGCGGATCCACTTCCAAAGGATACATTTCCATTTTTCTTGTTCAATGAGATAAAATTATTTTGGTCACCTGTCATATGTCTTGAGCATACACTATCCACGAACCAATGGTTTTCTTCACTATGAGCACATAGAGCTAGGCTACATTTATCCACTTTGAGATTTACGTTTTTAGCTTTCTCCCTTTCGAGAGGGAAATTTTGTTCATTATGATCATAATTATCACATAGTGAGCACGACAGATCAAACTTAGCCAAAAGATCAAAGGAATTGTAAGTTTTGATTTGTCCTTTCTCTTTAGGACCACATAGTTGGTTTGTTTGATCATTCAATCTTGGTGCTTCATTCTTATGAGCCTTGCAATTCTTAGCTTGATGCCCAAAGTTTTTACAATTGTAAAAATGCCCAAGAAAAATAGTTTGATACTTGTTGTAGTATCCATAGCTTGAACCAACATTCTTCCTTGGAGTTTCTCTTTCTTCAATTCTTTTTTTTGAGATGGGACTTTTTTCCTGACGAGATGACTTTTCTTCTTTTGGATGGCAAGTGAGTACATCAACATAACTTCTGGCATTATTCTTTGTACTTGATGATTCTCCTTTGAAACCAATTACAGACTTGTCATGTTGAGGTTTTTGAGTATTAAGAATGTTGTCAAGAGCTAGAGAGCTTTGCCAACTCCTTTTAACTTGCTCTAATTCCTTTCTTAGATATATTATTTCAGCTTCACGTTTTTCACAGATATCATCCTTCTCTTTTAGCTTAATGTTCAAGAAGTCTTCCCTTCTTTTTGCTTCCTCTCTTTCTATTTTGAGAGAAATTATATTCTTTTGTAGATTCTCATTTTCTTCAATGGAACTCATTAGAAAACTATCCATGTTTCTTTCATCTTCTAATTATGAGTCATTATCATTTGTAAATGCCATGAATAAGATTTATTTGCTTCCAACATAATTAATTTCCTCATCTGATTCATCATTACTTTCTTTGTAATGACACACATTTCTTGTTGATTTCTTTTTTATGACTACAAATTCATCTTCATCAGACTCATCTGGTTTGGAGAAGAGGTTATTCTTATTAAACCCTTTATTTTTGTACATCATTATTTTAGAGTCCTTTTCATCATCATTATCATGTTTATGAGGACATTTTGTAGCATAATGACTTATTCTTCCACAATTGAAACAAATAAGAGGGTACTTACCTTTTAGCTTAGATCCCCTTTTTAGTCTTCATACAAATTGAGCTAGCTCATTTTCAGTATCAGATTCATCGTTGTTGCAATTCCATCCTTTTCCTTATTTTGTAGATCTTGAGGCTTTGAAATCTGCTTCTTTGAAATTTGGGCTCCCTTTCCTCATATCATAGGAAATAAGAATTCCATGAATTTAATCCATCTTGAGAGTATCTAGGTCCTTCATTTCTTCTATGGCACTTACTTTGGAGTCAAATCTGTCTGGAAGAAATCTCAGGATTTTTTGAACAATGGTGCTTTTTTCAATATTTTCTCCTAGTCCTTTAAGAAAGTTAAACACTTTAGCTACTCGGAGGAAGTATGATGCAATATCTTCTTCATCATCCATTTTCAGACTCTTGAATTGTCTTCTATAGGTTTTAAGCTTTTCCTTCTTAACTTTGGAGTCCCCATTATATAGAGAAACCAAATTATCCCATACTTCTTTGGCTGAGTTACAATCCATGACTTTCATAAATTCGGAATCAATAATTAAACTAGCAATGGAATTTAAAGCTTTGGCATTAGCAATGTAGGCTCTTCTTTCATATTGATCAGTTGGAAGACTGGAGGGAGCTTTGTACCCATACAAAACATTGTGCCATACTTCAGGACCAAGAGAAATTAGATAGTAGGACATCCTCTTTTTCCAAAAACTAAAATTTGTTCCATCAAAGATAAGCAGTTTCCTAGTTGCTTCCATGTTCTTCATTGTGCCTAAGAATCCTTATTCCAGCTGTTAGGCTGATAATGAAGAAGCTGGCTCTGATACCAATTGTTGGAAATATTGAGAGGGGGGTGAATCAATATTTCTTTTCAATTGTTAATTATTTCCAGTTAGATTCTTCAAAATTAAAGATAGAGAGATGTATAATGATAATATTAAGGATTAATAAGAGTTTCAATTCCCTTTCTAATAATTGTATACAATATATGAGTGAGGGAACCAACCCTTTTAATGAAACATGCACCAAATTGTTGCCAAGCACCAACTTGGACTTTGATGAGGCTCCGACCTCTAGGGCTTCGACCCTATCTTCTCAAGGCACCAACCTTGTGTTTAGGAGCTCCTACTCCAAGGAAACCAATCCCTTAGTCACTTTTAATAGAATATGTGTGATATGCTTACTTGACTGTCATCTACAAAATAATTTTCACTATTCAATACTTCTTGATTTTGACTTCACTATATCTTCACTGTACTTGTCCACCATTTGACTCTGCTACTAATGCTACACTGCTCACTATTTTTCATTCATTGTTCTCAAATATTCATGCTCAGGATGTTTGTCTGAGTTCCCTTAGAATATAAGCTTCATAAAACTGTTATATGTCCTAGCTCCATAATAATATGTTTACTTTATGAGTGATTGTCACTACAATATTGTCCTTAAGTTAACATAAGAGTCCTTCTATTATATTCCAACACTACTTTTATCCAACACTGTTCAAGAAATTTTACTGCTTCTTTACCAATCACCTTTAATGTTCTTGTTTATCAATGTTCACCATTCATCATAAGATTGTGAAAATATGAGATTACTATTCTGAGTCCCTCACAAGTCTGAGTTGTAGTAATTCTGTCCAACACCCTTACCCCTTATCACTAGTCAAGGCAATAGATCTCAGAACTGAGAGTTATAACCTTCAGTTACAGATCTTAAGCAAAAGATCATAGGTCCGAAACAATAGATGACTGGTCCGAAGCAATAGATCACAGGTCCAAAATAGTAGATGACTGGTCTGAAGCAATGGATCACAGGTCCGAGTCTCCTTTATATATTGAGTTCACGCGATTTGAACTGCATCTCTTGATGACCAAAATTATGTGTGTACTAGATGACCGAAAATCTGGGCTGAAGAAATGAGTTATGGATTGTATATATATACAACCTTCTTTGCAACAACAAACGAAAAGACACGTCCCTATTTGGAGGCCGACTAGTTTTCCCGAGCATAGGTTGCCTCAATATCAAAAATATAATTTTTTAACTTGAAAATTCGATATCTCAAAAACTACTAGGAATTTTGGGACAAATAAGGGCTCATTGGAAAGGAGAAATTATTCTCTAAAAGGTGGTATAGGAGTAAATTTGGAAGGATGCCTCTAAGGAGGTAAAAACAATTTTTCTTTGTGATTGTCCTTAATTTTTATGTGTGCGGAAAATGGACAGGACAAAATGCCTTCTCCATTTCTTGGCTTCTCCTTCATTTCTATTCTCCATTGTTTGGCTTATCAATCATGGTGTCATAGCGTCATCATGTAGGATGTCTATGTCATCATGATAGTACCCAGCAAGTGCAGTAATATGTCACAATGCAGCATCATTAGGAGAAATTAAAATGATATCTTCCATGTTATCATTAAGTCTTTCAACCTTCATCAACCTGTTGCCATCAATGACAACTTGGATTAACACTCAAATGGTTGTTTTAAGTCTGGTAGCACTGGTGCAGAGTAGAGGCGATGTTTCAACTCTACGAATGACTTATTTCAAGATTCAGACCAAAATAGTTTTTCTTTCACTCCTCCCTTAGTGACTTGACTCAAGGGCCAAGTGATATGAGAGAATCCCAACATGAACATGTGGTAAAAATTGGAAAGACCCAGAAAGCTACGGAGCTCTGTTAGAGTGGTTGGGGCTAGGAAATAAAAAATGAATTGGATCTTGGCTGGATCCACATGCATCCCCTCTCATCAGTAATGTATCCCAGATACTAAACCTAGGTCATGCCAAAAGTGCACTTCTCCAAATTGGCACACAACTTGTGTTTTCGCAGTGTTTGGAGGACTCGTCAGATGTGGTAGAGGTGCGCTTCCTAAGTTTGTCTGAATATAAAAATGTCATCCAAATACACCACTGCAAATGAGTTGGTGAATGGCCGCAATATGCCATCCATCAGCCACATGAAGGTTGCGGGAGCATTTGTCAAACTGAAAGGCATGGCAAGCCATTTGAAAAGGCCCTCCTTAGCTTTGAAGGTAGTATTCAACATTGGAGGGTTCGATTGGTACCTGGTAATACCCAGAATTCAAGTCGATCTTGATGAAATATTTGGCCCCCCTAAGCTGGTCCAAGATTTCATAGACCCATGGGATTGGATACCTATTCCATACCGTGATCTTGTTGAAAGTCCGATAGTCAATACAGAGTCTCTAGGTGCCATCCTTCTTTTGTACCAACACGATCAAGCTCCCAAATGGTGAGGATCTTGGCCTAATGTGCCCTTTCTGCAACAACTCTTGGATCTGTCTCTTGAGTTAATCATTTTCCATAACAAAGCAACGACGCTCCTAGGTTTAGATCACAAGAGTGCTTGACCTGACAGTGTAGAGGAACCCCTATGGCTAAAGAGAAAATTTCCTTGTATTTGTCCACGACTTTTTCCATCTACTGCTGCCACGTAGGGGAGATTTGTTTGGAGGTTGCGGCCACAATATTATTCTTTCCATGTGGGAGAATCGTAATGAAAACAAATTTCCTGGTTTGGGAAATAATCTTACTACATTGCTTTGCAGTAATAAAAAAGATGGCGAAAGGTGGTACTACCTCCGGTATCCTATACAACATATTTCCAAAAGTAATAATAACATAACGAGGCATAGAATCATATAGAGCATGTATCTTCCACAAGTATGGTTGGCCTAATAATACATCAGAAACTTCGACAGGAGCAATATCACACAGTACCTCATCCGTGAAGGGCTTGATGTTGTAGGGAATGTGAAACTGCTGGTTGACGCAAAGATCTCTTCCTTGGTGAAGCCACCCGATGGTATATGACTGCAGGTGTGCTGCGGTTGGTAGGGCGAGCCGTTTCACAACCTCTGCTAAAATTATGTTCTTTTTGGTTATGCTATCGACAATGAATTGCAGTGGAGAACCCTTCACCCACATCTGGGAATGGAAGAGGCCCTCCCCCTCCTATGGATCTTCGGGTTCCTCCTTCTGGTTCTTGGTGGTGGAAATGATGTCACTGGGTTCCACATTAATGATTTTCTTCCCTTTTTCATTCCCCTTTTCCGGTTCTAACTCATAATCAGAACAGATATCTGATTCATATGCCTTCAGCTCAGCCACTAGGGACTATTTGGCTCGACACTCACTTCTGTTGTGAATGGAGATTTTATGGAATTCACAACACTTCCCCATGTCCTTATTTGGATTTGTGCTACTTCGGCGGGTTGTCCTGAGTGGCCCCACTTTGGCTTTGCCCCTTGTTCTGCAGTTTGAGGGTGCCTTTCCCTAGCTTCGGATTTGTGGATCCAAAGTCTCACTTATTTTGCTTAAATATCTTCTTGATCTTGGCAGCATATTGATATGCCATGCCAAGCGAGGTAATTTTGAGGAACTCCCTTTCCTCCTAAATGTATCTGTGAAAAAAACTATAGTACTTGAGCACCAAGTGCTTATCTGAATCTTTAATACCCAACTTTGTGCGTAGGGTATGGAACAAATTCATCAGATCGTGCACATCTTGACCCCTTTGCTACCACAACATGGTCCATTGGATGTACTTGTCCTCATAGCTCCCCGCAGGGTAATATTGTTCCTTCATGTCATCTTAGAATGAATTTCAAGTGAGTATGGCTGGAAAAAATTAGGGTTCTTCATCATCCCTCTATTCACAATAGGTTTCCCACTAATCTTTGACATGGGGGGCGACATTGAAGAGTGCAAAGGTAATCTTTTCTTGATCGGAGAAATCATGGACCAAAAAATACCCTTCCAACAAATTCATCCATCTGTCTACGACGTCTGCATCTATTTAGACCTCAAATATGGGAATGTCAAAGTTTAATTGTACCTTGAAAGGAATGGCACCTCCACAATGGCTGTTGGATGAAGATGCACCATTAGTGGGTAGTTGTTGAAGGGTCTGGGCAAAGTTATCCATCATCGCATTCCCTTGTTTCTCGAAGGCCTTCTTGAGCAATATTTTGATAGGATCTCCTGATCCCTCATCTTTATTTTCTTCTGTCATGGGAGGTTGTCGGGGTTTGTGTGGTTGATCTTGCAAAGGTTCAACCAGATCGAGAACTAATTCCTTATACCTCGACCTCATTGGGGACATGCAAAGAAAGATCAAGAAAAAGAAGGTTGCTCTGATACCATTGATCTAGACTTATGCAGGAACACAATAAAATATATAAATAAACATAAACACATACATGAAACAGGAATAACACTTCATTTAATTAATATCAAATACTGAAAAATTCTTACAAACAGAATGGAAAACAAACTATCTCGGGCGATGGTAGCTTATCTCTAAGAAGAGATGTGGTGGCTACATGCCTCTGAATTGTGTTACAATGATACTCAAGGGCCTTTTTATTATTGAAAAATAAGAGAAAACTTTAAACAACCAAAACCCTAAACTGAGGAGATGTAACACCAAGAGTTTATGGGCCCCTTTGGGGTTAGTTAGGTAGTCAACTTCTTGGGGTCGTAACTTGGTCATATTATCTTTGTTTGGCATGTATGATACCTTGTTGGAAATATCTCTCTGATGAATACAACCATTAATATTATTTGCTTCAAATTTCCAGAGAAATCATGCCCAAAAAACATTGTTTAGGGCCTCAAAATGGCTCCAGAAGTTCAAGACCTGAAAAACTGCTAAAAATAGTAAATAAGAAAATTGATGAAACTGACTAGGTGGAATATGCGGGTGGACACCAATATCCACCTGTATAAGCTCTATAATCAATAAGCCACTCATTATAGAAGAAACAAATGTTGAACTAAAGAAAGAAACCAAAATAAAAATGTGCATGCTCAAGAAAAGAAGAGCTAGGGGAAGAAGAATCAATATTGATGTCATGTTTGGCTCTAGATGTCAACTTTTACCTTTTTCGAGAAAGACAAAGAATGTAATGAAAGAGTGACATGGAAGGTAGAGGTTGGCCCACATGGTGATTGGTGTCCAATGAGGTTGTCGTGTAAATGAAATTTCCATTCCTTCTAAAACTTGGTCTATAAATCTGATATTACAAATAAGTTACTTTTACAATAAATGACTTACTTTTATAAAACAAGTGAGAAACATTTTTATAATGAAGTTACCTTATAAATTAAAATTGCGCGCAAAAATAATTCTAAAGAGAAAACATTAAAGTTATTTTATAATGATTCACTTTTATAATTTAAGTGAAATGTAATTTTACAATAATGTTATATGATTTTTTCAAAAAGTGAGGAAGAATTGAACTCAAAACTTCTTATTAGTCCGTGCTTGGAGTATACTTTTCCTTTTTTTGTAAATTGAGAATTATTTTTTTGTTTTGAGTATACTTTGCTTATTAGTCCATGTTTGGAGTATGCCAAAAGATCACATCTTTGATTACATTTTCTCAAAATCCTACCAACCTCACTCTTACCTGATTTTTTGGCCAATAGGAGAGTACCAAGACAAATAGTTATTCGCCAAAATAGCCTTATTAACCAAAACTTGTAAGGAAAGTGGTACCAAAAAACCTTAAAAATCAAATACAACGAACAACCATTAGGAATAAGAGGAGTTGACCGAAGCATGAGGGTCCAGACCAGAGCCATGTGATGGAGGAGTTCTGAAGTAACAATGAACATGCTTCTCCATATGGAGTAGCCTTCCTTCAAAGTGCTATAATTTCTTTTGTATTCGTTATTACCCCCTCTACATGCTGGATAAATAGTCTTGCATACGCCACCGATTTCATTGGAGACAATTCATGAAGCTAATTACCGCATTCTGATCATCATGATGATCAGCCTGTTGAGCTGCTCCAATAGAATAGATATGTGTCTAAGCCGGTTGTCAAGAGTCTCCAGAGAGGGGGGTTGTGTCCCAATGCTAGGTGGCTGGGTTGGGTTGGGGTCAATAGCCTCACCGTGGCCTATGTCACCCAAAATGTGCTCACTACATTTCCCTCTCTCACCAACTCCCCTTCTCACCCACCCACATTGGCATGGCCCCCAAATATCAATAGAGCCAATACCACAAACCCCCTTGCTTAGACAGAAGCACAAAGGAAATAACAGTGGGTCGAGACCTAGGGTGTTCGCATAATACTTGAGGAAATGTCTAAAGCCCACCCAACTATAACCTAATCTCTAGAAAAAAACTAGCACAAATATGACGTAACGTAACTGGCATAAGTAAAATAATAAAGGATGCAAGTCATAAGATTCAACCCCAAAACACCTAATTTTCCCCCAGACTATCCCAACAATCACCAAATATCTAGAATGTACAAAAAATGAGTAAAATTTCCTAGGTTCAAAATTGACTAACCCACGACCAAGACAATGAGACAGTAATAGTCCTCAAATCCCACCCAAATATATGCAAAGAATGTGACTCAGAAAGCCCCACAACTAGCTTGGCTAGCCGAGGGAGATAATCAACGTAGACCCTAGGTCGAACCCCTCAAACCACTAGAACAACTAAATCTCAATAACCCAACCCCAACATGAACATGTAATACAACCAAAATTAACAATTAGAATTTGGAGCTCCTTAAGACATAAGTTTCTACTGAAATCACTAAGAACTATGGAATACAACCAAGCAATGAAATTATAATTCCATACCTTCCATTGAGCCAAAAATTCTTGGGTCGAATCTATTAGGTGTTCCAACATGCAATAGACCACCAAATACACTGCAACCTCAATGATCCCCTAATATGAAACCAAGTGGAAACATATTATGTCAGGGTCCTATTTATAAACAAAGTTACTGATCAAACGAGAACTATTACCTCAAAATGAGAACTCTAGCAAAAAACACAAAAAAACATGAAAAAACAGGCTGAAAATGAAAAGTGTTGATGTGGAACAACATATTTTTTTTTGGTAAATTTTCAACATTTTTTAAAAATGACAGTTAAAACCAATTTTTTTGTGCAAAAGACACCCTAAAAACGAAAAGTGTTGATGTTTGAATAACATTTATTTTTTTTATTTTTGTTTTTATTTTATTTTTTTTCAGGTTAAATTTTCAGCATTTTTTAAAATGGCAGTGAAAACCAATTTTTTTGTGCAAAAGACACCCTGAAAATGAAAACTATTGATGTAGGAATAACATTTTTTTTTGGGGTAAATTTTCAACATTTTTTAATAATGATGTTAAAGATAGAATATCATAACTTCGAAAATAAAACAAAATTTTCTAATATATTAAGTGTGGATATTTTTTTTTAAATGTTGGTGATTTTCATGTTGGTAATAAAACATAAAAAAAATATGACAAAGAAATCAAATAAAAAATATATATTAAAAAGAGAAAAAAACCATAAAAATATAAAAATAAAAAATTAATTTGTAAAAATAAAAGATTTAAACGAATAATAAAAAAATAAACAAAAAAGTTAAAAAAATATCAAAAATAAATAAATAAATGGGGAAATAATTTCAAAAAGCACACAATTTAAGGGGAAAAAACATCAAAAACAATTTTTTTTAAAGTTAAAAAAAAAAACGCATAGTAAAAATAATAATTAAAATAAAAAAATTAAAAATAATAAAATTAAAAAAATAAAAATAAAATTGAAATAATTAAAATTAAAAAAATAAAAATAAAATTTTAATAATTTAAATTTAAATTTAAATAAAATAAAACAATTAAAAAACAATTTAAAATAATAAATTTAAAAAATTTAAAATAAAAAATAAAAAAATTCAAAAAAATATAAAAAAAAAATTAAAAAAAAAATTGGCTTTCGTCTGCGCCATTTTTTTTCATTTAATTTATTATTATTTTTTTTAATTTTAATTTTTAATTTTATTTTTTATAATTTTAATTATTGGATTTTTTTTTTAATTATTATTATTATTATTATTTTTTAATTTTAATATTTTTTTTTAAATTGTGTGTGTTTTTTTTTACTTTAAAAAATATTGTTTTTGATGTTTTTTGTGGTTATTTTTTAACTTTTTTCCTTAAATTATGCTTCAAAAAAATTGTTAGAAAATTTAAAGTGTAAAACATAAACCCTCTAAACAAAAATGATATCAACATGAAAATGACTAACATTTAAAAAAAAAAAGTTCATACATATATAAAAAAAATTGAAGTGTTAAAAATAAGCCCTCTAAAAAAATGGGGTAATGCTGCATCTACACTTTTCAAAATCAACATGAAAATATTAACCTTTAAAAAATGTTACATAAAATTTTTTAAAGTGTCAAACAAAAAAAAGGTGTATTATGCATAACCACTTTTCAAAATTAAGTGATTTTTTTTGCTACCTCAAAAAACGGGTAATCAATAATTTTCTCATTTAATCAGTAACTATGTTTATACTACCATTGGATCAGTTTACCTACATCTTTAGCTCCCAAATCTCTAGAGCTAAACCTCTGTGACGTTGTGCTTCGCTCACAAGCACTGCCTTCCTTCTGTAAATCAATCAATTTTATTAAAAAAATTCAATTTTCAAATTTCACTCAATCCATTTAATGGGTCAAAAAAAGTGATCGATAAAACATATATATTTATATATTTAAGAGAGTAACTTTATTTTTAAAACGCACAAAACAAATAAATTTAAAACATTTAATAGGAAATTCTTGTAAAATGACACGTGGAAACCTTCATTGGTCCTTGTGTACTTTTATTTACTATGCAAATCCAAAAAAGATGTCATTTACCGTGTCGTGTTTTGATTTAGATTTGAGAAAACGTAATTTTTTATTTTAATGTATCTATGACGTTAATTATTTATATACAAATTTATAAAGTTCTCCAATATTTTGAAAACTTTTAATTTATTTTGTGATTTGCCAAATATATATAAATAATTTTAATGACATGAGGAAACTTTTATGTGTTATGGTTGACTCTTATTTATTAAAAAGGTATTTAAAAAAAAACGATATATGAAAACTTTGGTGTCATTGTTGACTTCTATTCACTAAAACATGGCAGTGTTGACTTCTATTCACTAAAACAATATTGTGGTCATTTACCATGTGATATTATAATTTTGATGTGACAAATTTTACAATATTTTTTTAATAGTGGGATGTTGTAATAGTTTTAAAATGTAACATTAAATTAATAATAATAATAATAATAATAAAAATTTTATTTTTATTAATAAAATTACAAATAATTTTTAGAGAAAAAATATGCATATTAAATTAAACTAAACTTAAATAATAATGCTTCATATTTGTAATTATGATATTTCATATTTTAATAAATTTAATTAATAAACATATAATTAGAAATAAAAATATTTTATACATAGAAATGTAAAATATATAAAAAATATAAATAGTAGTTACAAATTGAGATTCATTTTACTATATTTGTTTAAATAATTGTTCATATTCATAATCATTATATTTTAGAACTTTAAATTTAAATTTAATTAATAAAGGTATACACATTTAATACTTATTATACAATTTTTTCTAATCAATATATATGTATATATGTAAGCAATGTTATGCATATTAAATTAAAAAATTATAAAACATGTCAAAGAAAAATGTCAAGTTCATATCTATGCTATTATATATATTATTAGAATTTTAATAAAATTGAAAATGAGAATATTTCTATATAAATAAGTGTGAAATTTATATAAACATAAATAAATTTATAAAGAACTATTACCTATTCATCTTAACTTCATATTTACCAAGTACCAATAGAAATCAAATTTCTGTAAGTGCAAGTATTTCCTCAAATTTTTCTCAACTTTTAGTAGATTTGGAATTATTCCCTACATTTTTTAATGGCATAGTCTAACTTATAGACAAAATATACTTTTTCACCTAAATTCGGCAAATTGTTTTTTAAGAAATAATGTGTTTTCTTGTTGTTTAGAATACATACCCATAGGGCAATCGAATTCTGCATATGAAACAACTTAAACTCAAATTTTTAAAAATATCTACCTGATTTTGATTAAAATTAACCAAAAAAACATGTTGTGAAAATAGCCATTTCTTTTATAAGTTAGACTAATAACTTAAACTCAAACTTTAAAAAATATCTATCTGATTTTGATTAAAATTAACAACAAAACATGTCACAACATGTCAAAGTCATTTCTTATATAAGTTAGACTACACCTTTTTAAAAATTCTTATAATTTCTCATTTAATTTATTTATTTCTTTATTCAACTTAAAACTTATTTAGGTTATTAATTTCTATACACAACTTATAATTTATTTAGTATCTCAATTTTTATTTTGATAAGGAGTGTGACTTTGTTGTATATTTACTTATTAATAAAAACAATTTTCAAGCAAATCAAACAATGCAAAATATATTAAGACCTTTTTTCTTTCTTTCTTTACTTTAAACTAAATGCTTATTCCCAAAACCCTTATTTTTTTTCTTACAAAAGCTTCAAGAAGATAGTTGATTGCAGAAACCTAAGATTATATCTCGATTAATCTATCTTCTTCTTTTTTTGGTTTGTTTATGATTTGCTAAGATTACATAAAACTTGGAGCTAAATAGAAAAGAAAATGTTTTTCACATTTTTTTTGGGTTGGTTAGGATTGTACGAGGCTTATGGGAAACTATAAAAATAAAAATAAAAATACATAGAAAAATAAAATAGAGATTGAAAAGATAAAAAATTAGAAATATAAATAAATAGAAAAATAAAAATATTAATTTTTTTTTTTAAATTATATTAAAATTTTATATTTTATAATTTTGTAAAAATGGTCATATATTGAAAAAAAATATATTTTTTTAGTAAAACAAAAATGTTTCCAATTGAAATTAGTGCTCCAAATACACTAAAATGATTTTCTTAACTAGAAATATTTAGAAATCGTGAAAATCTATAGTCTTTAATGCATGTAATAACATAACATAGGTTCAAGATCTTCAACAATAACAAGAGTGGGTCTTCATATAAGTTTTGATACCATGTATAATAAAACAAGGTATTTCCACACATGTAAACAACTTAAGCAATCACTTGCAAAAAAATATCAATGATTAATACACCAAAGCATTATGTGCTTTAAATTCCCAAAGAGGAAAATAGTCCATGGCCTTAGCCAACATGGCCACGTAAGGCAATATATTAATGCAAAAGGGGAAAAAATATGCGAGTTTCTCACACTTGATCATCAATGAATGATCCTTCATGTTTTTAAATATATATCATCAACTAATCAAGTGCTAAGACATGAATCAATCTAGTCATTAATATCAAGAAGATGAAACATCAAATCACTTTATGTCTAAAACATATCATGGCATTGGATTATATAACTACAAATTCATAGCAATACATACTAAAGAAACATATTGATTAAATCCACTTTACCTAAAGGCACATTAGGGACACCTTATACTAAGTTTATCTCAACTAAATCATGGGTGTCTAAATATTCCAGCACATACAAACTGAATCTACCCCCATATATGTGTATTTGTTGAGTAGTTAATGTAGAGAATGTCAAACTCTATGAGCATTCTATGCTGGATGAAGAAACTAATGAGCAAGTATTACTTACCATAGAGGACTTAACACCAAAAACTCAGGCATATTTTGCAAAGAAGTCCAAAATGATTAGATGGTATAGTATGAAGTCTAGCGGGTTGGGTTGAAAGGACAACCTATAAGCAAGGTCAAATGGTACTCTAGGAAGAAGGTATAAAAAATATTTCCTCACCTCCTTAAGTAATAACTTTTGGGAATCAATATCCTCCTTAAAAGGGGAGGTATTATCCAAATCGAATCATTATATAATTCTAATCTATTTTAGTAGTTTTTAGGTGTTGGAGCTATTGGATTATATGGCCTGCTTTGATGATTTAGATTTGGAACCTCTTAGAAATTGTGTAAGAACTTAAATGGTTATTTTTGGGGTGAATTTTTTATTAAAAAATTCTCAGCTTCTTGAAGTTGGTATACACCTTGAAAATATTTCCAATGGCATGAATATCACCTCAATTGGGGTTCATATGTTGATGTTATGCCTCCTACAAATTGACCTATCTTGTTGATTACCATGATATTGAGTGGATGCCACTCCAATGCACATTACTCACAAAAGTGGAGCTAGTAATATGTGGGATTTTAAGAAGATTGTAAAGGGTCCATAACCATAACATTAATTTTGGGTTAAGTCATGGAAAAGCCTTAAACCTAATACCATGTGCCTATCGGGCTATGTTAAATACTAGATCATTAGGATAGGAAGGGGGTCAATTCTTATTGTATTGTTTATTATTCTATAGTTGAGGAGCCTAATTTGAGAGTAAGATACCAAAGAAAAAAAATAAGTAGAAGATCCTATAGTAGCCATACTAGTCACAATGTCCATGGAAACTCCATATTGAATTCCCCCTTCTTTGAACTAACATTTCATGGTTGAGAAAAAAAGTAGAGTTATAGGTCTCACCTTATTTATTAGGTTTCATAGGGTGCATATATGTTCGTTGTGCATATGGTGTATCATTTTCTTAGCTTATTTTATTTCAGTTTCATTTTATTCCATTTTTCAATGCATTGAGATGATAACATTAATTCTAAATTCAACTTAAAACACAGCATACTAAGGGATTTAAGTGTTTTGGTCAAATATGTTAGTGATGAGTTGGTCCAATGGAATATGCATGGTAGTTTAAAAATGAATATATAAATCATCTTCTTGAGGGATGGTTGATCAATCTTCATTGAAAAGAGGACATGTGTGAGTCACTGAATTAACTCTAAGATGTCATGCAATTTGGAATGTGCGAGCTTGATATTCTTTCTCAATATGTTTATTCATAATATGTTAATTATATTTAGTAAAGGAATCATTTAATATTGATTTGTAATATATAGAACACAAAAGAGGCTATAACATCATTGCCAACATTATAAATTTGAGCTATTTTAGTATTATTGAGAATGACAAATTTTTTATCCTTACCTTGAGTATTTAATGGCACAACCATTGTTGTAATGGTAAAATGTGTTGTTTAGGTACTCTCATATCCCTAAGGATTAGCACAAGTGACCAAGCAAGCATTTTCTTACTATAAATAAGTAGATCAATTATAGGAATACATGAGATGCACTATGCAAATGTGATTAATGATCTTTGACTTTAGGAAATTGATTGAGTCATGTTCATTTGGTCCTAAAACAACAAAACCACTTTGATTGGAATATTTGAATAAATAAATAGTTTTAGTACGTCCCTACATATCATAATGAAAATAAATTATTATTCTTAATTGACCTTAATGCTTATTCTTGCTGCAATTAGGCAATTGATTGTGTTGTTGTTCCCACATTTCATATATATTACCTTAGTTTAGCGGGGCAACATAACATTTCCAAAATTTAGGGTGCTTTACAGGGTGTTGATGTTGTGGAAGCATGGTGAGTTGAGGATGCATATTTTTTTGCATGAGGGACATGATGTTTGGTGGATGTTGTTGCATAAGGATAAAATGAATAGTGTTGGGTGGTGCATATGAATATTGAAGCAAGACCAATAGGTTCAATAAAATTCTTTAGTCCTTGATGAGGTATGTTGTGTTGCATTAAACATGCTACAATGGTGTTGATTGTGTCTCCAAGTTGTCATTGTTACAATAGTTGGTATTTGACTTTGAACCACACCCCTAGTTACCAAAGCACAAATTATGAGCAGAAAGGTAGGAATTATTTATATAGATGACTCTATTTGCAATATTGAGAAAATATTTCTTGGGACTTTTGTATGGTGAGCTAGCTAAATTCTTGTATCAATTTAATGGTCAATCACAAAGGGAAATGTAGGTATTGGTGTACCTCTATAAAACAAGCCTACATAACATTGCACATGTAATTGTAGAGTTTTCTAATAATTTCTTAGTGTAAAGATATTCATTGTGAGGTGGATCATGAGAAGAAAAGAGTATAATAATCCCTAAATACAATGATTTTTGGAAATATGTACTTCTCTTAGATTCTTTTCTTAATCAAGGATAAACTCAATGAGTGGTGTATCTTGTTTCCAATGAATGTGTGTGAGTGTGAGAATGCCAATAGAGGGTTGTACCATCTCCCTCCATTCTTGTAAAACTTTGTTCTTGAATTTCTAAATGAGAGTAGGGGTAGGTTGCAATCATCCACTAGAGAAGAAATATAATAGGTGGTAGTATCCTCTATCAAAAATAAAATTGAATATTTCAAAGGACCAATGTGATTAACCACACAAATATAGACACAATAATATACAATGCATTGAGAAAAAAACCGATTTTATATGTTTTATATCTCAAAACCCAAGATATATAATGGAAAACACATCAAAGAATATATTAAAATAAAATACATTATAAATCAACTATATCACATAAACCATACCATTAACCGAATCTATGCACAAAGTTAAAATGATACATAATTTTTTTTTATACAAAACCCCCCTAGTGTTTCCCCTTTTTTAGGATGGTACCTAGGTATTCAAAGCCATTACAACAAATTACTCTAATGAAATCAACATGTCACTTGCAATAATTGCATCTGCATAGGCAAGATACTAATCATTCCACAACACTTGCTTTAGTTGAATTTAGATAGGGAGGATACAATCACTTCTCCCAACTACCTAAAATAAACCCAATTAATATTGTATATTATTTACCATACAATATAATACAAGGATCTCGCCCAATTTTCCTTTTTTTTTTTATAAGGGATACCCTTCAAATCAAATTCACACTATTTTTTTTTTCAAGTAATATTAGAGGCTTGTTTTCCTTGATATACTACCAGAGGTATAAAAATAATAGGACATCCTATCGATTTCATGAGAAATGATATCCATCTACTGAAACTACCATCATCAAAGTAATACTTGTTAAGAAGCGTAGCAGTATCTTGAACTACAAGAAGTGACAAAGTGCTGAATACTACAAGCAACCTGTGGGTCTTCTTTTTTCCTGCATAAATTTTTGTAGTAAGGCCTCTTCCTGGCTCTGCATCCTTGATCAAACCAGAGTATGGAATTCCAATTTCTTAAGGCCAGTCAAATTATATGACAACAACTTGCAAATAGAAAGTTCAATCTAATATAAAATTATTTTGAATGATTGAATATACGTACCTTCTTACACGTTACGGTGGATTTACATAATACTAGTGTGCATCTGAATTCAAATTCTGAAGAGTTCAATCTGAATTCAAATTCTGAAAATTGGTTATTAAAGAAAGCACATTGTATATATTGCAGCATGTAACCAAAAAAAAGTTTAAGAGAATATTAATGCGTGTGATTGGCTTTCAATAATGAACATATTTTTTAGTCCATAAAAGGTCCTAATAGGGAAGGGCCACATTTTTCTTGGATTTCTAAGGAGGATTATTTTCCGAGTTCCATCGTTGTCGCTCCGCAAAAAAAATTCAAGGTTCAGTGTTCCACATTTAACTCTAGTACTGCAACTCAACATTTTGCTGAGTGGAAAGTGGTCCAGACATATCTTCATCCTCAATGGTACCTTGACTATCACACTCTGAAAGGTGTTAAATTTTCTTATGGCTATATTGTTCTTTTCTTTGATAATTTCATTTCTTCATTTACACATTAAATTCACCCAATAACATAATTCTATTATTTAGATTTACATCATTTTTCAATTGATCTGGGTAAATTTTTGTTACCCTTTTAACCAAAATCTTTTGCTTCATATGATGTATTAGAATTTCATTTTATCAAATAATTAATGAACACACATGCCGATATAATTTAAGAGGAAAAAATGTCAACAATCACACAACAAAACACAAGACGTTTAATAATGGAGTTCGTCCAGTGTGGACTATGTCTTCGGGCTTCGGTGTCTTGATGGTGTTGGTCGCTTCATTTGGTGTTGTACATGGTTATGGTGTACATGGATATTGTTGACTCGTCATACAAGGAAATGGGCCCTCAACATGGGTGACAAATTCTCTCCACGAGATGTTCCGCTGTAGGGAACTCTCACTCATACAAGCCTCCTATCAGCATGACAACTTCACACATGGAGACAAAGAGTATCCCGTCATCAAGGAAAAAAAGGGATCTCACAACATAAATCACCATCTACGATAAATACATACCACATCAAATACACATAAATATTCCGCATCTTACATCAAGCAGGAATAAACAAAAACAAATAAACATAAAGATTCTGCATCATACATCAAGTAGGAATCAACACGACATAAAGCATCTCACAACAATAATAAATGAAGTACATGGAAACAACACTTCACATGCCTCAAATATGATGCTGGATGAAGAATAAGTTGCTCAGTCGCTGGATCTAAATGCACCATCGAAATTGCGGAATCAAATGGAAAGAAATCGACTGTCCACATGCTGAAATCCGACACCGTCATTCCATTCTGAAAAATGGCCAAAACATCGAGACCTCTGTTGCAAAAAATGACACCACCATCAACTTCGTGTCACATAGAGGTATAAAATCCATATAAAATTTGTCCAATTTGGACACTGGGAAAGTTTTGCCCCTCTGGAAATGATGCTCAATTAGGGTTCCACTGCCCCTGCATCTAGCTCATGGTTTCTCCTACAAATAAACAATGTTGTCTCGAACTCTGTGCTCTCCTTTTCCTCCACCTGGGTACACAGAAGAAATATGGGTTTAAGTAATAAAAGTTGGGCAGACTTTACATAACCGACCGATTGTGGTGCAACGATGAATTGCTATAATTGGAGGAGATGGATCGCGGGATCAAATCCCGCCTCTCTTTTTTTATACAAAATGTATTAATAATAGTAAAATGTGGGTGGGCGGGTTTGCTCCACGCGGCCCGACCCGACCCCAAACTATGTCACACACACACACACACACACACACACACACATATGGTGTGGGCTCCGTGGGGGTGGCGGGGTTGACCACCTGCCCCCTCAACACTTTTTTATATGAATAATGTGTGGTTGTCATGGGTGGAGGGTGCGGTGGGGGTCATGGCCTGCCACCCCATAATTAAACATTTTATAATGTGGTCTGATGGGGGTGGCGGGGGTCATGACCAACCACCCTATTTTTTTAATATTTTTTTTGTTTTTAATAACAAACCACACATTTTAAAATTACACGATTTTAGGCGGTAGAGGACATTTTATCCATCTTATAAATTTTCCCGGATTCTGGCCAGAGCTGGCCAGAATCTAGCCACCAAAATTTTGTGAAATTGCATCCTTAACCTCCTAGGTCACCTAGTCAACCCTATAATTTTTTCCAGCTCTAACTTTCACATACGAACTCGGTTTGAAAAACCATTCACACCGTTGCGATCAGGACGATAAGATATTCAACTTGACACTGAGTTTACCATGCTTCTGCCACTTTGATTTTTGAGCTTTCATAAGCCCTGTTTGTTCTGTGTGTCTTTGGAGCCACATGGATCATTCCTCCCCACTGAGGAGCTTTTGGTCCTCTAAAAGCATCAACAATAATATGTAACTGTTGTGTACAATGTCTGCAACACAAGTGTCCTGAAAAGGTCACCCTTCCTTCTCCTTCACCTTTGTCCTTCGGATCCATAAGCGATGAACCGACACCTGCGTCCTCTGCAAATCTGTAGTACAATCTCTTGAAAGTTACATGCTCAAATATGACCAACTATGACCCAAGAATTCCCTACTCGCCACGAGTTTATAACACATACTTGGTGATCAAGCTTACAACAAAGTGGAATCAATAATACCCCAAATATCATTACAAGGCAAAAAACATCATTGTTGCTTAACAAGAGATGGAAAACATGAGCCACCTGGATCATCAACAACATATGCAACTCTGTAGAAAGAACAATATCATCATCTTCAATGCAATGAAACATAAAGGAGCAACAAAATAAAATATTTTACACATAGAGACACTAGGATTGGTTGGATACTAGGGAAAAAATCACTATGGGGAAAACCATTTAAAAAAACCTGATTTTGAAGCCTGTAATGAATTGTCACTATTAGCGGTCAACTACTGAACACTGCGGTCAATGAGTGAAAACTTTGGATAACAGGAAATCCAACATTTAAGTCCTGGTCACATGGAGGAAGAGTCATGCATGTAACTAGAAAGGTCCATTTGCTCTCTTGAGCTTGTAAGCCAATGACTGTGGTCAAATTTAGCCTTTGGAGAGCCTTCGATTGTGATTCCATAATCCTAGATGCTAGTCGCATGGAGAAAAAATTGTGCATGTGTATGAGATGATTTGTCGCATAAATGAGACGGTTAGCGAGTGATTGTGGTTAAGTTCTTCTTGTGGCATGCCGATGATTGAGGCCCAAAACCCTAAAATAGAAATGCGAGCGAACATGTTCCTCTATGGATCTGCCTCAGACTTGTGAGAGAAAAAAATAAAGAAAGATAAATAAAATAGTGTCTCATGATGACCCCCAAATGAGGTAGAGGTCACTTGTATTTATAGTATTCCAAGGGAATCCACTTTTTTTTATGGCTAACCTAATTAAATATGCACATGTGGGCTTATAATTCAAAAATACACTTTCCATTATCCAAATTAGATGATATTTAGGTCGATTTTGGTCCTCTAAAAACGAGGAATTCAATGAAATAATAATATACATCAAATGAGTTGTCCAGAGTGGAATTTTACCATAATTTACAATTTTAACACTCCCTCTCAAATAGGGATAGTTCCACCTGCATCATGTTAGGTGTATCCTATCATAAAATCATATCCAATCTCAAGAATCTCATCATCATGTATCGTAATTATTCATCTTGATTCATCTCTTGCTTATTCCTACTTATCTCTTGATTGTCCCTGCTGATATTTTGAACATTCTCGAATCTAAAAGAATAATAATTTGACATCGGAGGTGACCTAAATCTATCACCCTCTATCCATCAAGGAGCCACTACTACCACCTATAATCTCTCCCAATGGGAAGCCCAATGCTACCACTTGGGAAAAATCATCGGGGAGCCAAATCTACGACTCACATCATCATCATAGAGAATATCATCAAGGAGCAAATCTCAACCTGGAACCACATCGGGGAGAACATCTCAATCCAGAATCTCATGGGGGATCTGTTGGCCAGATAAATTGGTCTTGCGGACAAGACTAATATCCCTAGTACCAAAAAGGTAATCTAGCAACAAACAACCAAATGAACTAATCTTTCTCTAAGAATATATGATTTACAAAAAACACTATAGAGGTGTAAAAGACTTACCGTAGGTCCAGCGCTTGTTTGAAGTCGTTTTTGTCCCTTGTGCACTTGAAGGAGTTATCCTTGTAAACTTGCAGTCACAAACAAGAAAATATTAAATAGCACCTGTATAGTAAAGATTGTGAATCATGCTTATCATGGTGATCAAGGAATCCATGAAATAAATAGTTTAAATAACAGCTTATTGAGAAAAATGAATTCATTTGTATTAAATTTAACAGAAATAAAACCTTACAACCTTAGCCTTGATGTTGAACAGGCCTTCCCAGGGTCCGAAGCAGGAGTCTCCTCTACTTTGATAAGTCTTGCACTCTTCCTCCAGGAGCATAAAGAGTTATGTGATATTTCCTCTCAAAATCTCAACAAAAAGAAGACTAAATCTCAACAGCACTTCAACTCAATCACACATAAAGCTTGAACTCCAATTCTCAATCTCCAAAATCTAACCCTTTGAGGCTACCCAATGCCTCCTTTTATAGAGCAGATGAGGAGGTTAGGATTCCACTTTTTAAGGGATAGAATCCTCCTTCAAAGGGATAGGCTCCTCACATCAAGGGATTAGTTCCTTAAGGTGAGGGATACATGCACCTTATCAAAGCGTACTCATCCCCAAAAAATCTCATCTAGAACCTTCTAGAATTGACTTCAAATCAGATTTTTAACTTTACTTTCTCACCTTTTTGAGTTTGAAGGGGGTACACAGGAATTCTTAATGAAAACTGCATTCTAGAATGCAAGTAAGCCATGCATTACCTGTGTACCCAAGCAGAGAACGTAGGCATGCTTCATGTTACCTGCGTACCCATTATTTCAGAGGTTTTTAGGGTTTTTCTTCTTGTTTCAGGGCTTGACATGAGGAGTAAAGGTTGTAAGACTTGCAAAGGAGGTATGTATGAGTGTTAATGAGCTCATACAGTTAGAAAAATGTCAAGGTGACAGTTTCTAGTGTAACATATTGCCCCCTAAAGTGCGAAGTCTGGAATAGATGAAGATGAAGTCTATCATATATGAAGAGTGAAGTACTTTATAATTTCAAGGATCATCTTGTGGACACCCCAGTCGGAACCTGTAAAAAAATTCAATGCAAAATATATATATGTAATCATATCATCGCTAAGGTAGGCATTCCCATACTCAGATCAAAAACTAACTAAACTTGTTCTAATACAGAAATGATTTTAATGTTACATCAATAGTGTAGACACAACATGGACACAACCATCTATAATGAATAGTCCACTGTATAAATGAATAAAAAAATTCCTCGCAGCCTAGATGGTAGAAACTAGATCCAAGTTCTTGATTTCCGCATCTCAAACTAGTATGGTTCTATCCATGTGAATGAATGTGTCGAAGTCGAACATGGTAGAAATCACTTTATTACCAGTCAATGATGTAAAATGTTAACAAGTGTGAGAGTAACCACCAGTAATGTAAATGGTTCTAAAAGTACTCAGTACAATCCATGAAATGTGAATGAATTAGCTAAGGTCGAACACATCACGGAATCGTTCGATCGAAGGTCAATGATGTAACCTGTCGTCGAAGGCGAGAAACCTTCCATTGAGGCATGCAGATTTCAAGGTACTAACGATTTCTAGATCAACTTCCTAGATAATGAGTTGTCGTCGATAGAAAGTGATCCGTCGTAGGCAAGCCCACAACATGAAACCATAGATCAAGTTTTGAAAATATATTGGCAAGGACTGACTCAGGGATGGTCAAAATGGATGACAGATATTTCGCAAATGAATGGTTTGTTTGAACTGTCCTCTTGAACACATAACGACACTGCAGATGGTTTGATGACAATTGACCCAAAGCTAATACCCAGAAACCAACTGAAGACTTTCAAAATGGTTTGATTAACTGTTAGGCAAAGGATTTCCCGACCCAGGTGAACAAAAAGTGTCGTGTTCAAGAGTGGTTAACAGTTTTCCAAATAATCAAAATGTAACAAACAGGTTCATTTTCTCTCTTTTCCCCCACCATTTCTGGCAAGTACCTCTTTATTTTTGACAAGCTTGAGGAGGATAACATTTGCTTGTTTATAAGCTCATCCTTCAGATGAGTCCAAATTAGTTTAAGATTCAAACCCTAAGAAGGAGTGGTTTGTTCCTGTTTAGAATTGAACAGGTCCTTTACTGTTAAGTTTTAACGAGTCCAGTATAGGAGAAACTTGGTGTTTTTCATTTTTAGGGAGTCAGAAGAAAAAACTTAAGAAAACTCCAAGGGTTTAATTTTTCGTAAATTTAGTCTCTCGAGCCCGAAAAAGGATAAAATAATGCGGGAGAGAACTCTATTGACCGTAATTAGTCAACATATACCTTTTTCGTGAATATTCCATTTCAGTCCGGAAAAGGGGTAAACCTATACTGAAGGGACGATTATTCATTTACTTTAACGAGTTCGAATAATCAAGTACTCGACAATATTTTCATGTTTAGAGAGTCTGAAAAGGGCTTAAAAGAGGATTCCGAGGTTTCACTTTTTTGTAAGTTTTAACGAGTTCGAAAAAGGGATAAAAATGTACTCATATGGCCGACTTTCAATTTAGTTTACGAGCAGGAAAAGATAGAAAGAACTCGACATTTTCATTTTTTTTACGAGAATGAAAGATAACAAAATAATCTCTGGATTTTCATGAGTTTAACAAGTCTTGAAAATAACCGAAATTGACTCAAGATAGGTTTCATTTTTACAAAAGCTTGAAACAAAGAGAAAATTGTGCTTGATGCCCCCTAAGCGTAACTGCTAGAGCGCATGCCCCCCCAGCTTCATTTCATTCAAATAAGTACACTTTTGGTAATTAATAGCTGGATGGAATGAAGGTTCATTTACGAGATCATATGAAAGACCCGACTTAAAACTGTAAGAAAATTATGCAAAAAATAACCTAAATATATGACTTAACATTTACGAGATCTAGTCAAAGACTCAACTCAATTAGGGGACGATTTGTTTCATTTTTTAACGAGCTTGACACAGGAAAAGAACTATGCTCAAGGCAGTGTTTCATTTTTTAACGAGGTTGACACAGTAACAGGAATTATCCTCACCTAAATGTTTCATTTTTTAACGAGCTTGACACAAGAAAAGGAACTATGCTCTCGACTAATTGATTCATTTTTTAATGAGTTTGACACAATAGAAGGAACTATCCTCACACTCACTGATTAATTTTTTAACGAGGTTGACACAATAACAGGAACTATCCTCAGACCAACTGATTCATTTTTTAACGAGGTTGACATAGGAAAAGAACTGTCCTCAGACCTGATTCATGTTTTAACGAGGTTGACTCAGTAACAGGAACTATCCTCTGACCAACTGATTCATTTTTTAATGAGGTTGACATAGTAAAAGGAACTATCCTCGCACTCACTGATTCATTTTTTAACGAGGTTGACACAGTAAAAGGAACTATCCTCGGGGACCACTGATTCATTTTTTAACGAGGTTGACACAGTAAAAGGAACTATCCTCGGACCATGATCATGGCTTCCAACTGGAAGAAACACATGTCATTGGACACACCTTGATCATGGCTTCCAAGAGGTCTTCATCAGATGGAAGAACAATTCCTTGGAAGGAACACATGTCAAGGGACTCAGAAGGGATAAGAACATCATGTTCAAATAATCCCATAGAGTCTTCCATGTCAATTATCGGATCTAAGTCAAAGGAAGATGAGCAAACAGTGAGAGGCTTGCTTGCATCGGTAATTGAAAACATGGGACTAGTTGTCACATAATTAACCTGTGGTGGGGTAGATACCACTTTAGAATCAGGAGCATTTAGGGGTGTCATATTATTGGTAGTCGAAACAAGACTAGGGAATGAAAGCTGGTCTACAGTCACAATATTGCCATTGTGAGGGAAAGACATCATGCGAAAGAGTGTCGATACGACAAATTTCATTGCATAGACATAGTCTTGCCCAAGGAGCAAATTGAAATCCAAGGGACCTCGAACTACCATAAGATCAATACAGACAATTTTACCTTCCAAAGTAATAGAGAACTTAGGAAGGATCCCTAAAGGTTCACTAATGGTTCTATTAAAAGCTTTCAGATTTTTTGTAATAGGCACAAGCTGAGGGGAACCCAAAGCTTTCCAAGCAGTTGAGGATAAAATACTAACAGAAGCACCTTCATCTACCTGTGTGCGGTGTATGTCCCTACCACCCAAATTCACAATGATTTGGAAAGGGATGGAGGAAGGAAGACTAGGTTCTGTCAGTCTATTCCAATCAAAGGAAAAGACCTCAGTACTTGGAGGGGGTTCTGTAGAAACAGGTGAAATGTCCCTCGGTGTAGAAGAATCTGATGTAACAAGAAGAACCTGAGCGTTATGAATTTCACTCTCTACGGGGAGAATGGGATCGACCGAATGTGAAATCGAATCGACCACGTGATCAACTAATGGATCATCAACCTGAGTGATATGAGTTTCACTCTCCAATGGAAGAGTGGGATCAACTGTACTTGAAATTAGATCAATCACTCCGTCAGTTGACGGTAGGTTGGGAGAAAGTTTACGGTAACTAGTTGGAAATTATTGCTGTGGAACAGTAAGGTTTTCCAAAAATTTTGAGGCTTCATCCATGTGAGGGAAAATGTGAGTTTGATGACTCCCTTTGCATAACTTACAAGGAAACCTAACTTTACCCTTTTTCCCAGGAACCTGACTATCACTGGTTGATGAATCAATGGAAAGTTGATGAGATTTTTCTAACCATACTTCCAAGACCTTTGGAATACCAGGACAATTGATAAGGAAGTGGTCACCCTTACAAAGCCTGCAAGGGTATTTGGGTTTACAATGCATGTTGGAGGTTTCCTCAACACAAATAACATTTACAGCCATGGTTGGTTGGTTGACTTCTTTCTTATCTTGCTTCTTCTTCTTCTTCTTCCCTTTCTTCTTCTTTGTCACCACCTAGTTACTAGCGTCAAGGATTTTACCAAGCAAAGAGGAAGAAATGAAGGAAGAAATATTAGGCGAAGAAGGTAAAGGGTCAATAAAAGGTTAGTGATGTTGAGATGGTGAACTCTGTTGAGGTGAAGCATCCGGTTGAGGTGGAACAATTGGAGTATTCAGGGCCAACGAAGTTGAAAATAATCATATCGGTAAACCTATTGTAAATCCAGGTAATGAAAAAGTAGCCATATAAGGAGGACCAACATTTCCAAAGCAAGGAAAAGTACTAGGATTCTCATTAAGAGGGGTTCCTTGGTTGGTAAATTCTGGAACAATTTCCATTATATTCAACTTCAGTGAATTTTATTAACAATTTAAAACTAAAATTAACAATTCACAATTCACACCTAACAATTAAAATTCACAATTCACACCTATGGTCTCAACAAGTAAAAACAAACAAATTAACACCCGCTATCAAATCTAGGAGTCAAACCACACACAAACAGTAACTTCCCGTACTAAAAACACTAGTTGGTGATGAAATCCAACATCGTAGAATTTAATACAGAAAGGGCGGTTGGAATAGTTACCTCGACAACCTGCTTAATGAAACAGACTGGCACAAGTTTCTTCACAAAACCATATCGAGTGAAGAGAACCCCCCAAAGAGTCCAAGTGAGTCTAGTTGACGTCTGCTCTAGGTACAGTGAGATCTTTACTTCACCGTCACCTTAGAAATAATCTTAAGCTTATGGACACTAAGGTTACCAACAATAACAAATAAAACTGGGGGAACAGTCTACGATCTGATCCCACGCGCAAGGGCAAAGTAACAAAGCTCAATCCCCTTGAAGGCTCCTTGACATAATCCGAGGTTTACCGACAAGTGACCGTAGGCTCCTCAACAATGGTTAATCCGAGGTTTACCATTTGTAATGCGCGCAAAATCTTCTATCTTCCCCAATGAAACAGAATTGATTTTCTCAAAGGTTCGGACATGATCTCATGATTGAATTCTTTAAGAGAAGCTTCCCAGATTGTACCAATTACAATTGGATTTATTTCCTACTGCAAGATTTATCTACTTGTTTTTTTTTACTATCTTGGAGAGTTAATTACTCCCTACTCCAAGATACTAGCCTAAGCTATGTTGGTGATAAGAGCCCTAGAAATAAAAATATTACTAGATGAATTTTAATTAAGCGCTGTGTTATTTAGGCTATTATTACTCAAAAGGGTAAATGGATACGAAACCAATGGTGTTATGACCCGACCCAAAACTGAATGCAATCGAATATGATAATGTAATCTTTTCAATTCGATGAATCCTAACTAAAGTAAGGAGAGAGTTTCCATCACTTCCAACAATGCAAAGATTGATAAATAAGAGAAAATATAACAAATTCTCTAATGCACTAATTTCATTAATAAAAACTAATGCAAATCAATCCCAAAACAATTTTTTATTTTTGTGTTTTTTTTTAAAACAAACATAAAAACATCTAAATTCAAATCAAAGAAACTGATCTAAATCTACAATTGATTTATTTTTCAGAATGTAAACTATGCAGTTGTAATCTATGCACAATTCACATGAAAAGTATGCAAATGTAATCTATGCACATTTTTCATTCATATTCTGAAAATGAGAATTCTAATTATGCAAATGTGATCTATGCAAGAGAATTCTCAAACACAAGATGATTCTAATGTAATCTAAGAAACAATCAAGTGCAAGTCAAGAAAATCGGGTGAGAGTTCCAAAGATCAAAAAACACTCAAAGGCGATTAACACTCATACACAATTTAGCCCCCCCTGGCAAATGAGGGGGAATTTTTTTTGCAAAAAAAAAGCAAAAAGATGAAAAATTGTGAAAAAACTAAGAAAAACCTCTAATTAATGACCAAAGGAAATAAAATTAAGAATTTCTTAAAAAAGAGACTCAAAACACCCAATTAACGGAGATTGATGAGATGAAAAATTGCTGAAAGAAACTCATAAACAAGGATTTTTTGACAGAAAAATACAGATCTGGGTAGATGCTAAGAATCCTAAATTAAATCTAAACTAAACTAGAAAAAATAAATCTGGAGTTTTTCCAAAATTTTAACAGGGTCCACAGGCTCCCAGAAGTAACAGGTGCGGTCCCGCACTGTTTACTTAAGGAAAGTGCGAAACTGCCCGCACTGTGCGAAAGAACAAAGTGCGGTCCCTAGAAAAGTTCAAGAAAAACATAAAAGATTTCAAAATTTTCAAAAATAGAGAAAACCTAAGCTACCCAGGCAGATATCCATCAATCAAAAACAAGGAAAAACTTTTCCTCAAATCAAAATAAAAGAGAACCAAAAACAACAAGTTCTTTCCCCAATGGAGTCGCCAATTTGTTGGTCGGATAAATCGGTCTTGCGGACAAGACCGATCTCCCTAGTACCAAAAAGGTAATCTAGCAACAAACAGCCAAATGAACTAATCTTTCTCTAAGCATACATGATTTACAAAAAGCACTATAGAGGTGTAAAAGACTTACCATAGGTCCAGCCCTTGTTTGAAGTCATTGTTGTCCCTCGTGCACTTGAAGGAGTTATCCCCGTAAAATTGCAGTAAAAAACAAGCAATTATTAAATAGCACCTGTATAGTAAAGATCGAGAATCATGATTATCATGGTGATCAAGGAATCCATGAAATAAATAGTTTAACTAACAACTTATTGAGAAAAATGAATTCATTTGTATTAACTTTAACAGCAATAAAACCTTACAACCTTAGCCTTGATGTTGAACAGGCCTTCCCGGGGTCCAAAGCAGGAGTCTCCTCTACTTTGATAAGTCTTGCACTCTTCCTCCAGGAGCATAAAGAGGTATGTGATCTTTCCTCTCAAAAGCTCAACAGAAAGAAGACTAAATCTCAACATCACTTCAACTCAATCACACATAAAGCTTGAACTCCAATTCTCAATCTCCAAAATCTAACCCTTTGAGGCTACCCAATGCCTCCTTTTATAGAGCAGATGAGGAGGTTAGGATTCCAATTTTTAAGGGATATAATCCTCCTTCAAAGGGATAGGCTCCTCACATCAAGGGATTAGTTCCTTAAGGTGAGGGATACATGCACCTTATCAAAGCGTACTCATCCCCAAAAAATCTCATCTAGAACCTTCTAGAATTGACTTCAAATTAGATTTTTAACTTTACTTTCTCACCTTTTTGAGTTTGAAGGGGGTACGCAGGAATTCTTAATGAAAACTGCATTCTAGAATGCAGGTAAGCCATGCATTACCTGCGTACCCAAGCAGAGAACGTAGGCATGCTTCATGTTACCTACGTACCCATTATTTCAGAGGTTTTTAGGGTTTTTCTTCTTGTTTCAGGGCTTGACATGAGGAGTAAAGGTTGTAAGACTGGCAAAGGAGGTATGTATGAGTGTTAATGATCTCATACAGTTAGAAAAATGTCAATGTGATAGTTTTTAGCGTAACAGGATCTAAAAATATACGACCCCATATTGAGAAATAGGTGATATAGTGGAGCACATCTCAACCCATCATATTTCCTACTGATATTCCCAAAAATGACCCTTAAGGGTCATGTGGTATAACACCTGCATCATAATATGAGCTCATGATATATACCCAACTTACCAAAAGGTAAGGATCACATGCTCCAAGCCTCCTCAACCTATTGGCCAGACTGGGAGGGACAATTCCAACAAGCCCGACGTGTGGGTATGATGCCAACTGGGGTATACTCTACAAATACCAAGATAGGGGAGAAACATATTCAACCCTATGGGTAACATATATATGGGATAAAAATCTACAACCCTAATTTCTAGAGATCCCTCTATCTCAATTCCACACACTGGGAGTTAAAATAGGGGGGAAGAGTTGGCTCAGTGTCCTCGATCAGTGATGCTCTCTATAGCTCACAACGTATCATCATAATAATATATGGTAATCATCATGTGATATGAAAATGAGTGGATAACTTGAAATGATTACGCGCAAGCACCTCCCACTCAGTTAAACAAATAAAAGATCTTGCTTATACATGACTGTGCAGAATTTTATACTTGAAACAGGTGTAATTTTTTTAACTGTTTAAGTGATTTAAGAACAATTTTTTTTTTTTTTTCTGATTAAGCGCGTGAAAAAACCATAAAGTGCAGAAAATAAGAATCAACACACAAAAACAAATTTAATAAAGGAGTTCACTCAAATATCATGGGCTACGTCTCCTTGAGACTTTGTCAACTAACTTGGCTCTTTGGCATTATGATGTGAAATTTCTCTTACAATTATATACTTAACTCAAATGGTTATTTTGGCTGTACCATTGGGTTTAGAATATCATCATACCCCTAGAATGGTTGTCATCACTTCTGAAGATAGACCTAGGTTCCCTTAGAGTTGATCTCTGTTGTCGACACCCTTGAGCTTCCCTGAGCTTCTATGTGGCACTAACTCCTTAAGAAATCATTTTATATCCCTGAAACCTCACCTAATGTCTCCATCACATATCATAACTCCAAAAGATACTAATCATTTGCTCAAAATGAGCTCTGGCTCCCTAATCTAGGCATCTACCCACTATTGGACCTAGGCTGCCTGAAAATTTGTTGTGGCTTCTCGACTTTAAAAAGTCTCCAAATGACTCTGAAAATCCCTTCAATTGATTTAGAATGTAAAAAATAGTTAGAATATACTATTCATTTGCATAAATTGGCCTCCGGTTGCTCCGATTACACGTCCAACACCTGGTGGCACCCCCTGGCTCTAGGATCATTGAAAACTTCTATGAAGCATATCAACCTTCAAAAGTCTTCAAAATATTATAAAAATCATTCCATTGGATTTATAAGGTTCAAAATAGTCATAATAGACTATTGTTTTTCTGAGAATGGATACTGGCTGCTATGGATAAGCCTCATTCTCATGCTGGCACCTGGTCGCCCCTAGAGCTTATTTGAAGCATCTTAGCCTTCAGAAGTCCTCTACTGGGTCTGAAAACCTCACCATTAGTTCCATAATGTTGGAAACATCCGAATTTGACTATTTTCTTGTTGAGAAAGGCGTCTAGCTGCCCTAGCTAGGCCTCAAACTACTGTTGGCCCCTAGTGGCCCTAATGGCCCCTAGAACTTATCTGAAGAAAAAATGTGCCCAGAAGTTCTTTGATGGATTTTTAACCCTTACCAATGAGTCTGGAATTTATGAGATAGTCAAAATTGACTAATCACACTCTCAGAATCATCGAATATATCTCAAGATAGAGCCTAAACAAATTTTGTCCGGTTACCCCTAAATCAGCTCCACCAAAAATGGAGCAACTGCAGTTAGCTGGAGACAGTCTTGGAAAAATCCAAAAATTTTGGGTGCACTCCAAATTTTCTACCAGCCTAACCATGGCATTAAAATCTGGGTTAGTGGTTGGGCACATGCCATAAACCACGCAGTCATGCCCATAACCGTAGGCGGGAACTGCACAAAAAACTTAACCATTGGATTAGTGTTACCATGTGACATGGAACTTAGCTGTTGGTGGGTGTAACTGCTGGTGGTTAGGGCTTAAACCCTTGGCCCGGGGTCATGGGCTAAGGCCATATGGGGAAGGGCTAGCCCCTCCAACCCCCAATGCGGATTTCACAACATGTTAAATAAATCCCGTGACCTTAATGGCTAAGTAACCACTCATAGTGGAGACAGTTAAACCTTTTGTGTGCACGCTCAAAAGTCGCAGTGTCAAATTTGGTGGAGTCCAACCAAAATTTTGTTACACCAAACTTGGGCCAGATGGTGGCCTCCGGGCCTGCCACGTGGTAGTCTCTCATTGGCCAATAAAAAATCGTACACCCAACTATCTAGTTATATCATGACACTTGTTAGCCTGCTACTGGTCTGGAAGGAATATTCCATGGAATATTTTGAGGAATATTTGAGGAATATTCTAGGAATATTCCCTAGAATATTATTTTTTCTGACTGTACCCTTGACTAGTCAACCTTGGTCAAATGCCAAAATTTGTAGTTTACTGGACTTTTCAAATCGTGATAACTTCTTTATATGGTGTCATTTTTTCGAACTGTTCACGGCGCCAGAATCAAGAATATGAGATATATCTGGTTGCTCAGGTTCAATGCACTTTTGAACACTTTGAAATTTGAGTTATTACTTAGGTCCTTGATCAAAATCTGATCACACCTCCCAATTGGGAATCTTTTGGACCCTAAAAGACTGATTACCTGATTTGTTAAGTAGATGAGAGTACAAAACCCTCACTTTTCCAACCTCCATATACTTTTCCTTGCTTGGCTTAGTGCCTTTGAAATCAACTCGAAGGTAGTCAACACTTCCCTTCTTAGATGCTCTGGTCCACCTGTCAAGAATTGTCTTCCTTGCTCATCCAGAGATTTCTAGCGAGAAATTTATAGAAGGTAGCTGAACATCATTTCCTTGATCATAGATCAAAGGTGGCTCAAACAAACATAAGTTTCCGACAGAAATGCATACATGACTGAAATTTGCATATGTACAAATGAATGTATGTCTTACTGAGTTAAGAATTCAAACCACTTCTTACAAGGCCACTTCCATGGCTATTTTTGCTGCTGAAAATATTCTTCATGTGAAACATTTGTTCTCACATAATGATGGAATATTTGGTTCCATTTTTTCCAGTATTTTTATCCTCTTCCTTCAAATGCTTGGGATGATTAGTTGGATGCAATGTCCAACATTGGGCAATAACATGTCCCTTTCTCTGGAAATGTGTGCAAGTCTTTTGCACCTTTTGAGAAAGTTGCCTTCGCTTCAACTGTTTCCTGTATGCCTTCATCCTCTTCCAACACTTTGAAACATCATGGTTACACAGACCACAATAGGCACAACAACTCTTTCTTCCATTCACGCATGCAGATTTTCCATGCTTAAAAAAAACATAATCAACTTGACTATGGGAAGAATTATACCTCACATGTTTCTTTGCATGTCCATATTTTTTACCTTCATGAGGAGATGAACTTGTAGAGGTTCCACCTTTATTTTGAAGACTAAAATTAGTGTTCATGTCTTGATAGATGTCAGAACTCTCATGCTGCAACATAGGCTTCAAAAAATTGCAATCAACTCGAAAACAAACTTGACATGTTTGTGGTTTAGAACTTGGAACAAAAGTTCTTTTTGTAGTTGTCTCAAATGCCTTCATGGCTTTGGAATTTTTTCCATAATATTGAACATAGCCTAGACCAAACTGTTGGGGTCCTGTAATTTATTAGCAAGATTGGCATAGTCCAATTACAGAAACAACATCGTTTCAACCAACTTTGGGATTCTAGGATCTAGCCCTCCTGAATCCGGAGAGGGATCTCTCCAAAATGTACAAAGATGGATCTATCTTTGAATTTTGGGATAATAATATTAGGCTAGTTATAAAGACCAAGGGTTTTGTTTGTTTTTGGATGATCGAACATGATTGTTGTCTGAGGCGGAAAGATCTATATGCAAATAGGTTCAGAGGTGAGAAGCTGCAAGAAAAAAGAGTAAGCTTTGGTCAAGATGAAAGATGATGGCAAGTTTTCAGTCCATTGGGCTATGGAGTCATAATAGGATTTAATTGGGATAGCAAAAGGCAAGAGTGGTCCATGGGGCAATTCATCTATGTCTAGGGATCTCTTTAAGGTTTGATTTATGGAATGGAGTGCTACAATAAGAAAGGGAAATAACAGATGCAGAACAAAGAGCAGCCCAGGATCTGGTAAGTACTTTGAAAATAGCCAGCCTTTGACCAGGAACTTAGGAAGAACATAGAAGAAAACTAGGATCTGGTAAGTACTTTGAAACTATCCAGCCTTTGATATACTTCTGATAGAAAATATATAAAAAACAAAGGGAAACTTGAAGGCAACTTTTGGAGTAGAAACTAGCGGGCCGGGCGCACCACAAATCCTCTCCTAGCTCTTCTTTACTTAGTTACTTTCAATACAATCACAGAGATAACATAGAACGGCCTAAGATCTGATAAGTACTTTGAAACTAGTCAGCTTTCAACACATTCTAAGGGAAATGTTCAGATAATTATGCAGACAAGTCTGGGACCAGGGCTAACCATATCTTCCTTCAGTTTATCTTCACACAACATATACTGAAAATAACATTCAAAAACAATATCCAACTAAGACAATAAGATGAGGGAACGCCATCATTCTTATGCCTAAACTGAATTAAATCATTCTCAAATAACACAGTGGAAAGAAAACATATAAATAAAGATTTCTCAGCCAGAGAAGGTTACTGGTATACAGTAGGTCCTAACCTTGTTTAAACTGTTCTTTATAGTGGAAAATGAAACAAAATGAAAAAAGAAATAAAACAACAAGTTACAATGAGAATAACATCACCGTCAACATAGATCGGGATCCCATAAATCAGCTTGTATTGATGCTCCAAAACCAGTTACAATCTTCAAATCCAATGTTTTAATTCATCTCTCTTCACAACCTAACCTATCTGTTACAAGCAGAGCTCCAAGAGCCAGTGAATCACTATTTACAAACAGAAGCCTTCAGCTCAATTACATTACAATGCTTCAACAATTACAATAGCAACCAACCCCTCACTCATATTTTACTGAAGTATTTATATAAAGATGAGGAGGTGAGATCTGGTGAAAATATCTTAAAAAACTAATTAATACAGATATTAATGTCTTCTTAGCCCTCGAGGGGCTCAACGAAGAACTATACAGGTGTTCCACTGTATTAAATGATTTTCACTCATGAATTTAGCTCGGTGGGAGCTTTGTTTTGACATTTGAGGCTCTGTGTACTATTAGGGTTACTCTGCGAACATTCTGTCATTAAATCTGAGGTAGAAGTAACTTCTTTGGCTGTTTCGAGGCAAAAATCTGATCTTGTTCAATAAATTCAGCCTCTGATTGAGCGTTTTGGGACAATAGGTGGCACTGTGGTGGTTGAGGAATCAATTCGCCTCAGATATGGCGGTGGAGGCATTCTGTCTAATAAACACTTTTAGGTTTACCTTTTAAATTGTGTTTGAGTTGGGGATTAGGCTTTTGATAACTGTCTTAGCCGTAATCCCCACTCATTTGTCCATTAATCCTCTGCTTCTAGTTCGTTTTCTGATTTTCTGCGATCTGATACTCTTTTTCTATGATTTCTTTGCTGTTTCCAGGTTTTACAGGGGTGCGTGGTAGTGAAGGCTCATGAAACCTTGTTGACAGTATAAATTTACACCCTGCGGGTAATCTCTCCGGTGAATTCGAAAGGCAGAGGATCGTCATCCTTGCCCCATGAAATTTTTCCATTTAATCAAGAAAAAAAAAAAACCTTAAACATGCACAAAACAAACAAAATGAGGAAATCCTGCGATTATATGGGTCAATCTGCATCGGAGGGCGTGCAGAGGAGTGGGGAAATATGAGCCGTTGATCGCGCTATGATCAACGATCGAGAGCGACTTGGAAGGTCAGCAGTGGAGAATAGTTGACTAGGGAATGGAATCGGGAAATTGAATGGGGACCGTCGATTTGCAGAGATCGACGGGGGAGATTGATTTTCAGACGCGCCGGAGCCCAGCTAAAACACCTGCAACTTGGTTAAACATCGAGCAACTTTAATGAAGGGCAACCGTTGGATGAGAAGGATCAGATCGAACGACGGTCATTAATTCCGCTGGGCGGCCATGGTCTGGAAGTTAATGCGCGGGGAATGAGGTTAAGCGGCGGTTTTCGAAAAGTACAGAGGACGCATGGCGAAAGACGTGTGGAATCGCTGGCGATCGGGTTGAAACCACATTCCACTGAAGAGCCGTGCGAAATAAACCGGGGTTTTTAAAAACAGCACGGGGTATGGCGGGGTCCACAAGGCAGGTCGCGTGCCACACCATCCGATCTGCGGAGCTGATCGACGACCAAGATTTTTTTGAAAATCACGTGGGCGGAAAACCCTTGAAATTTGATTTAAATTTAATTTCCATAGTTTACAAAGGTTTTTGGTGCTTCGGGCGGAGAAAAATAGATAAGCGCCCAATGTTTACAGCGTTTGGTTCCGGTGCTCGGGCACATGGAGGAAAAAGAGGAAGGGGGCTTAGCCTGAGGGGCTTAAGTCCAGCGCATAGAAAAAATGTGTTTTCTGTGGCTATTAAAAGGAAATGAAGGCTTCTGATAAGGTCAAGAAGGGGTCTTAGACCTTAGGAAATAAATTTTATGAGGGAAAAAAAAAGAAATGTGGAAATGAAGGATTTCCAGGGGAAATGGGGAAAAAAGGAACCGAGTTAGTTGTGAGGAGAAGAAAAAAGGGAGAAGGGGTCCTATGCAGCAGTACTCAACTGTGGATTTTTGTAGGGTTTCAGAGCCTTTTGAGATGGGGAAAAGAAGTGAAGGATTCAGACAGAAGGAAAAAGGCAGGAGGCCTTATAGAGACTTCAAGAGCCAACAATTTTTAGTGATAAAATTTGTTCCTTGGAGGCTCCCAAAAGTTTTAGCTAGCTTTTGGTATAAAAAAAATATTATAGGTGGCTAACAGTGGCTCCACTTGGGGATGGTGCCTTTTTGAAGGCATCAAGAATTTAGACTTGGATTCTCTAGGAGGCTAACTTGTGCCTGATCCATTCGATTGCTCTTCTTTTCGCTGGGTGATCTAGCTTTTCTCTGGAAAGTGATATTAGCCATGAAAAAGAATGAACCTCATCAATACAATTCTCTACCTACCCAGTCCTACTGATCTAACATTTTTTCCTTCATCAGAGTGCACTTGGACTGGAAAACTCTTTTCACAACATTTTATTCTTTTGAAAGCATAAAAACTAATCTAATTCTACTCCTTATTACTCCTTGAACTCCGATTAAACAGTTGAGCTCAGATTCTTCTCTACCTAATCTACTGCCTGTTGGGATTAAACTGTCCAACAGACTTTCATTCTCTAAATTCTATAACAAAAATTAAAAAATAGTCAAGTCAAGATTAAGCTGTTTGACTTGCTGTGAACTATGGCATAAAAACAAGTTGCACATAGATTTTTATTTGCAGAAATTTTAAACAAAACGGAAAGCTTAAGATCTGAAAAATTTTGGAGTACTGCCTTATCTCTTTACAGCTCTGTCTCTGACTTTGTTTGAGCTGTTGCTTCTTTTTCTCTGGTTCAGATTTTGAGTTAATTAGAACCAGAGTTTTACATCTTCTGACTCAGAATTTGAAACATATTTGAGTCATCTCTTTTTGAAACCTTTGGTTCAGATTTTGAGTTTGTTTGAACCTTCAATTTCTAGTTTAATCTATCTACTGATAAGCCAAGATTAAACAGTTTGGCAAATAAAATTCACTATCCTATCAGCAGTAAATTCAAAAGCTAATTAGTCAAGATTAGGCTGTTTGACTAACTAGAAGTGTGTTTTGCAGGAGTGGCATTTGAGCTTGCACACTTTTAGATTTGTTTCTCTTTTTGACATGGAGCATTGCCTTTCTTGCTTTAATTCCTGCCCTCTTTTCATTTTTTCTTTGTTTTTGTATTTTTTGATTTTTCATAACTTTGAATGCAATGGTGGATGGACTATTCATAATGAAAAAAGGTAAAAAGGCTTAAAAACATAAAATGGATTAAGAGAAGTAATGCTTAAGCATCCTGCCATTAACAGGACCCCCAAACAATTCTGTTCCCTCCAGTTCCTGTAAGAAAAATGCATTATTACCATCGACTGAATGAACAGAGTAAGGGCCAAGCCATAAGTTGTCAAATTTTCCGTGCTTGCCCCTTTCTTCCCATCTCGAGTCCCACTTCAAAAATTTGTCCCCAATCTCGAAATTGCTGGCCTTTGTTCTTCTATCAAATATTTTCTTGATACTATCTTGTTTCTGCAATGCTTTGTTATACACTTCTTCTTTGATTTGCTGAAGATGAATGGTTTGATTTATTCTTCTGGTTATGTCATTTTCTTCAGTCTGCAGCTCTTGGATCAACTTCATAACTGGTACCCCAAGACTATTAGGAAAAATTGCATCTGTACCATACACAAGCTGGAAAGGCGACATACCAATAGATTTCTTCAAAGTTAATCTGTCACCCCAAAGTGCGTGGACCAACTTTGTGTGCCATGAATTTTTGTTGTCCTCCAACAGTTTCTTGATTATGTTCACTAGGCTTTTGTTTGAAGATTCCGCAAGACCATTACCTTGAGGATAATAGGCCGTGGAATGCCCCAAAGATATATGATATTTACGACAGAATTCCACCATTTTATTTGATCCAAATGCTGCTGCATTATCTATGATGATCTTGGTAGGACAACCAAATCTGGAGAGAATTTTAGTCTCCATGAATTTTATGATAACTGAATCATTGGCCTGCCTACAAGGGATGGCTTCTATCCACTTAGTGAAATAGTCTGTGGCTGTAAGGATCCATCTATGCTGGGCAGAAGATGGAGGGTGAATTTCACCTATGAAGTCAAGTCCCCACTGTTGAAAAGGAGCCTCAACAGTGATTGGATGTAGAGGAAGGGGTAGCAGTTTTCTTTTGCCCTTGAACAGTTGGCATTTATGGCAAGTGGTGGTCATCTTGTGTACATCAGGAAAAAGAGTAGGCCAATAGAAACCAGCCCTCAAAATTTTGTTGGCTGTTGCCTTCCAGTATAAATGACCTCCACACTCTCCTTCATGGAATTCCTGCTTAACCTTCTCTGCATCAAACTCAGGCAAACATTTAAGCAATATTCCACTTGCATTTTTCCAATAAAGACATTTATTAATAATGCAATAGTTTACAGCTTTTAACTTTAGGAATCTTGCCTTTGTTTTTGATAAACTAGGAGGTGTATTCAGATTAAGCAAAACATAAATAATATCAGTGTACCAAGGAGAATTCATAAAATTGTCTTCAACAATGGGAGTTGAGAATTCTCCTTGGTTATCCAAAGCACTAATAATATTAACATCAATAACTTCACAATTTGATTCAGCCATTAATCTAGCTAGATCTTGGCCTTTGATGAGTTTAGTGGGTTTTATCTCTAAATCATATTCAAGGATAACAGCAATCCACTTACCTCTCTTACCATCTCGGTCCTGTGTTAGAATGTCTTTAACAACTGAATTTGGGACAAAGGCAATAATGTGTGAGTGAAGGATGTATACTCTGAAGTCTTTCAAAGCCTTTACCAAAGCAAAAGCTTGCTTCTCCATAATGTTATACTTCAAAGGGGCATCCCTCAACACCTTACTAAAGAATGCAATAGGCTGCTCTTGTCCTTGTGGATTTTTTTGTAAAAGGACAGCAGCTATGGTATGTTCTGATGCAAATGAGAAGATATAAAAATCTTTTGAAAAATCAGGACTTATGAGAACTGGTATTTTGGTTAACGCTTGTTTCACCAGCTCAAAGGATGTCTTTGCTTCCAAGGTCCATTTTATCCCTTGCTCCTTCTTCAACATGTTTGTGATATTCCTAAGGAGCTCAGCTAAGTTAAGGATGAACCTTCTCAAAAAGTTTATCTTTCCAATGAAAGACTGCAACTCTTTCATGTTTCGAGGATGAGAGATTTGCAATATGGCCTCAATCCTCTTTGGATCTATCTTTATACCTTCTTCTGAAATAATGTGCCCAAGAAGTTTACCTTCTTGGAGACCAAATAAAGTCTTCTTAGGGTTTAAAGATATTCCAAACTTTCTGCATTTCTCGAAAACTTTCCTCAAATGTTCTAAATGCTCTTCATCTGTTTTTGAAAACACAGTGACATCATCAAGATAGATAATGATGAAGAAGCCCAATTCTTCCGAGAATGCTATGTCCATGGCTCTTTGAAAGGTTGCTCCAGCATTCATTAGACCAAAAGGCATTTTCACATACATGAAAGTGCCCCATGGTGTAGTAAAGGATGTCTTTAGTTGATCAGCAGGGTGGACTAAAATCTGATTATACCCTGAATAGCCATCCAGCAAAGAAATTCTTCTAGACCCTACCACCCTTTGTAAAATATGAACCATTTTTGGTAAAGGGTAGTTGTCTTTCAAAGAAGCTTTGTTCAAGTCTCTAAAGTCTATACAAAGTCTGATTTCTCCAGTTTTCTTCCTAACAGACACCAGATTAGATACCCATTCAGAATATCTAATAGGGACAATAATACCAGCATCAAACATTTTCATGATTTCCTTCTTAACCAAAGGCAACTGAACAGGGTTTATTCTGCGCAGTTTCTGTTTGAATGGTTTTTGGTTTTCTTTAAGAGGGATTTTGTGTTATATTATTTCAGTGTCATAGGACTTAAGATATTCATAACTCCATGCAAAAACATTAGAAAAATCTTTGAACAGCTCTATGTATTTGAGTTTAATGTGAGCTGGCAAAGTTTTAGACAGCTTAATCATTTTCGGTTTTTCCTCACTGCCTATATTGCACTCCTCCACTTCAGTCTCTACAGGCTCCAGTTTCGGTTTATTCGCCACATCGTTAAAATCGAACAACTCTTGTAAAGGGGTTAGACCTCTAGGCAAACTTTCGTCTTTAGAGTGCAGAGTTTCTATTTCTTCCGTTTCTGATCCTGCACTCCATTCTATTTTGTTTCTGAGTTTGCTAGTTTGAAGGTTAATATTGACAGGTTCAGGAGACGATTCTTCTTCACCAAGAAAGTTTTCTTCGCTGCAATCTGTATCATAATCTGAGTCCGAACTATGCAGTTCGAATTCATTTCTGAATTGCACGAAGTCTTCTATTTGTTTGTCATTGTCAAACACTTGCCAATATTTTTTGTTATCAGGCACTGCTGGTCTAAATTTTATCGGAGTTGTGATGTCTCCAGTTTCATATGGCGTTAGACATGTCCTGGCTACAAAAGCTAAATTGTGGGCTGCAATGTTTCTTTTCCTTGGGATAAAACTCAGGTTGGCCTCCTCAAATGTTTTCAAAAGTTCCATGACATCATTCCGATAGGCTCTAAGTCTGGGATGATTTGAATTATACTCCCCATTGACTTGCCTAATGATTAACTCAGAATCCCCATACATGTTAATTCTTCTGGCTCCTAATTTCTTCAAGAGATGCAAGCCTAAGAGAAGGGATTCGTATTCTGCTATGTTGTTGGAACACTAAAAGTTTAATTTACATGAAATACATTATGTATGATTGTTTTCAGCGTTAGTAATCCAAACCCCTACACCAGCATTAGTTTTAGTGCATGACCCATCAAAATACATACTCCAAAGAGGATCATTTTCAGTTTTATCAGTTTGGTGAACGTCCTCTATATGATTTGATTCCTCAAGTTTTTCATCGGGTTGAGGATTGTTCTCTTGACTGTCAAGATTTAAGTTTAATGGATTGATGATTTGTAGTTCAAGACCTGTGCCTGGTTTGCTAAGGTTTTCGAATACAGCAAATTTTTTCGACACTTCAGTGCTGTATTCCTCTTCCTTCGTTTCAGCCATTGATCCTATTAAAGTGATTTTTTCTGTGAGGGTTTCATTATTAAACATGATAAAAGAATCAAGGCATGTACTCATGGAATACAGAGGGGAGTTTTGAGGCCTGTCTTGACTTGTAACTGTGTATTGCATATGAGACTCCTTGTAAAGTCTTCTAGTCTGATTGAAAACAGGGATAGTCGCATAGGTCATGTCCATCTGCATAGTCCCCTGTAACTTAGCCCCCCAAGATCTTGATAAAAGCATTCCATACTTTGGGGGTACATCAGCCACAACAACATCCATAACTAAGCATTTGGCTGGAATCTGGGCTAAGTTAACATAAAGGTCTTTGATCAATCCTAAACACTTGACTCTGCTTGAATCAAAAGAGTAAAGATCTTTATAAGGTCTGGTGATTTCAAGGCCCAGGCTCTCCATTACTGCTTTCGGCATTAAATTATGAGAAGCCCCGGAATCGTGCATAGCATTGTGAAAAATCTTTTCATGGATGTTTAAACTTACATAAAAGGGAGGGACAGGACCCTCTTGAAAGTTACCTTCAATCTTTGGACCAAAAATAAGCTCTGGCTGGTCGTCATTAAGATTGAGTGTATCCTCATTTTCTTCTATGTTCAAAGCCTTCAAAATTTTGGACCTATATACATGTTGGGAAGCTAACTCAGTCAAAGGAACAGAAATTTTAATCTTTGAGATTTCCTGTTCCAGACTGAAAGGAATTTGATTCTTTAAGGTGTTGGTTTCAGCCTTGTTTACTGCCACTTTATCAGCAACAACAACTTGCTGATCTGTTTTATCTACAGTTGACACAACGGTTGAAAAAGGAGTACTAGCTGAAGTGTTAGTACTACTGATGTTTGCACTCTGTTTTTCAAGATTTTGAGTGTCTTTCTCTTTACCTTTACCAGAATTATCAGCCACTGTTTTGTCTTTTTGTTTGACTGTCTTAGGCTTGTTTGCAGTGCTGCTTTGAGAAGATTTGTCAGAGGATTTGTTGTTGGGGGTTTGTTGATTAGATTTACTTCTGAGTTCATATTCCTTTGAAGGTTCTGTCATGGCATTCTCCATGTCTTGACAACAATTTTCATTGTCATCTCTTTTGTCATCATAGGGTGTGTAAAGACCCTCTTTTCTATCATAATGAACCTTGAAGTTATCATCCTCTACCCCAAATAATTTTATATCATCCTCTTCTGTTATTTGATCCGTTTCCTCAACCTCATTTACATAGTTTTGATGAAAGGGAGGAGTGATCTGTTGATCATCCTCCCTGGGTCTGTTAGGAGGTTGGTTCCTTCTAGCATTCTGATTCTGGTTTTGGTTTCTGTTTTGAGGAGCATTTTGATTTAGACTTGCTTGCACTCTCTCAAGAATGCTCATTTTCTTCATCATCTCTTCCATCATTCTTTCCATCTTTGAGTTTGAAGTGGAAGGTGTGGATTCCTCCCCAAAGGACACTCTCTTCTCTTTCTTCATCCTTGCTCTTTTCTCCATTAAGTTTACTTCCACAGAGAGAGCACCTCTTTGCATATATTTAAGGGTTGCAAAATCTCTTTCTCTAAATGAATAGGTCATATCAGCATCAAACCCTTCAGGAAACTTGTTTAAAGCTGAACCTTGTGGAGGTTTTAATTCTGGGGAAAGTGCATTATACACACTGTTAAATCTGGTACAATAAGCCTGTACACTTTCCCCTGGGTTCCTATGGAGATTTTTATAGTCAGCAAGAACTTGGAGAGGGTTCTTCTTTACCTCCCATTTGTTTAAGAATGTTTGATGGAAACCTTGGAGATCATTAATACAATGGGGGGCTAAGCCTTTAAACCATTTTCTTGCTTCTCCCCCCAGACTTTGAGAAAATAATCTAAGTTTGACAGAATCATCATCAATTTCATTTCTGTCAAAATAGTCATTCATATTATCCACATGTTGTGATGCAGTTATAGCATTCCTAGCATCATACAATGGGATTTTGGACTGATAGTCCTGTGGAAGGTTGGCTAATGGTACAGGAAGGACTAAGGGAGCATACCATGCTACCATGATAGGTGGTGGGGGTGGATTTACGAGAGGTGGAGTGGGCTGAAGTGGGGTGGTTCAAACAGTGGATGTAGGGTGAGCAGATGTGGTTGGAACAGTAGTAGATTTCTGAGCTGATCTTGGATGAGGGACACCTAAATTCAACAGAACGTGTAAATTAGGAGGTGTTGCTTCTCTGTTACCAAGATGTTCACTTGTTTCAGGAGATGGTAGTGAAGACTTAGAATCTAGTTGGTCTAAATTGCCAAATGACCTAGTCCTGAATGGATTAACTAAGTCAGCTTGTGATTGTTGTAGAGCTGAAAGATTTTCAGGGACTGAATTAGCTCTCAAGGGTGATCTGAAAACGGTTGATAATTGAATCCTAGGCAACTTCCTAAGGATGTTTTCTGGGTTATCAACTACCTCAGGGGGATCAGGGTCAGGATGGGTTCTAGTGTGAATCTTTCTAGGAGCCACTATGCTGAGTTTTTAGACCCAAATAATAAGAAAAGTTCAACCAGGTATGAGAGTCTTTAAGAGGTTAACTAATCTGTCTTCACAAATTTAATCCAATAGTCCTCTAACCAGATTTGAATGATATTATAATGGTGAGGGTTCTTCCCAGTGGAGTCTTAAGGTCTATTCAGGATTGTGGAGTCGGCAGGTGGAAAGTTTAGAATGTCTTAAAAAAGGTACACTGTCCACCACAGTGCTAGTGAAACATCCTTTTTCAAGGATATCCCAAAACACAACAAAATCAAACCAGAGATTGACTGGGAGGTCATTCACCAGATATGTCACCTCTAAAAGAGGATGAGATCCGGAGGCTACCTGGCCCTTTCCAGACTCTATCTAAGAGTATGAGGTAGAACACAACAAAAGGTAAGTGAAATGTAAGAGCAAGTGTTTTACTACCAATCTGAAATGTTTTTGGTTTTTTCTGAGTTCTTTTTATTTGTGTGATTTCTAAGAATATCCTAACTCTGTTTCAAAACTTAGCTATGGTTATGAGACAAAGGCAGTCTACTCTTATGGCTAAGCTAGCTGATTTTTTAAGGTTAGATAAAGTCTTATGAGAATCCTAGGGTTGACCTAGATTGTCACTGATTCAAACAATTTTCATCATGACTACCATTTCTTGGTAGTGCTTGAAAAGGCTGCTTTTTACTCACAAATTTTTGTGTGAAAATCAAGGGAAAGAGAGATGAAAACTCAACTCAATCCCTAGTGGAGTCGCCAGAAATGTTGGGGTCCTGTAATTTATTAGCAAGATTGGCAGAGTCCAATTACAGAAACAACATCATTTCAACCAACTTTGGGATTCTAGGATCTAGCCCTCCTGAATCCGGAGAGGGATCTCTCCAATATGTACAAAGATGGATTTGTCTTTGAAGTTTGGGATAATAATATTAGGCTAGTTATAAAGACCAAGAGTTTTGTTTGTTTTTGGATGATCGAACATGATTGCTGTCCGAGGCGGAAAAATCTATATGCAAATAGGTTCAGAGGTGAGAAGTTGCAAGCAAAAAGAGTAAGCTTTGGTCAAGATGAAAGATGATGGTAGGTTTTCAGTCCATTGGGCTATGGAGTCATAATAGGATTTAATTGGGATAGCAAAAGGCAAGAGTGGTCCATGGGGCAAGTCATATGTGTCTAGGGATCTCTTTAAGGTTTGATTTATGGAATGGAGTGCTACAATAAGAAAGGGAAATAACAGATGCAGAACAAAGAGCAGCCCAGGATCTGGTAAGTACTTTGAAACTAGCCAGCCTTTGACCAGGCACTTAGGAAGAACATAGAAGCAAACTAGGATCTGGTAAGTACTTTGAAACTATCCAGCATTTGATATACTTCTGATAGAAAACATATAAAAAACAAAGGGAAACTTGAAGGCAACTTTTGGAGTAGAAACTAGCGGGCCGGGCGCACCACAAATCCTCTCCTAGCTCTTCTTTACTTAGTTACTTTCAAGACAATCACAGAGATAACACAGAACGGCCTAAGATCTGATAAGTACTTTGAAACTAGTCAGCTTTTAACACATTCTAAGGGAAATGTTCAGATAATTATGCAGACAAGTCTGGGACCAGGGCTAACCATATCTTCCTTCAGTTTATCTTCACACAACATATAGTGAAAATAACATTCAAAAACAATATCCAACTAAGACAATAAGACGAGGGAACGCCAACATTCTTATTCCTAAACTGAATTAAATCATTCTCAAATAACATAGTGGAAAGAAAACATACAAATAAAGATTTCTCAGCCAGAGAAGGTTACTGGTATACAGCAGGTCCTAACCCTGTTTAAAATGTTCTTTATAGTGGAAAATGAAACAAAATGAAAAAATAAATAAAACAACAAGTTACAATGAGAATAACATCACCGTCAACATAGATCAAGATCCCATAAATCAGCTTGTATTGATGCTCCAAAACCAGTTACAATCTTCAAATCCAGTGTTTTAATTCATCTCTCTTCACAACCTAACCTATCTGTTACAAGGAGAGCTCCAAGAGCCAGTGAATCACTATTTACAAACAGAAGCCTTCAGCTCAATTACATTACAATGCTTCAGCAATTACATTAGAAACCAACCCCTCACTCATCTTCTACTGAAGTATTTATAGAAAGATGAGGAGGTGAGATCTGGTGAAAAGATCTTAAAAAACAAATTAATATAGATATTAATGTCTTCTTAGCCCTCGAGGGGCTCAACGAAGAACTATACAGGTGTTCCACTGTATTAAATGATTTTCACTCATGAATTTAGCTCGGTGGGAGCTTTTTTTTGACATTTGAGGCTCTGTGTACTATTAGGGTTACTCTGCGAACATTCTGTCATTAAATGTGAGGTAGAAGTAACTTCTTTGGCTGTTTCGAGGAAAAAATCTGATCTTGTTCAATAAATTTAGCCTCTGATTGAGCGTTTTGGGACAATAGGTGGCACTGCGGTGGTTGAGGAATCAATTCGCCTCAGATATGGCGGTGGAGGCATTATGTCTGATAAACACTTTTAGGTTTACCTTTTAAACTGTGTTTGAGTTGGGGATTAGGCTTTTGATAACTGTCTTAGCCGTAATCCCCACTCATTTTTCCATTAATCCTCTGCTTCTGGTTCGTTTTCTGATTTTCAGCGATCTGATACTCTTTTTCTGCAATTTCTTTGCTGTTTCCAGGTTTTACAGGGGCGCGTGGCAGCGAAGGCTCATGAAACCTTGTTGACAGTATAAATTTACACCCTGCGGGTAATCTCTCCGGTGAATTCGAAAGGCAGAGGATCGTCATCCTTGCCCCATGAAATTTTTCCATTTAATCAAGAAAAAAAAAAAACCTTAAACCTGCACAAAACAAACAAAATGAGGAAATTCTGCGATTATATGGGTCAATCTGCATCAGAGGGCATGCGGAGGAGTGGGGAAATCTGAGCCGTTGATCGCGCTGTGATCAACGATCGGGAGCGACTTGGAAGGTCAGCAGTGGAGAATAGTTGACTAGGGAATGGAATCGGGAAATTGAATGGGGACCGTCGATCTGCAGAGATCAATGGGGGAGATTGATTTTCAGACGCGGCGGAGCCCAGCTAAAACACCTGCAACTTGGTTAAACAGCGAGCGACTTTAATGAAGGGAAGCCATTGGATGAGAAGGATCAGATCGAACAGCGGTCATTAATTCCGCTGGGCGGCCATGGTCTAGAAGTTAATGCGCAGGGAATGAGGTTA